>VZTY01000322.1:211562-225258 GCA_013400935.1 Turnix velox
GCCAATGATGGGTGGGTGGGGTGAGTAGGGGTGTAGGACTGGGGGTGATGAGGGGTGGTTGGGGTAAGAGGAGGAAATGCCAGGGTAACTGTCAGCATGACTGTGGGTATGTCAGTGTGGGTGTGTGCCTGTGCCCTGTGTCACATAGCAGTGACACCCAAGTATCCCCCACAGTGACAGGGGACATAGCAAGCGTCACACCCTAGGTGAGTGCACACAGCTACGCACACATGCACCTGGGGGCAGAGGAGGCTGCGCATGGATGGTCCCCCCAGCTCCGCTCCTCCAAAATGCTTCACCAAGTGACAGTATCAGGGCAAGGTGCGGTCAGAGCACAAACACATAGGGCAGCAACCTGTTTCACTGCCTGTTCGGTCCCAGGGTGTCCACACGGCTGTGTTTCTCCCCAGAACTACTCCCTACCAGGCACAGCCTTTTACCATCTATGGTCCTGGCCCTCTTAGTAAAGGAGGAGGAGGAGGACCCAGGACTGTCCTCCTTCAGCCAGAGCCCAGAGAAATCAGACTTGGGGCTAAGCCGAAAGGAAGCTTTTTTTTTTTTTTTTTTTCTCTCAAGTATTTGCTCAGTCAAGAGGGAAATGGAAGCACCACTTTGGGTCAAAACAAACCATCATCACTATACAAAGCAAATTGCTTTTTAACACACAACCAAAGGCAGGGGTGAGTTTCAGGACATCTTTTTTTCTCCTCAGCACCATCCATCTGCCAACAGCAATACAAAGAAACCACAGAGCATGAAATGAGGCACTGCCATGAAAAGGGATGCTGTATGCACATACACAACATATAAAGAGGTAAGACACAAGTCACAGAGCACCAGGGGTCTGTCTCAGCCCCAACGAGCAGGTCCTCTTGCAGAACTTTCAGCCCCTGGCATCCCCTGGCCAAAGGCATTCACTGCTTCACTTTGTCTTACAGGTGCCAGGACAATAAAGGCTGGTGAGAGGAATCCATCCTGCTGCTTTTTGGGGTCTATTGATTCATGACAGTCCACATCACAGCAGTCAGCTCTTTGCCTCTTCCTAGATGCTCCTCCAGGCCACTTCAGAGAGGTTGAACCTGTTTCCAGCATTGCTGTGCTGCCAGACTGAAGCTGGGAGCTCAAGCCTTTCTGAACCTCATCTTCCTTGGCACAGGAGGACACAGAGAGACTCAAGAAGATGAGGCCACTCCACAGCAGGACACACAGAGACCAGCTGCTGGGCTAGCCCTACAGTAATGACCCAATTTCACTTGCTCGGCAAGCTGGCTTGACACTGGTGTGAAAGGCAGATGTGAGGCTGAGGAAGACAGGTACAGTGGGAAACCTCATTGTTCCTCCATTTGTTGGCACTACTGAGCACAGGACACAACAGCAAGGACAAGCCACTCCAACAGAAGATCATCACCTGGTACTTGCTTCTCCCAAACCCCCTGGAAAAGCTGCCTCTGCTCCCACCAACTCTGCCTCTCACACAGACCCTTCAAACACTGCTGAGCTGCTCACAGTGCTTGGTAACATACCCTTTTCTGAAGGAACTAGGGCTCCAGGGGCTTGGAATGAGAAAAGGAAGAGAAGCACAGAGCAGAATGGAGGCTCTGGTGGGCTGAAATGATGCAGGAGGTAAAGCAGCAACATTACAACACAAGCAACAAGGAGAATAAAGAAAATTGCACTTCAGTGCTGTGGTACTTGCAAGTCCACCAGATACACCTGCATAGTCTGACAAGCAGAAGGTTGTAGCCCTGCCAGCAGGGAGGCTTGCCAAACTTCTCATGGAAAAAAAATGGAAAATGCTTCATCCTAGGCCATCTGAAAGCTCTGCTAGGCCACCTCAGCTCAGGCAATGGAAGACAAAATCCTGAGCAATCAGGAAGTACAGGGCACCACTTGCAGATGAGCACAGCCACCAGAGCTTGCGAGCATTGGTTGCTTTTCAAGATGTGGTTCCTTGGTCATGGTGAGACTTCAAAGCAGGCTGCCCACAAGCGGTGCTGTGCCATCACACTTTGCTTCAGCTATGAGAAGAGGTATAGCCCTCAGGTCCTGCAGCCCTCACACCTCACCTTCAGCTGGACCTCACAGGCACAGTGCTGCTGCCCATCAAGAAAAGATGCTGATGGGCAGCCAGGGATCTGCTCAGAGGAGGGAGGAGTTCCTGCCACCACCTTTGCAGGGAGAGCTGAGGAGCACATCAAACCCAAGCCCTGGGAAAAACATGATGCTCCAGATTGAGAGTCAATGAGGCAAGATGAAGCATCCAGCTGCTGGGGAGGGAATGTTTTGGAGGGATCCTTAAGAAAGGCACACTCATGTCCCAGAAAGTTATTTCTATACTGGCACTCTCCTAGCAACATCTGGTGGGTGCTGGGACCTGTGCCAGATCCCAACAGGAGTCCGCTGTGCTGCACCAGAGCTCCCCCACTGGGACTCCCAGGAGCTGCCCCAGACTGCAGGAGCCATGGCGGGTGCTGCATGAGGTCCATGTCCTGATCCACTTCTTCCCAAGAAAAGCTGGACTCCAGGAGGAGCTGAGAGGGATGTCTGGGACAGCCACCATCACCTGGCAGCTGGCTGACTCCCAGAGGTGCTGAGGCTCCTGCAAGGTGAGCAACCTCCTCACCATGGAGGTCCCCAGAGAACAAAGACTCACACAAGCCCCAGGCAGGACAAGGGGCAGGTTGGTGTGGCAGCAGCCACTGCCCAGGCCCCAGGGGACTCTCAGGGCTGCCAGCCAGAGTTTGTGACTCCAGGCACATTCCTGTTGCTTCCAGCTGTTCTGGAGCTGCTGCCATCCAAGCTTCTGTTGGGCAAGCTCCAGGAGAAGCAGTCTGACCCATAGCATTAGCTGGGTTTGCCTGGACTGGGACAATGTGCCACTGAGTCACTAGTGTGTCTGAGTGCAGAGGTGGGCAGCTGGAGCTCACCAGCTTGTGCTCAGGCTGGCACTGAACAGCGTTATCTACAGGAACCAAGGTGGTGACTTCTGTTTGAAGGACTTGCTCCAGGTTTGACAGTTGAAGTGCTATAGAGCGCTTGCTGCTTGAACCTTGGACATCCAAAACAGCTCCCCTGATGTTCAAGGCCTCTGCTGGAGCAGAGCTAACCTCAGGTGTGACAGAGACTAGAGAGACCATACCATCTTGGCCTTGTGCACCATGTGGCTGAGGCTGTGGAGGAGCTTGAAACATAGAATTTGCTGCCCAGTAGTGCTGGAAATGAGCCACAGCACTGTTTTCCTCATTACAAGGTGACACACTGCAGGGTGGGAAGCCCATGTTCTTCCCAGCATCCTCCCTGAGGAGGATCTGCTCCATGTAGGAAGTCATCTCAGTGCCCAACCTCTCACCAAGCTGAGCTGGTGGCTCCTTCTCTTCACCCAAGCTGAGTAGAGCTCCCTCCCATTGCTGCAGCCCCACATTGTCCATGTTGAGGCTCTGGAGGTTCTGGCAGATGTTTCCTCCCACCTTACTCTTCTCAAGGAGGGTTTCAATAATGACCAAGAGAGAGTTACTGTCTTTCTTGGCATTGCCAGCTTCCTCATTATGGCTCAGTCCATCAGGCTCAGTGGTGAGATCTGGCAAGGAGAACTGAGGCATGTTATCAGCATGGGAAATGTATATGGATGCATCTTGCTTCATCATGGCCCCAAGAAGCGAGTTGGGATCCACCAAACACTGCTTTGAGTGGGAGTCTGCTTGTGTCTTCAACTCCTCCTTAGGCTGAAAGGAGTCCAGGAACTCAGGAAAGTCATTCCCATATAACACTGCTTCCCCAGTGACAAAGCCAAAAGGCAGCTGCTGGTTTCTCTTCCTTAGGTGTTCCTCCCCTTCCTCATTCCTTCAGAGAAGAGCGGGAAAACAGAAGGAAACACCATGAACACCTCCTTTGGGCCAGGCAAAACCACCCTCTCAATGGTGAGGCAGGAGCTCACAGCCCTGCCCTGGATTTTTTGAGGAAAAGGGTGTGGATTGGGCTGGCTGTGACACTGCTGGAGGAGGACTGGAGGTACCGGCGAGGTCTACACAGCTCCAGGGCTCACCCCAGGCAGGAGGCATGTCTACAACCCCCTTCTCAAAGTTGGTTTGCACTATCATGGGTGTCCATAAGCAAAGTGCCAGCCAGAGAACCCAAGCACCCCAAGAAGCCCCACAGCCAGAGCAGGGGAAGACTCAGGGATACTCACGACAGGGCTCGCTGGAGAGAAATGATGTAGTCGGGCTTGTCTCCTTTGTAGACCAGCCGGGCACTGGCCTGTACCCACACCCAGTCACCCTTCTTGCTCAGCAGTCTGAAAACTGTCAGCCCACTCTCCCCTGTCTTCATCACTGGGGCAGGGAGATAAGAGAGATTGTACCAACATGGTCATTCCATGGGGGTGTCCCACTGTCACCAAGCAGGTATCACCCAAGTGAGGGGTCTTATCACAGCTACTCCAGATCTGGGTATATTTGTCCCAGCCAAAGAGCAACAGTGCTGGCACAACCAGAGCTGCTATGGTGCTGGGGAGCTGCCAATGTCTCCCCAAACTCATCCACACCAATGTTCCCACCCCAAACTCACTTCTCATGTGGTTCTCTGCACAGTACATCATGTCAGCTGCGTGGAGAAACTGGTACCCGGACCCCATCCTGCACAGCTCTGTTTCTGAGTATCCCAGGACAATCTTCCCCCTAGAAATAGTACACAATTGCAGTCTAGGATGGATACTCCAGTTGCATCTCACCAGCAGCTGAGTGGGGTGCATCACTAGATGTGACGCCTTGCCTATCCAGGCAGATAGCCAAAGTCTCCCACTTTGGGTGACACAACTATCCACCCTGGGTTGAGCTGTATCCCCTCTACCATAAAACCCCATGCACAGCATCTGGGCTAAACCATGGGAGCCAAGAAGTGCTGGCACCCAGTTAACCCCCTTCCCTGAGTTACTGGGGGTCTGCAGAAATGTCCAGCAGTTGATGGACAAAAGCATCAGATAATGTGTCACGGAAGGGAGCTGAGCCAGAAGTGCTCTGGCTTTCCAAGCAGCACCTGCAGCCATGGATTTTGCCACAGAGAAGACAGAAGATGCCCTACCGGGAGTCACAGGCCATGGGAGTGAAATCCAGCTTGTGCTTTGTCTGGAAGATCAATGTCTTGGTCTGAAGCTCTAGGATGGAGAGTGGCTGGAGGGGAGTGGCGATAGCAAACAGGGCCACTGCAGACCTGTTTGATGCATTCTGCTGCTTCCCAAAAAGGAATTTCAAGCGCCCATAGAAATTCAAGGCCTTGGAGGGGATTAGAAAAAACATGCATGTGAAGCAAATAGGGTGATAGGAACCAGCTGTGCCCCACCTCTTGGGAGCAGAGGGGAGTCCTAGTGTAGGGCTGAGTTACCAGAAATCCTGAGGAGTTATCCAGCAAGCAGCGGAAGCGGCAGGTGAAGCTCCTCTCCACGAAGGTGGACTTCTTGGGGCAGAAGTGCTGGGGGTTGGATTCAATGTTACATCCAGCCAGCAGCGGAAGGTCTGGGAAAACAAAGATATGGGATGGTCCTCAGGTGGCCATAAATGCCACCAGGAGGCTTGTCCAGCGCTGGGTGGCCATATAGAGGCGACTGGCTGGTCCACAGGGATGGCCACCAGGAATTACCTTGGCACTCACTCATGTTGGCAGCATGCTGGCTGCTGGCAGTACCTCCATGCAGCTGCTGGCAGAAGTGGTCTCTGTCATCCACGTGGATCAGCTTATACACACTCTGGTAGATGAGATCTGACTGAAACAACACAAGGGCAGAAGAGCATAGAATCACTGAATCACGGAATTGTTTGGGTTGGAAGGGACCTTAAAGAATCTCTTTCCGGTCCCCCTGCCCAGCCTGGTGGAGGCATCTGGAAGAAGGCATGGCAGGAGGCTGTCATTTGTGGGTACTGAAAAGGCAGCAACCCAGTTTAAACAGGATAAAAAAACAGTCAGATTCATGTGATGCATGAAGAATGTGACCAGGAACTGTACCTCAGCACAAAGTGTCTTCCTTCAGTGATTCACCAGGAAACCTGGACATGCTGCTGCTGATCTGTAAGGTTGGCCATGCAGCAGAAATACCATCAAGTCCTCACATTACCTGCCTCCCACAATGCCTTGATTCCAGAGCCACATATTAGATCAACCTTGCCCAAGCTGGTCCTGCATTCTATGGTGGTCATGCCAAGACCACAGTCACCAAACTGGCACATCCCTGCCCTCAGAAACATGCCAGAGTAGAGTCTCATGGTTAACCAGACATACTTTGAGAAGACCACTCCCACTTGTTTGAAAACATTCATCAAAAACAACCCAAGGGAGCTGAGAGGAGGGAAAGGAGAGCCCTGACATGGTTACCAGAACCTCCTTCCCAGCCTGCTTACAGCCAGGAAGAACATGATACTCACCTGACGAAAGCCCAGGTAGTCCTGCACAGCAGGGGAGACATAGAAGATATGCCCATCTCCGGTCACGATGATGACAAACCCGTTGAGTGCCTGAAAGCATAAATTGAACTCAGAGTTAAACCCTATTTACTTGAATCCAGCTGTTAAAAATTAGCTTCTCCAGGTGTTTCTGCAGCATTCAGGGATGGGAAGGTACTTGCTCTGCCAACAAAGAGCCCACAGAAAATAAAAGCACTTTGTGACCACATAAGATTTTGTTAGGCAGGGAGGGGTTCCTCACTGCTAACACAAACAGTGATCAAAGGTGAACTGACAATATTTCCTAGACCCACTGTAGAAGCCCTCACACCAGGGCATCAGGATAAACCAACAAATGAGGTTTCTGGAGGACCTGGAGTTAGCTACCTCCTCTCCAGCTGTACCACCAGGGTACAGCCATGTTTTTCTAGGGCTCTTCTTTTGGCACATCTGATTTTCTTGGCTCACCTGGACTACCTCTCCTGCTAACTTATTTGGATTATTTGAAAGGTATCTGGATTGAGCTTGATTCAGCCCAGATCCAGCTTGTAGCAGGACTGTTTCCTTTCCTTTGTGGGGTGCAGTACCCCAAGGGGCCCCAAGTCAGAATTTTCTGGAAATGACAGGATTTGATTAAAATGTTCTTGGCAGGGGGAACTCCATCATGCAGCTCAGCTGAGGGATTTCTGCCACATTAGCACCTCGTAAGAACTCCAGATGCCTTCAATCACCCAAGGTTGCAAATGCTCTGGTGGCTCAACAGATTGCCATCATATGGTCCAGCTCAAACCCCAGAGAGCACTTGGGAGCAGCTCCATCATGGAATTGGGGCAACCTCTGGCTCCCTCCTGGCTACCACAGGATTACAGCTGTTCCTTTCTAACACTGAACTTTCAGCCATGATGCTGCTCCTGGGAGCAAAGATCATATGGGAGACTCCATGCGGTCCAGGTTTTATTGCCAGAAGTCACACTAGGGTCCCTAGAGTCACAGCCTCAGCAAAATCCTTTGTAGGGGCTCTCATCGGGACTCTGTTCCCAGCCCCCTGCCTGTCCCTAGCAGTGGGCATTCACACAGGGCTGTGCAGGACCAGGGTTAAAGGCAAGACAACCCCAACAACCTTCCTGTGCAGCCCCTTCCAAAGCTTGACCACCTTTTCTGTGTCAAATTTTTTTCCTGATATCCAGTCTAACCCTCCTCTGAAGTAACTTGAGGTCACCTCCTCTTGTGCTTTACTCTACAGCTATCACCATTCTTGCTCTCAGCATCCACTACAGCACAAGGCACCCACCAGTCCCTGTCCCAAGGTATGGTGCTTGCAAAGCAAAGTCTCCTCTTGCTCCACAGATGAGACCATACCTACTATGTGTGTCAGCTGCATGGTGGATGGTGGGACCCAAGGGAAGACCCAAACAATTGGGGTACATATGGTACCTGGTGCAGCAACTCGCCTTCAGGGAACAGCTTGTCAACCTGCAGGTCTGTGTGTCTGTTTCCTCCCAGTGCTCTGGGCTGATCCAGCATGTGGTCACCAACATCTTGGGCTGCAGCTGTAAGTGGGAGGGAAGAAAACTGCATGGAAAGGGCAAAGCCAGAAGCCTCTCTGTCAAGTCTTTCCAAAACAAAGGACGTCTAATTTGTCTCCCTTCTGCCTCTGGCTGCTCAGAACCAGATTAAAGGGTAGGCCACAGCGCTCCCAGTGAGCAGTTTTGGGCTTCCAGCACTCACTGCAATGATCTCCCTGGGCTGACTCACATACTGTCTCATGCTTCCTCACTAGATGCCTTCAAGACAACACCCACGGGCGCAGCCATCATGTAACTTTCAGGATCTCAAGCATCATGGGACAAAGAAAGCTGGTTGTTCAGGAACAGGAATGAGGAAAACAGCTCCTGGGGACATCCCTAGAGTGGTACTTCATCTGCTGGGGAATTATCCTTGAACAACTCAGTTTGAATGCAGCATCTGGCAAAGGTTTTTTCCAACTTGACTAAAAACTAGTAGGAAAGCCTCAAAGCAGTCCCTGTGTAGCAAGTGTCCCAGCTCTGACACCATGAGATCAAGCAGAGCTCATACACTCAGTGCAGAGCCACATCTTGGTAGCGCATCATTGCCTGCTACATCTGAGCCCCATGTTTCTGATGGTGCCACAAAACCTTGGCTGAATCCAAAGGAAAAAGTCTAATGCGAGGAAATAAAAAAACAAGGAAAAATAATCCCAAGCCACCCTAAGTCTGATCACACATGTTGCTTTCTCCATGGTGGAAGCTTTCACCTCACCATTGAAAGGTCTTAAAGGTTTGTCATTTTATCTCACTGGTAGTACCGATTTCAAAGCCAAAACAATTCCACCCCTAAAAGAAGTTTCACCCATGGCACAAATCAGCATTGTCTACCTGATGAAAGCTCACATCCCTAGTCTCTGCATGGACACTTCCCAAATAAGCAAGAGATGCATCAGCTAGACCACGGGATGCAAGGCCTCTGGGAAAGGTTGGGAAAGACAAGGATCAGTGCCAGAAAAAGACACCACTGTGCTCAGTTTGCTCATCAGCAAAGGAAATGTACATCTCCAAGAGTTTCAAAAGGCAGGTTTGTGACAGTCAGTAAAAGAATAAAGCCTCTTCACATCACTCCCAAGTGGTTCCCAAGGAAAAACAACTAAAGCCCATCTGGATCATGGGTATGACTTCAATTGGCATATGACAGAACAGAATTGTTTTAAAATGAAACATCAATTCTTTTGATGAACTGGCTCCTCTCTAAAGCACTGAAACAAGACAAGCTGTCAGGGAAATTAAAGAAAATAGAACCCCCCACAACCAAGTTATTCCAAAATCAAGCTCCAAAAGGGCAAAGAGCATCTCAAGAGGATGCACAAGCTAAGAGCATGTGATCCCCAGCTTTCTTCCAGCATGCACCAGCAGCATCCACAGGGAGAACTGCAAAGAGCTGGTGAGACTGTGGGTTTAGAGAATCCCCCAAAATTCTCCCTTTGCTTGAGAGGAGTTATTAGTCTCTGGGGGATTTCACCAGAAGCTACTTGCAAGATGATCACCCAAAGACAGACCATGTGGGCTTTCTTAACCAATGGCAAGTATTTCCCTTCGAGTAGGCAACTGAGATGCCTAGGCATCAGAACTAGGAGCTCCCAGTTCTTCCAGCAACACTAAACCACGCACAACTGTTTTCTTCATGCACCAATCCTACATTCCATCAAATTAGCACCAATCTTTGCCTCAGCTGTTGAGGAGAGGCATCATGCCAAGCAGAGCAGGCTCAGAGCATCCAAGCAAAACAAATGCCATACCCACAGATTATAAACCCATTAGAAAAAGTCACTCAGCATCTTTCCAAGGAAAATAGAAATGCCCTGGGGGGATGCTGACTGCCCTGAAGTCCACCCCAACTTCTCCAACCTCCTGCTGCTGCAAATGCTCTCACACAGTCCTGCAAGGATCCTGCCCAAGAAGGGATTTAAGCTTGACTCCTCTCACAGGATCAGTTACTTCTGGTCCAGATCCCTGCAGCTCTGGCTCATAGTACCAGCAAACAAGATAATGAAATAAAAAAAAATTTAATGCTGACTGCATTGAGATTACCTAGTGAGACACTCACCTGTCAAGTAGCTCTTCAGCTTCAGGTACCCAACAGCCAGCCGGAGAACAGAGAGCTTGTCAAGCCTGATGAGCACATCTTCAGGTAAGGGTAGCAAGCCAGTCAGCTTGTTCAGCTCCTGGTTGAGCCTATCTCTATGCCGTTTGGAGGGGTTGGACTTCACATCCTCAGGAGGTGGTGGTTTGGGGCTAGCAAAAAAAAAAAAAAAAAAAAAGTTTAATCAGACTGGGCCTTGTCCAACAGGCTATTTCCAAACCAAGTGTTTGCTTTAGCACAGCAGTAATACCATCAGGTGGCCAAGATAAGCCCAGGACAAACAAGAGCAAGCTCCACTAAGCCCACAAGGTAATATCTGGAGGAGATGTGGCCATCCCAGCTGCTCTCCTTATGCAGCCTCAGGCATGACTTTCTCAGTTGGAGTCTGGGACGGTTTTCAAAGGGTCACTTCAGTATGCAGCCTGGCTGAGAGATCTCAGCTGGATTCTACAGCCTTGCTCCCACCATCAAATCCTGGCAAGGAAAGGGACAGTGAGGGCAGAGACCTACAAGCCATTAGAGCATCTCTTGGATGCTACAGCAACAAGGGGTTAGTTAAATACTTCAAACCTTGGATGGCACCTTGTCTCCTTTGGTTTCTAATGCCAGTTTGAACTCTCTAGATGGAAAAAAACACTAACCCTTCAGACCCACACTCCATATTTGTTTGGACTGCATCCTTCAACGTGCACCCCTATTGTTTTGATGTAATCTGTCTAACCACTCTGCGGGCACTCTTGCTTGATAAAGCAGCTCTGGGTAACAGGATCTGCCAGCCTTTAGTAGCAATTTAAGCTGTCCCCTCTACTCCCTCTCTCAAATCCCCCCTGGCAGGGCTGCTCCAGTGTGTGACACGAAAGGAAATAAGCTTTAAATGAAACGGGGTAAGATGCCAGTTGGATACTCTTTGCAGAGAGCTACCAAGTAGTCTTCTAAACACACATGGACAATATTATGGCATATCTCTACCGATGTATGTTTCAGGAGAAGTATACCCTGCTTCTCAGAGAGCCTGGGTCTACCTCATCACTAAACTTACCCACAACAGGCTGGGCAGGACACATTGGCTCTGATGCTTTTCTGTAATGCATGAGCCAGTGGCTTAAACAAAACTGAAAACACAGTCATCAGGAAGGAAAAGAAATATTTTGTGATTAAAAAATAGCAAAAGAAAGGTGAAGAAAACCTACTGGCAAGTCCAGGAAAACTGACAACCCCCATTACACACACATTGGATTGAGCACAACCATGTTAGTAGTCATCAGAAAATCTGCAGGGGTGAGAACCACAGCAAATAACTTTTCTCCCTGCCCCCAGAAACATCCAAGCTTGGTCTAGATGTTCAAAAGCTAATTAAATTCCCCATCCTAAGGACTATCTCCATCCACACTTCAGGGAAAAGCTCTGGCCTCTCTGCCAACCCCAGGCACCAAATGAGGCTGTCCCAGGAAATGCTGCTGCCTGAGGAAAACAGCCCAAAGCTTGGCATTCATCAAAGCAGCTTAGCATCCCTTTAACAATGAAAGAAAAGGCATTTCAAAGTGGTCGAAGTGGCAGCAGAGCACTCTTCAGGGGGGAATAGAGTGCAAAGCTCAGTGCAGTGGCGCCCACAAAGTTCACAGAGAAGCTGCTGACTCCTGTGTAGATGAGATGGAGCAGAGCCATGGGAAATCAGAGTGTCAGAGATTGGAAGGGACCCGGAGAGATCATCTAGTCCAATCCCCCTGTCAGAGCAGGAAAACCCAGATCAGGTCACACAACAAGGTGTCCAGGTGGGGTTAGAATGTCTCCAGAGAAGGAGACCCCACACCCTCTCTGGGTAGCCTGTGTCACTCTTCTCTCAACCTCACCTGGACAAAGTTCTTTCTCCTATTCCTGTGGAATCTCCTGTGTTCCAGCTTGCACCCACAGCCCCTTGTTCTATCATTGGAGGTCCCTGAAAAGAGCCTGGCTCCATCCTCCTGACACTCACCCTTTCCATATTTATAACCAAGAATGAGGGCATCCCTCAGTCTCCTCTTTTCCAAGCTAAAGAGGTCCCTCAGCCTTTCCTCAGAAGGGAGATGCTCCAATCCCTTCATCATCTTTGTGGCTCAGTGCTGGAATCCCTGAGCAGAGCAAAGGCTGTGCTGCTGCTGTGTTGTTTTTCCTTGGCTGCCCTTTGAACAAGGGCCTCACAGCAGGAAGTTCACCACTTCTACAGGCAGGCAAAGCACCAAAGATTATTATTTATTAACTATAGCTGAAGTTGCTGACATACTGTCTCCTAATTTTTAATTATTATTATTTAATAATAATTATAATAATAATTAAACAGCTAAAAAGCCCTGAGCAAACTGTAAAGGGAACAGAGAACTACTAGCCCTCTCCTTCCCTTCCCACAGCTCCCACCTCTACTCTTTTTGCACTTCCTCAGCAGGACCCTGCTGCAAGGTCTGCCCAGTCACAGAATAATCCCTCCAGATTCCCTACGGCACCAGGGGCTGAGGTCTCCTCTGCTGCAAACACCTTCTGAGCCACACAAATCCAGCCAAGCCCCTCAGTTTTGGCACAGCAGCCCCATCATGAGTCTGCAATCATCACTCCAGTGTGAGCAGAAGAAAAGTTTGAAGCAAAGTATCTTCTCAGTTCTTTAAGTTTTCTTAATGAACATCTGAGAGAAGCCAGGGCTCTCCTTCTCCCCACAAATTTATAACACTGATGCTCTTTTCATCCTTTGAACTCATCTTAACATCTCACCAAACATTTATGGTGCTAAAGTCCCTTCTTCCAGCCCAAGTTTTGGAGTCAGATCATCAGCCTCCTCCCAGTGGCTCTCAGAAATATACTCATCTTTATTTCCTACACAACTGATAACCTGAGACCAAAGCCAGATGTGACCTCAGAGCAGGTTTACGGAGAAGCAGGGACGTCCCAAAGTCATGAAACTTCAGTGACACATCAGAGGAGTGTTATGAAACAGTAGCTGACCATTATGCTAATGAATTATTAAGAAATAGGAAAACTTATAGTCAATAAGAACTGCTGAATATTGAGTTTATGCAGGGACTGAAACGTAAGGCAGGCTAAAACTCAAACTAGAGAACAGCTGAGCATCTCAAACTCCATGAGAAGCTTCCTCCCAGCAACACTGGCGATACAGAACATTCATCATAGAATACTTTGGGTTGGAAGGGACCTTAAAGATCACCTAGTTCCAACTCCCTGCCGTAGGCAGGGACACCTCCCACTAGACCAGTGGCTTGTCCAGCCTGGCCGTAAACAACTTATGAGAAGGGGTAATTTTTTCCCTCCAACGTGCTAGAGCATTAGCTCAAATTAAGCCTAACTAAAATACAGCAGCCCAAGCATAATCTGCCCCTACTTCTGCTTCTTCAGTGCTCTCGTCGGAACAGCTTCACGCAGCTCCCCATCACCAATTTGGCTCAGACTAGTTTCTCTCCCAACCTTGCCCACACCTGCCTCATCTCGCTCCGCCTCCCCCCGGCTTGAAAGTGGCCGCCGTCAGCTTTTACCCTCCCGAGAACAGATCCAGCATCATTCACTCACCTTTTCGGTACCGGCTTCTTCCTTTTCCTCCCCGCGTACATCCCCCCGGCAGCGCCGAACACCCG
>VZTY01000323.1:3295-22303 GCA_013400935.1 Turnix velox
CGCTACGGTTGCTACCGCGACCGCCCGCCCCGCTGCCCGCAGCCTCCGCCGGCAGTCCTGGCACGCAGGGAGTTAACGCTTGCCCGGCCCGGCGGAGGCAGCGGGGCGGAGCAGGGCGGTGGCCATCAGCTGGCTCCCTACTCGTCCGGTACGAGTGAGAAGCCACCATCGGTTCCCAGCGGCGGTCCTCTCCGCCATAAGGTGAGATCCTGGCCCCTCCGGTCGTCTCATGGGGGAAAGAACTCGACCTCCTTCTCCATCCCTCCCTCCTCTTCCATCCTTCCCTCCTCTTCCATCCCTCCATCCCTCCCCCGCCATTCCCCGGGCAGGTGTCAGCAGTGGCCCCGTTCTCCCGAGCGACAAACACGGGCAGGAGGAAGCGGGGGTGTTCGTGGGGACTCCGAGGTCTCGTCGGTTGGGTCCGTCCCGGTTTGCCCAACTTCTTCCTCCCTGGGTGTGTCACCACCCAGCTGGAGCTGGGTCCTTAACGGTGTTGCTGCTGCCAACTATGGCTTTCCATGGTTTCCAGAGAAAGGGGGGCAGCGGAGGGATGAGGACAAAAAAAAAAAAGAAAAAGAAAAAAAAAAAAGGGGATTAATTCTGTTTGATTTTAAAACATTGGTGAGAAGATCTCCACACATCTAGAGGGAACACCTTGCTCTTGACTGCGAGTGTTAACTTTAGCTGAGGAGCACTGCCCGAACTTGTAATATAATCTCCCTCTGAAGCCAGTGTGTTAATTTTATGACTTTATATTAATTACTGTATTAATTACACCCGCAACATGCTTGCTGGAAGGGTCTGCTATGGGAAAACTGCTTTTTGCTTACTCCTTTCTTCTGTTTCTGCCAAGGCATCTCTTGTTGCAGAGGGTATTCCAAACCTTTCGACTGTCAAAACTTTATTAATTTTTAAATCCATCATTATTTAGGGGATCCTGGGGCCAAGAGCACACTGTTAAAAATCATCACAGTGTTGCTCAACGCAGTGTGCAGCAGCTGGATGAGTATCCCCAGTTGATTTGCAACCACCAACAGTCATCTAGTTACCAAAAAGTCACATTGCTGCTGTTGCTTCTTGTTATCTGCTGACTCCTTGTCACGGCACTGTAGTTTTCTTGGGGAAAAAGAAAAAGTATTTTTCCTATATTGTACATGGTATAATTGTAATGCTGTGTTCTCACTGACTCTGATCTTACAGCCATATGGACATAGAATTGATTTTAAATGCAAATTTTATACTTTCCTTGGGCATAGGTTCTATTGCAGCTGGTACGCGTGAAGGTTAGATCTGTTTAATAGGGATTAATATTTTAAATCATAGAAGCATACAATAGTTTGGGTTGGAAGGGACCTTAAAGGTCAGCTAGTTCCAACCCCCCTGCCACAGGCAGGGATACCTCCCACTACACCAGGTTGCTCAATGCCTCTGCAGCCTGGCCTTAGACACTTCCATGGATAGAGGTTGTATCCACAACCTATCTGGGCAACATCTTCCAGTGTTTCACTACCCTCACCATACGGAATTCCTTTCTTATCTTGAGCCTGAATCTCCCCTCTCCCAATTTACATCTGTGCTAGACCTGCCATCAGATATCCTATTAAATAGATATCCTACCCCAGCCTTTCTGTAGCCCCCTTCAGGTATTGATAAAGCTACTGTGAGGTCCCCCCTGAGCCTTCTCCAGGATGAACAACCCCAACTCCTTCAGCCTGTCGTCAGCAGGCAGTTGCTCCAGCTCTTTGACCATCATGTTGGTGCCCTCCTCTGGACCTGCTCCAACAGCTCAGAGTTCAGGGCTCCAGAACTGGACACAATACTTCAGGTGGGACCTCACCAGAGCCCAGTAGAGGGGCAAAATCACCTCCCTTGACCTGCTGGTCACACTTTTCTGGATGCAGTCCAGGACTAGGTTGGCTTCTGGGCTGCAAGTGCACACTGATGGCTCATGAGAAAAGCTAATTGTCCTTATTGATTTTAATGCATTTACCTTATTCAGTGTCTCTTATCTGACAGACTGCAAGTTCATTTTATCTTGTTTTTCAGTTCTTCTAAAATCCACATTAGATGAAATTCTCTTTTAAGATTGATTTCTCAGGATTTCCTTGTATTGTAGTCCTGGGGTTTCTAAGGATTGCAGCCCTGCCTCTATTATACTCTATGTGATGTCAAGCTCATTCTGAGGGTGGATAGAGCAAAACTCTGATTCAGTGCTTCCTGTTAGGGTATTTCCAGAAAGGACAAGTGTTGGCATGTAGCCTGAGTCACTTAGTCACTTATATAGCCTTAGTCACTTTTAAAAGTAATAACAAAGGAATCATTCTATAATTACAAGCACCAAAGCCTCAGTGATATATATATATATGCCGATTTAAGTGTCAGAGTGCAGGAAGATTTTTTTTCTGAGATAGTGATAGATGAGAAGAAAATATTCAAGTTGCACGATTAAAAAAAAATCTGTGTTTAAGTTCTCCCATCTACTCAGATGGTTCTTATAATTCCCATGAGACAGGTTGAAGGAGTTTGGGTTGTTGAGCCTGGAGAAGATTAGGCTCAGGGGGGACCTCAGAGGAGCTTCTCAATACCTGAAGGAAGAGGGCTACAGAAAGGCTGGGGTAGGACTTTTTAATAGGATATGTGATGGTGGGACTAGGAATAACAGATGCAGAATGGAAGAGGGAAGATTCAGACTGGAGATAAGAAAGAAATTCTTTGCTGTGAAGGTGGTGAGACACTGGAAGAGGTTGCCCAGAGAGGTTGTGGATGTCCCTTCAGTCCCTGGAGGTGTTTAAGGCCAGGTGGAACGTGTCCCTGCCTATGGCAAGGGGGTTGGAACTAGATGATCCTTGAGGTTCCTTCCAACCCAAACCATTCTGTGATTCTATGATAAATTTGAATGTTCTGACTTCTTGGAGTCATGTTTAATTTCATCTTCCTCATCCTTAGGCCAGGACAGGTAGAAGTGCTCTTGAGGACAGTAGGAGGACTTTAGTGAAGAGGGTATTCCTGGACTTGGGTTTCCAGCATATGATGGTTAGAAATGAGATCCAGAGAATTCTGGAGCCTGAGGTTATGGGAGGCTAAAGCTATATCAGTGTTCACTGTGGCTGTGGGAGATAGAGAAGAGAGAGGACTAGTTAGTTAACTAGCTGTGAGATTTCTTGCTGCCTCTGGCCTGTGAGGCACGAGTGTTACACATACCACAGAAACAAAGTAATGCTCAGGTGGGGGTTACCTTCACAGGGGTTTGGTGTAAGCTTCAGTGATTTGAAAATGCTGATGCTTGGCCATAAAAGATGGATGATGTTTATCTTGCTAAAGTCATTAAAAGCTGCACCATGGCTAGATAATTTTTGAGGAGATAATGTTCATGACATTATCATCTATGTGGAAAGTTTCTATCACTGTTAATGATGGGACTATTCTAATGCACTTCCCTCTGATGATTCTGCAGATGCAACTGTTCTGATGCACTTTAATCTTTTTTTTTTTTTTTAAATGTAGTTCCAGGTATAAGCATACATGGCTCCTGGGAGTGCAAAGGAGAAGAAGCCTGGTGATGATTGCTCTTCAAAGTAAGGTTTAGAAATGAAATATCTTGTTGAAATTTACCTTCCATTCCAAACTCATTACATGGTCATTTAGCTTAAAAAGAAGTTTATGATGCAGGACCCCCAGAAGTTGTCAGTGCTTTACAGTTATGTGAGGGGAATAAATCATATGCTCCTCAGTGTTTCAGGACAAAGATTTTTATCAGACAAACTTTGCCTCTACTGTAAATCCATGGCATTGATCCCATGTACACATAGTAATATGCTTACTTTTATTGCCCATTTTACCCCAGGGTCCAAGTCTGCCATTAGATCTAGATGGGCAGATGCCAAGCACAAATTACTGACAGCCCCTAGCTGTCAATGAGGTGGTGAGCTCAAGTATTGCTGGTAGGGTGTGAGATTAAAAAGGTGAAATATAGGCATTGCTGAGGGAGGAGGCTGTATTTATGCCAGTTAGGTCAGTATTGTTGGCATGTAACATATGAATTTTCCTGTACTTAATAGAGGCCCTGCCTTTTCACAGCCAATTTCCTGGAGAGAGAGAGAGACAGGCATTTATTGCTGGTATTCTCATAAGGAAGGGAGTAATTCTTGCTTGCCTGAGAGCAAATTGTTGATTTCAAGTTGTATCCTATTTTTATCCAAAAGCCCTTCCAATAAACAGCAGCAAAACCCAATAACTGATGCTTGCAAGAGTTGGGATGATGGTTGGACTTGATGATCTGAAAGGTCCCTTCCAACCTAGATGACTATGACTATGACCTGCATTAGGGAGTTACCCACTAAATGTGGAGATGCAGATGGTCTCACAAAACCAAACAGGAATAATTCAGAGGTGGAAGTCTTAAGAATTCTGCTTATATGAGCTGACAAGATCATCTGCTGTCAGTGCCTTCTCTGAAGAGCCATAAACCTGCTCTTTGTTTCTCCCAAAGCAGGTTGCTTGGAGAGGAGAAGAAAGGCAGCTAAAGCCTTTGCTTCTACCTCAGGCAGGATTTTTATGGGAAGAGACACATGAGGCATGTGGAACACTTGAACATGTTGCCCAGACAGACTGTGGATGCCCCCTCCATGGAGGTGTTTAAGGACAGGCACTGAACAACCTCATCTAGTAGGAGGTGTCCCTGCCTAAGGCAGGGGGATTGGAACTGGATGATCTTTAAGGTCCCTTCCAACCCAAACCATTCTATGTAGGAGATGGAAAGAAATCACTATGGAAGGGGCAAATGAGCCACCTGCACTGTTGGGTGGCTTTTCCAGTTTCTAAAGGTGATGGTCTATGGTGGAGAGGCATGAGAAGAGTGGGCTGGGATGATACCTCTTTCTTTAGCTGAGCAGTTGCACTGCAGAGAGAATTTGAATAGACATAATTGCTGTACTCAGCATATTTGGGTTGTAACTATTTGTTTTGCTTTCTGGAGAACAGTTTGTTGACCTCAGTATGGGCATCTGGCCCACTTTAGGTTTCTTAAGATAACCAGAACAACCTGCACACAGGAGTGGCAGATAAGAAATAGAACCCATAGGAGAGCACTGCCCTCCTGAAGAGCCCTTAGAAGAGAGACAAGATAACTTAAACCATCTGAAATAGTGCCAAACACCACTGTTTAAGCATCAGAGTTGTTCCTCCAAACTCCTGAAAGTTTTTTGCAAAAGCTCCAGGAAAAACTCTTGTTCATCTCCTCTGACCAAGCAGTTTGAATTTCTGAGATATGCTTTGACTGCAGCAAGCCTTCAGGAAGTCATCATCTTAGGTCTGGAGGATACTTGTTGCTTAATTTCATCTCTCAGAAACTACTTTGAAGTCCTGGCCAGTATTTTACTGTTTGTGATTATTGACTAGTGTGTTACCTCCTGTTTCAATTGAACTTAAAACATCAAGCACAGAAGGCAGACATCTTATGCATCATTCAGCTTGCCTAGTTTGGCCTCTACCAGATTTTCCATCCAGATCCAAATCCCACAAGCTGAGTAGTTCAGTTTTCCTCATTCTTCAAATTAATTTATTTTTTCCAAAGCTATATGACTCAATTACAGGAAGTAGCTTAAGAGGGAGCAAAATCTTTTGATCTCTTTCCTCATTTTGCTTGCTTTTTTTTCTCTTCCATGGCATTGGGTCCTTTCTTCAGATATTTGTTTCATCCTATGTAGTGAACAGAATGTTAAACATTGTATATAATATATTAGGAGATATAAGATGGCTGTGAAATTTAGGATTTCCTTAAAGTCATGCATGAGGGGCCAAAATAAGGTAGTCCAAAGCACTCTTAGATGTGGCATTCCCCAAGTTTTGCTGGTTGACATTGGAAAATTATCATCTGTTCAATGTAGGCGTTTGTATATTCTCTATATGTTTCACAGTGCTTCTCTCCTGGCAGCCCTAATTTCATCCATCTCTGCAATCCTCACCTGGAGAAGATGAAAGAGGACATCCTGTACCATTTTGCTCTTGGGACTGGTACCCACGATTTCCCAGCTTTATTTGGAGATGTGAAGGTGAGATAATTCATTCAGCAAGCTTAAGCTTTTTCTTTTGCAGGAAGGGGAAGTGTAGCTGTCTTCAAAATAGGACTAAATGTGTCAGCATACTGCCAGCTGAGGAGTGAATGGAAAGGGGAGAAGATTTTGTGGGTTCTTGTTACTTTCAATATCAAACTAAGCAGAGGATAATTGTTTCTGTCTCTTTTCAGCCAGTAAAAAGGTAAATCTTCATTCAGGAAGAAGTACCCTTTGGGGGTAGGGCTTTGAGCCAATTTCTGTCTTTTACTAGGAATTTGAGTGCTGCATAGAAGGGAGTTTTCTGTCTTTTACTAAGAATTTTAGTGCTGTCGAGAAGGGATTTTTTTTCCCCCAGAAATTTTTTTTCATGGCTCTTTTGAATGACCATGAGAAGAACCTCATCTGGAGTAGCTTTGTGTTAACTGGAGGTGTTTGCATATTCGTGTTTGTTGATCTTTGCTCTACCTAATCATGCAGTTGATGTGGTTTTGTTGAATACTGTCCACCCAGTTTGTATGTGTTGGAGGAAGCCCTTCACGGATGAAGTCCTTTATTGCCTACATTGCTGAAGAACTGGGGCTTGTGAGCCCTGGTGGTGACTACCCAAACATCTGTGCAGGAACTGACCGTTACGCCATGTATAAAGTGGGTCCTGTGTTGTCAGTCAGTGTAAGTACCTCATCAGATACAGGATGCTTTTCAAGGAATAAAATACCAGTGCACATTTCTTGATTCCTTTTTTCTCACTGTACCACCGAGGTGTTGTAGGAATGGCCATGTAAATTTTTACAGCAGGCTCAGTGTTGCCTCATCCCTGTTCTGTGTCCTGGTGAGGCCCCACCTGGAGTTACTGTGTCCAGTTCTGGACCCCTCAACATAAAAAGGACGTTGAGCTGTTGGAGCAGGTCCAGAGGAGGGCTACACCTCCCTTCTGAGGACAGGCTGAAGGAGTTGGGGTTGTTGAGCCTGGAGAAGAGAAGGCTCAGGGAGGACCTCAGAGTAGCTTCTCAATACCTGAAGGGGAGAAAGTCTGGGGTAGGACTTTTTAATAGGATATGTGATGGCAGGACCAGGAGTAATGGATGTAAATTGGAAGAGGGGAGATTTAGGGTGGAGATAAGTTCTTTACAGTGAGGGTAGTGAGACACTGGAAAAGGTTGTCCAAGAGAAGTTGTAGTTGCCCCCTCAGTCCCTGGAGGTGTTTAAGGCCAGGCTGGATGAGGCACTGAGCAACCTGGTCTAGTGGGAGGTGTCCCTGCCTATGGCAGGGGTGTTGGAACTAGATGATCTTTAAGGTCCCTTCCAACCCAAATTGTTCTATATTTCTATGAATAACAGGGGGAAATGGTCAGTTGATGCATGTAGGGTACTGGAAAAAATGGCTGTATCTTATCCAGCTAATTGTCAGCAATGGCATTGTCAAACATGCTGATAGAGCTTGAGATTAATACTCCATGGGACTTGTGCTGTTAAATCACCTACTGCTTTTAAAACTTCATACATTTAATTTCTAGATGCAATTACATGCTTGACTCACAATTACATAGCTGTAGTATAATTCTGCACTGAGTTTTAATTACCACATTATCAATTTCACATACTTGCTGAAATTTGTGACTAAACCACAATGTCTGTGTTTTGAAAAAAATTAGCTTAGCTACTCACTAGGACTCTTAGGTTAGTAAAAAAAAAAGCAAACCAGAATGGCTTTTTTATGTTTGAGAAGTTCTGTGATTTAGTGCATTTGTCAACTGCTAATACTTTGGAAAATATTTATATTTTTCAACCAATCATTTTAGAAGTATTGTGCTTCATCCATAGACCTCCAAGGTCAGTGGGAGTCTGTGTTTAGGTGCAGTAGCCTTTCAGCAGGCCCATAGGTTAGGGCTTTTGTGGGACTGAGTTAATTGAGATTTGGAAAAAAAACATAAGGAGGGAGATATTGTTCAGCACGTTGTCTGTGTGAATGTTGAATATGGATTTCTGTTTTCATTTCAGCACGGCATGGGCATTCCTTCCATTTCTATCATGTTACATGAGCTGATCAAACTGTTGCATCATGCCAAGTGTTCCAACATAACCATTATTCGCATTGGCACCTCTGGTGGAATAGGTATTTCCCCTCTTGATTCCTTTTTTTTCTTCCAAGAAAAGTATCTTTCTGGGGATAACAAGAAAAAAATGTCTTTACTGAAAGGGTTGTCACTGACTGAAACAGGCTGCCCTGGGTAGGGGTTGAAACACCATCACTGGAAGGATGTGAAGAGACATGTAAATGTGGTGCTGAGAGTCATGTTGGATTAATGGTTTGACTGGATGATCTCAATGGTCTTTTTCAACCATAACAATTTGATGATTCAATGAGAGTAAAGCATTTCTCTGCACTCAGATGGTGGTCAAAACAGTTTTATACAGGAGAGGAATAATTTTGCTTCCATAATATTGAAAGAAAAGGCAATTTCTGTCTCTCTGGATGGGGAAATTGTACTCAGGAGATCTGATCTCTCAGGAGATCTGAGAAAGTGAATGGCATTCCTATCTTCTATGAAATAAGGAAGACTGCATAGTGAAAAAGCATATTCTACAAGAAGTATAAAATAAGAAAGACTACATAGTGAAAAAGCATAAATTTCATTCTTTCAAAAATAATTTGTAATACTAAAGCAGCTAGGCACGCACAAAAAAATCAGGAAATTCAGGGGCAAAATTGACACTGTTAAAAGAAACATGATTTGTTTGAGATGTCTGTCTTATGCATGTGGAAAGAAAGCAAAAATGACACTGTGAAGCTGTATTATTTATTTTTTTCCTCCTGCAGGTCTGGAGCCAGGCTCAGTGGTTATAACTAGGCAGTCTGTAGATGCCACCTTCAAACCTCAGTTTGAGCAGGTTATTCTGGGAAAGCCTGTGATTCGCAGCACAGAGCTGGATGAGCAGCTTGCTAAGGAGCTGCTGCAGTGCAGTCAGGAAATCAATGAGTTCAATACAGTCATTGGAAACACTATGTGCACTTTGGATTTCTATGAAGGTAAGGCTGGTGACAGGCTAACTGAAGGATATTGCTAAGCAGCAACAGATAAATATTAACTCATGTTTAAACGTTAAGGTTTTGGTTCACTGAACAGAACACATTCCCTGCTTTGAGCTGTTTTGTAGTGAACCTGTTTTTCCCTATATATTTTTACCCACAGAGGTTGTGGATGCCCCCTCTCTGGAGGTGTTTAAGGCCGGGCTGGATGAGGCACTGAGCAACCTGGTCTAGTGGGAGGTGCCCTTGCCCGTGACAGGGGGATTGGAACTGGATGATCTTGAAGGTCCCTTCCACCCCGAACTATTCTATGATTCTATGTGGGAGATGGAAAGAAATCACTATGGAACCAGACACCAGTCACAGGTGGAAGCAACACTGAGAAAAAAGAACTGTCAGAAATGTTTGCAACTCGTAAGCAAAAACTGCAAACAGGCTCCAGGGCATTAATTTAGGAGTACATCTCCTGAAAATAGGGAAGATACTGAGTGAAACACTGTGTAATCCATCTTTATTGTACATGACCTTCTGCTGTTTTATCTGTAGGTGTCATTGTTGAATAATTTCGATAAACTCATTTCCTCCAGAAATTGATGGCTAGTTAGCTAATAGCTAAGAGACTCTTCATCTCTTACCTTAGACTGTCTGTAAATAATAAAATGTTCATTCTTTTAATGTAGCATCATGTAGCCTGGCAGTTTTGATTTCTAGAGAACGATTAAACTGAAAAATAAATGCAGCACTTTCATACAGCTTATCTTTTGTTGCTAAGTTTTGACACGTGCTGCACATGTGGAAAACTGCTGCTTAAATTTTCCCATTGATGGTGGAGAAGACCAATTAAATTGCCATGATTCACATAATTAAAAAAAAACCCTGTTAAAATGTAGAGGCTATAGGTGTCCCTGCTCATGGCAGGGGGGTTGGAACTGGATGATCTTTAAAGTCCCTTCCAACCCAAACCATTCTCTAATAATCACTGTGTCCAGTTTGTCTAGTGCATGAAAATTAAAAAAGTACAAGTAAAAGCCAGCCACCGCACAAGAAGAAAGTACAATAATTAGGCATTTTAGAAATGTTTTGTGACTTCATCACTCTGAAAACTTCCTTTGTAGGACAGGGCAGGTTGGATGGTGCAATCTGCTTATACAGTGAAGAGGAGAAGCTGAAATATTTGAAAGAAGCTTATGATTCTGGAATCAGAAACATAGAAATGGAGTCTTCTGTATTTGCTGCAATGTGTAATCTCAGTGGTGTCAAAGGTAAAATAACTTGAAGTCACTTTATGGAAGATGTAGGAAGTTTTCTGCATTGCAGAAGGTTTGTGGTAATTTGGGATTAAGGTGTTAACATACCTTCTGCAGATAAAAAAGCAGTTCTGATTATAATTTGTTGCTATGATTGGTTGCTTTGAATCACATTTATACACAACTTATGCAAAATTCTTCACACAGCTTAATTTGGTCATTTGCTCTTCCTGCCCATGGCAAGCACATTGAAGTACCTAATTACTCTATAGCATTAATTAATTTTATTCAGTTAGCTTTTGAAGTTTACAGTAAGTGAGGGGTTAGTTAAAGCAATCAGGTGATTTTCATATGCATGAAACTGTAATCACTTTCTATGCTTACTTATATTTTCAGTGTGCTATGAATTTAGTGTAGACTTATGGCTTTAATTGTTCAACAGTGGAAAACTTTTGTGAATAAACCATCCCTAATTGTAAACATTTTTTCTTTTTTACACAAGATAACTAATTTTCAGTAAAAATTAGAAAAAAAAAGTGTGCTTACAAATAAAATAAGACAGTACATTTCTTCTTACGATGTTAATTGTAATCTCTCGTTTTCCTTGGCAAGGAATTTGAGAGTTTAAAACACTTGTTTCTCAAAGTTCATGAGACTTGAAAACACAATGGAGAAAAATTGAAACTTGAGTAAAACAGTGGAGAAAAATAAGCAATGCTTCCCCACAGTTCAATAGACATCTCCATCTACAGCTCCTTGGCAAGAAGGAATAGCTCCCCTTACTCTAGTATGGGTTTATCTGTCTAGAACTTTTTATTTCTTAAAGGATTCTTTCACATTTTATTTTAAATCGGATGTTTCTAGACTTCTTTTATGTTTTTTTTTCTGCTCTTGTGCTAGAAGTCTACAGGGGAGGAAGGGGTCAGGCATGGATGGTATAATGAATACAGCCTAAGCTTTGCACCTTGAGGCATTAAGAGCTGGGAAGAAGCACCAGGATTTAGATAAAAAGGCTGAAAAGAAGTGAATTGGATTCAGCTCTGAATAGAGCACTTTACTTAGAGTGTTTCAGCATCTGCTGGTTCCCAAGGGATGGCATCTACACCACAGGGATTAAAAGTGGGGATCAGGTAGACAGCAGAGGGCTGAAACTCATCTGCTAGAGCAGTGTCTCTCATCACTTCCTACCCGTCAAATCCTAGCTGCTTGTGAAATACAATTCCTATCCATAAAACAAAAACAAACAAAAAAATCATTGATACAATAGGTATTTGCATCTGTCTGAAAGCTTTTGCTTTATTAATGTAGTAATCATTTTTTTGCTATTTAAAAGTTTTTTTTGTATCACCTACAGAATGGTAGCTCCCTGGCATCTTCTGTTAATTTGCACTGTTTTGGGGGGCTTACTTTGTCTCAATTTCTAATTTTCTAGCTGTTTGTTCAAAAGTGCATGCTTTTAGATGGTACAAGTGCCACAGAGACCTCCCTAGCTAATGCTTTTTTTATTTCTAGGTGCTGTGGTGTGTGTCACTCTTCTGAATCGCCTTGAAGGGGATCAGATTAGCAGCTCACACGATGTACTCGTGGAATATCAACAGAGACCACAGAAGTTAGTAGGATATTTCATTAAAAAGAGTCTGGGGAAAGTATGAAATACCCTTCTCTGTTTTTACAGAAGCAGAAGGCTTTCAGTCAACTGACTGTGACTTCTGTCCATCAAAGGTCTTTTGCCTCAGAATATCTTAGAGCAGTAGTTAATAATTTCTGTCACTGTGCTTTGGGAACTGAATGTGCTGAATGGACTTCAGTTAAGTTTTGCTTATTTATGTGTTACTGGATTTAAGACTTAGTTTTCTGTGAACTGGAAAGTCTGTCTGTTGTGAAGAACAGGCATGCTATTATAACATATGAAAAAGCCTTATTTATCTCTGCTGTAAAAGAAAAATAGGAAGAAAATCGAACTTCACTGGCAATTACTTGCAAACCACCAAATTAAAAATTAACTTATAAATGTTGATGCCTTTCTTGTTGTACAAACAATTATATAAACCACAGTTGTCTTTGTTGCTTCCCTTGTGAAGAAAACTTGAAGTGAATGCAGTTTGTTTTTTGCAAATTTTGAAAATAGACTACTATTTTCATATAATAAAGTTCTATGGAATTGCAAAGCGTGTGACTGAGTCTTCTCAGCATTGACAACCTTGATGCCGACCTTCTGATTATCCAACCATGCTTCCTAAATATTCACCCAGCAGGGTAATTCCTATCCCGTTTTCACTCTACAATTGAATCAAAACATGGGAAATATTTATGCATTAAGTAAATTCACCGAAGAACTCAAGATCTGCTGAATAAAGGCTCCTGCTTAATGAAGAGGGACCAAAGGCATTCAGAAGACTCAGAGTATGATCACAGCCTACATTATGGTAGTTAATTTTCTTTGATTTTTACTTCATTTCTTTTAAAATTATTTTTTAACTCCTTGTCTTCAGGACACTACACTCACTGTTGCCTTTTTCTCAGGCTATTGACTGTACATGCTATCAAAAACATCCATTTTCCTGCTGCCACTGGCCTAGCATTTGTTTCTTTTTTTTCATTCATACCCATTGGTGCTTTGTGGTTAGTCCATAATGATGTGGTCATAAATAAAATTGTCTTTTATCTCTTTTTCTGCTGCAGTAGAAAAAAGACTGATGGGTAGAAAATTTCTGAGCAGACTCTCAGGGACAGCTGGCATTGATCCAGTTAAACAAGATTTTTGTTAAATAATTTGTTAAAAAAAAATCCAATTCAACATGATTTTTTGAGGATTTTAGCCTTCAACACTCGTGTTAATAAGCACAGGAGTTCATAGAGGTAAGTGATGAGAACACTAAGAAAGGAGGGAAGAGCTGACTTGTGCAAACAGGAAACTGCAAATGAGGATTAATCCCCTTAAATGTGATGGCTGTTCAGCTGAGGATGCATAATGGAAAACATACAGGTGTTTTTTGTTAAAAAAATTCTCAAAACCTTTAATTGAATCTTAAAATCTTTAATTTTAAAAACAGGGGGTTTTTTTTCCATGCTTGGGATAGGCAATGAATGTCAATTTACAGAGAAGGCCTTTTTTTTTTTCCCAAGAAATTAAGGGAAGGAGTCAGTTAGCAATGGCTCCACATTTTGCTTGAACTGTTTCTTTCCTATTTAAAAAAAAAAAAAAGTAAAATTTAGAAATCTATGCTTAACTATGCCTAGTGCTTGCCTGGGTTCCCCTGGGTACTCACATCCTTCTTCTGCAACTTCCCAGTAGAAAGGAGATAAAAAGGACCTGACTTAGGGAAGGAATTGCTGCACTCTTGGCTGAAGAAAAGCACGTAACGAGTTGACGAGGATGGGGTTTGGAGGAGGCAGTTTGCTGTTCTAAAAGGAATACTGTGAATTACCTAAAGAGGAGAAGAAAGACGTATCAATGAACAAAGAAACAATATGGCTTGTGTAAAGTTTTGGGGAAGGGTATTGCTGCAATTGTCCTGGAGGTGCAAATCTGAAGTGGTGGGGTTTGTCTCTGCATAGAAAGGGTAGCAAGAATCTGAAAAATAGTTGAAAAGTATCCTGAGTGAAACTTTTGTGGTAGCAAGTAATATAAAAGTTCTTAAGTGCTATGTACTGACTGAGCTGGTGCTCGGCTTCAAGAATTCATGGAGTGATGCAGCTATTCTTGTAAATCCATACATAAGACCCTAAGAGGAACCCCAGAAACCTTTAGCCATTCACTTTTTACTTACATGTACTTTCTCCTCCCCACTGTTCCTTAGGATTTTGTACTTTTGTTTCTGCAAAAATACTCCCTTCTGCACTTCCTAATAAGGTGAAGCAAAGGGATGTAAAACAAAGGTAGAATTCAAAGAAGAGCAAATATCCTGCTGTTTTCCATTCCTCATTGTCCTGTTCTCCTGTATTCCTAATGCAAGAGGATGCTCTACAGACACATCTGACATGCAAAAAAAACCCTGAAACTTTTCTTCAGAGGAAACTTGTCACAATGTTCCCCTGATAAGAACAATTGGATTTCCTCTTGTGACTTCAAGTGATCAGGGAGATAAAGAGATGACTCAGGCACATGTATCTGGCAGTGAAGTCACCTTCCTGTAGATGTTACAAAAGCCATCCTTAAAGAACTAGAAAATATTTAACAGCCTTTTATATGCAAACCAATTTTTTTAATACATCAACATTATTTCTGTGTCATGAAGGAAAGCAGCAAACACTGGCTGAAAAACATGAATCAATGTTTGGAGTGGTGAGATTTAAAAAAATTATATAAGATATTGAATATATATTGGGGGGTTGGAACTAGATGATCCCTACGACACCAAGCTGTGTGGTGCAGTTGATACACCTGAAGGAAGGGATGCCATCCAGAGGGACCTTGACAAGCTGGAGAGGTGGGCCCAAGCCAACCTCATAATGTTCAAAAAGGCCAAGTGCAAGGTCCTGCACTTGGGTCGAAGTAATCCCAAGCACAGATACAGGCTGAGTGGATTTTAGCTTGAATGCAGCTCTAAAGAGAAAGACTTGGGAGTGTCAGTGGANCCCTCTACTGGACTCTGATGAGGCCCCACCTGAAGTACTGTGTCCAGTTCTGGAGCCCTCAACATAAGTAAGGACATTGAGCTGTTGGAGCAGGTCCAGAGGAGGCCACGAAGATGGTCAAAGGGCTGGAGCAACTGCCTTATGAAGACAGGCTGAAGGAGTTGGGGTTGTTCAGCCTGGAGAAGAGAAGGCTCGTGGGAGATCTCACAGTAACTGAGGGTGTCCTACAGAAAGGCAGAGGCTGGACTTTTTAATAAGATACGAGATGGGAGGACTAGGTGATTTATTCATGCAGGAGCCGAGGGGTAGATTCAGGCTATATATAAGAAATAAATTCTTTACATTAAGGGTGGTGAAACACTGGAAGAGGCTGCCCACAGAGGTTGTGGATGCCCCCTCTCTGGAAGTGTTTAAGGCCAGGCTGGAGAAGGAACTGAGCAGCCTGATGTAGTGGGAGGTGTCCCTGCCTATAGCAGGGGGATTGGAACTCGATGATCTTTACAGTCCCTTCCAACCCAAACTATTCTATGATTTACCCACCAGCAGTCAGTTCTGTTGTTAACACAGCTCAGTGCTGCAAGCAGAAAACAGCTTTGGGGATGGGATCTGTGTGCAACAGAAAAGCATGGTACAGCTATGGTCAGCAAACTAAGATGTCAAGGTTTACTTTCCCTGCAAGTTCCTTGGATTTTTAGTTGTTTCTTAAATGCATGCTTTTTCTTTCTAAAGTCATTACCATTTGATACTGTATTCCGGAGTATGAATCACATTATATTTTAAAAAAGTCTTCTGCCTGAGGAGAAAGGAGGTCACTGAACAGAGAGCAACATTAAATCTGAAACTCTATGGTGAAATAATAGAGTAATGCTGACAGGGGCAATGCTTTTGCTCAGACTACAAGCAAAATGCAGACAGAGCAGGCTTTACACGACCTGATTCCAGACTCTTCTTGTAAGCACTGAGCTGGTAACAGCCAGGAAATTTTCACTTTACTCTCAGCTTGTCATATTACGAGAATTAAATTCCTAGAGCTGCTGAGAAGCTTGAACTGCCCTCCTTGTGAAATTCAGTCTCTTGTTGCACAGCTCCATTTCACTCAACCCTGTTATTTAGCTCTTCCCACAACTGACATTTTTCATCTTGTCCTAACTTTGCATGCAGGGAAAAGGTGCTTCTAATTGATGCCATCCAGCAGGCACTTTGTCTGCAAAACAGATCTGTGTCCTATAAATATTTACAAATAGTACTCCTAATGATGATGTAAGGAAAGCCTTGTGATCACAGAGCAAACCTTGAGGAAGAATTGTGGGTGGTGGTAGGAAAAAATGCCTGTTTACCAGATTCCCAGCCACGTTCTTCTCACCTGATTTGACTACAACAAAGTATTTTGGGCTCCTGGGATTTAAACTATTTAACATAGAAAATGATGGGGTTTGAATATGTTTGCTGATCTATTCTAATTAGCCTGTCTTAAAACTATAGGTTTTAAGATGTGGGGTGTTGGTAGCATCATTTTATAAAGGAGCTGAGATTTAAAACCAGAGATAGACTCTGGAATAAGGTATTCTGCCTTTTCTGTCCCAGCATTCATGGATGCCCTGCATATCATAGAATCATAGAATGGTTTGGGTTGGAAAGGACCTTCAAGATCATCTAGTTCCAACCCCCTTGCCATGGGCAGGGACACCTTCCACTAGATCAGGCTGCTCAGTTCTGTCTCCAGCCTGGCCTTAAACACCTCCAGGGATTGAGGGGGCATCCACAGCCTCTCTGGGCAGCCTCTTCCAGTGTTTCACCACCCTCACAGGGAAGAACTTCTTTCTTATATATAGCCTGAATATCCCCTCTTCCAATTTACATTCATTATTCCCAATCCTGCCATCACACATTCTGTTAAAAAGTCCTATCCCAGCCTTTCTGTAGCCTCCTTCATGGATTGAGAAGCTACTATGAGGTCACCCCTGAGCTTTCTTTTTTAGATCCAGCCTAAATCTCCCCTCTTCCAATTTACAACCATTACTCCTAGTCCTGCAATCACATAGCCTATTAAAAAGTCCTACCCCCTGAGCCTTCTCTTCTCTGCACACCCTTCTCTTCTTCATACACCCTTCTCTTCGTCATACACACACCTTCTCTTTTTCATACACCCTGACCCATTCACGATTGCAAAACGATAGTGCAGTTGATTCTAAGACTCAGGCACCTTATTCTCATTGGAGAGATCAGGCTGGAGCTGATCATTGGACGGGGGCTAATGGGTACCACTAGAGGGCAGCAAACACCGACGCGCTGCTGGGGAGGGACCCCGTGCGCGGCCACCGCTGTGTCCCAGGCACGTTTAGACATCGGTGTGTTGAATCAGAGTATGGATCTGGCTTTCAGAGCCTTGCTAAGGATTCCCGATGTGAGTAAAGTGGAGCAGTCGTTTGTAACAGTGCATCAGGGAGAGAATGATCAAAGGGCTGGAGCACCTCCCTTCTGAGGACAGGCTGTTGGGGTTGTTCAGCCTGGAGAAGGCTCAGGGGGGACCTCAGAGTAGCTTCTCAATACCTGAAGGGGGCTACAGAAAGGCGGAGGTAGGACTTTTTAATAGGATATGTGATGGAAGGACTAGGAGTAACAGGTGTAAACTGGAAGAAGGGAGATTGAGGCTGGAGAGAAGAAAGAAATAATCAGATGTGGTCTGTAGGCAGAAGATGAGGGAGATTGATTTGAAACTAGAGCAGGGAGGGGTTAGATGAGACATGAGGAAGAAGTTCTTCCCCATGAGGGTGAGGAAACATCCAGAGAGGCTGTAGATGCCCCCTCCTTGGAGGTGTTTAATGCCAGGCTGGATGAGGCACTGAGCATCCTCATCTAGTAGGAGGTGTCCCGGCCCATGGCAGAGTGGTTGGAACTAGATGACCTTTAAGGTCCCTTCTAACCCAAACCATTCTGTGATTCTGTGATTCCTGCTCCCCAACAGTATACCCTTTGTGTTTTAATAAAATACCTGATGGGAGGACCAGAAATAATGGATGTAAATTGGAAGGGGGTAGATTTAGACTTGACATAAGAAAGAAATTCTTTACAGTGAGGGTGGTGAAACACTGGAACAGGTTGCCCAGAGAGGTTGTGGATGCCCCCTCTCTGGAGGTGTTCAAGACCAGGCTGGACATGGTACTGAGCAGCCTGATGTAGTGGGAGGTGTCCCTGCCTATGGCAGGGGGGTTGGAACTCGATGATCTTTAAGGTCCCTTCCAACCCAAACTATTCTATGATTCTGTATGTTTTATAAAGAAAGAAACCCCTGGAAACACACTAAGACAAAGCCCAGCCTAGGAGCTTTCTCCAGCTTTCAAAAGCCTGAAACTGGGGATTGAAACAGCTCGGCCCTGAAATGGGGGGAAACAATTGAAAAGTTTGTCACTGAAAGTGAAGATGTGCTTCTTAGGTGTTAGTTAAATAATGCAATTGGTATGTGAACATTGCTTAGCTCAGTCCTCGAGTCTTATTTTTGAGGAACAAGGTGATATTAAGTCTAGCCAGCCAGTACATAAAGGGGACCTTGAATGCAGCCTGCACCAGACCTTGTCTGCTTTCTCTGCTATAGGAGGAGATCTGAGAAGTTTATTTTCTTAGATAATAATAATAATGTCTGTTAGAGAGGCTTAATTTTTGACAATTTTTTGGCACATGCATTAGGATAGAGTAATCCCCTGCATGTCCAGCACTGCAATGAAGAATCCCTGCTTTAATAGTCATCAGACTATTGAGTCTTTGTTCCCAGCATCAAGCCCCAAAACCCATCTTTTTGCCCTCTTTTTTTGCCAAGATTCCCTTCCCCAGCACAGACTGTCCTCTGCTGGAGCTTGTCAACATGCAACTGGAAGCACACTTGACACAATAAATATTGACTGATGATTCATCCCAGGTCTCAGCCCATCCATGCACCACCACCACTGTCCTGTCACAGCTGGAGACCAAATTCTGAGCAGACCTGCTTTCCATTCCAGAAGGAATAAGTGAAGCACCTGGTGAAATTGAAGACCTTCTGATTTGCCCAGAAATATTCAACATATTGAGCCTGACTACAGACACACTATTCTTCCCAGCCTTGTAA
>VZTY01000323.1:29587-56805 GCA_013400935.1 Turnix velox
CTCTGTACCTGCTCCAACAGCTCAATGTCCATCTTATGTTGAGGGCTCCAGAACTGGACACAGTAACTCCAGGTGGGGTCTCACCAGAGCCCAGTAGAGGGGCAAAATCATCTCCCTTGCCCTGCTGGTCACACTTTTCTTGATGCAACTCAGGATTGGGTTAGCTTTTGGGCTGCAAGCTCACACTGGTGGCTCATGTTGAGTTTTATGTAGTTAGACCCCTAAGATGAGTCTGTAGGACACAGAAATTACTGATTTTCTGCAGTGAGTTAGTGGTTGTTAAATTGGACACCAGCCACCTATATAACTTCTCCTTGTCTGCAAGTGACAAAGCCCCTTTCTAGGAGAAGGGAGCAGGGCGTGGGGGTACAGGTTGCTAACCACAATGTCACTGGTTTTAATTCTGTCACTGTGTGTTTTTAGGTTACTTAGAGGCTCGGGATTTACCAAGTCGAGGTCTTTACCCCTTCATTCAGAGCCTTTTCTGTAATGTTGGTTCAAGATGCAAGAACAGGAGTTACACAGCACAGAAAAACACCCGCTTCGGGTAAGTTGGAGGGATTTGACTGAGCTGTTAGTAGCACAGAGCATCTTTTTCTACTGCAAAGGTTCTTATTGCCTTGGAGACAGGTAGAACAGGAGCTTTGTTTTTCTCTCCCAGAAGCTGAACTAATCAGAATGTATGTGCGTGTCTAAGTATGTTTATTCTTTTAAAAATTGAGAATTGGAGTTCTGGAGTCCTCAACATAAGAAGGACATTGAGTGGGTCCAGAGGAGGCCACGAAGATGGTCAAAGGGCTGGAGCAACTGCCTTATGAAGACAGGCTGAAGGAGTTGGGGTTGTTCAGCCTGGAGAAGACTCAGGGGGGACCTCAGAGTAACTTCTCAATACCTGAGGGGATCCTACAGAAAGGCAGGGGTAGGACTTTTTAATAAGATATCTGATGGGAGGACTAGAAATAATGGATGTAAATTGGAAGGGGGTAGATTCAGGCTTGACATAAGAAAGAAATTCTTTACAGTGAGGGTGGTGAAACACTGAAAGAGGTTGCCCAGTGAGGTTGTGGATGCCCCCTCAATCCCTGGAGGTATTTAAGGCCAGGCTGGAGAAGGCACTGAGCAGCTTGATGTAGTGGGAGGTATCCCTGCCTATGGCAGGGGGGGTTGGAACTCGATGATCTTTAAGATCCCTTCCAACCTAATTATTCTATGATTCTATGAATATGTACCAAAAAAGGTGGCTATGCTCATCTTTCCACTGCTGCAGTGATTTGTAAGATCAGTGTCTGCAATCTGGTGCTGATGGCTACTTTTTCACTCTAGGATGCATTTGCCAGTGTGCTTTTATAACCTGTTCTCCACTGTTCTACATCTCTAGGAAACATCTGAATATATATACATAATATCTGAATTTATCTGGTATCTTTTGCATATGTTAATTACATATTCCCTGCCCATGGCAGGGGGGTTGGAACTTGATGATCTTTAAGGTCCCATCCAACCTGAACTATTCTGTGATTCTATGATTATTTTGTTTTTTATACTTATAAATTAAATTGGCTTTGTCACCGACCGACCACTATCACAGGGTCCTTAGTGCCAGCCTGTGCCCCATCTCTTATCATCTTGGACCTGCATTCCAGTACAGGGCATCCTGTTTTCCTGCTTCTCAAACCTGTTATACTGGGCCTTTATTCATCTGCTTTGCTGTGTTAGTCATAAATATCTCACTTTGCTCCTACTGATCACTTGTCCCAACTATCAAAATACTATGGTGTGTATCATCCAATGACAAGTGAAAACAGAGAAAATAGCCATAACCATCAGGCTAAAATAATAAAAAAGTTAAAGCAATCCAAAAGTTAAGCTGTAGACACATTGAGAGAAGTTCAGACAAAGCAAAGGTGCCAGGGTCTTGCAAACTCAATACAAAACCTATAGGTTAGTACTTATAGCGGTAATACTATGGAATTATAGAGTAGTTTGGGTTGGAAGGGACCTGAAAGATCATTTAGTTCCATCCTCTGCTATGGGCAGGGACACCTCCCACTAGATCAGGTTGCTTAGTACCTCGTCCTGCCTGGCCTTAAACACCTGAATGGTTTGGGATCAACTGGGTTATAGAATTAGATTAGTTGTTTGCCTACTTAAAAACTGTTTCCTGAAAGATTAGTGCAGATGCCATCTAAGCACTGTATTGACTGCTCTGCATGATTATTTACACTGCTTTGAATGAAACTGCCCAAATTATATCTCAGCTTGAGAGAAAAGCAGGCAAGAATTTCCTGGAGGCAGTCTTAGATCTACTTAAGAATTAGAGAGATTATTCAGCAAGCTTTAAATTTCTCAACAGAAAATAAAATGCATGTTAGGACACTCAACAGGATACACTGAGCAGTGTATAGCCTAGGTAAGGAAAGGTAGAATAGAATCAGAGAATCATAGAATGGTTTGGGTAGGAAGGGACCTTAAAAATCAAGTTCCAACCCCCCTGCCATGGCCAGGGACACTTCCCACTACACCAGGTTGCTCAGTGCCTCATCCAGCCTGGCCTTAAACACCTCCAGGGACTGAGGGGCATCCACAACCTCTGTGGGCAAACTGTTCCAGTGTCTCACCACACTCACCATGAAGAAGGATAGGATGAAGTTCATTCTGAGGTCAGTCTATTTGAGCAGATCCATCAGGACAAATCAAATCAACCTCAGGGTTTCTCTGACTTATGCTGGCTGCCAACAGCCTGAGGAACACAGACTGTCAGCTTGATGAGCCATACACAGCTGAACCCTGTGGTGGCTGGAGAGCAGGGGTGGCGTAGGAACAGGAATATCAGTTATCAAGGATTTATATCAAACCATGGGTGGTTGTTTATAATCATTTCAGAGACAGTTTTCACTGTGTTTATGAAGGGTAAATCTAAGACTTGGCATAGTTTGCATGGGCATTTTAACCCTTTTGTTTCCACAATATGTAACACGTGGGTGCTATCAATTTGAAATACAGTCATAGAATCATAGAATGGTTTGGGTTGGAAGGAACCTTAAAGATCATCGAGTTCCAGCCTCCCTGGAGGTGTTTAAGGCCAGGCTGGATGAGGCATTGTGCAACCTGGTCTAGTGGGACATGTCCCTGCCCATGGCAGGGGGGTTGGAACTTGATGATTTTTAAGGCCCCTTCCAATCCATACTGGTTTTATAGGTTGCTGTATGTATTTGAAAAAAAATGGGCTGTCATATCCCTAATACACACTGTCTTAAGTTTTTCTGACAACAGGCACTTGTGATGTGATAGTCTGTATGTGCCAATCACAATGCAAAAACATGTAGCCAGAGACATCATTATTCTCCCTTTTCAAGAAAAAGGGTATTTTCAGGAGCAGGGTATCTTTTGGAATCAACACAAATTAGTTAGTGTGGATGCCTTTTTTGTTAACGTGATGGGATTGTTATCACAGTTCTGTTGCTTATGAACTAACTGAAGAAGAAACACCAGTTTCCCTCAGTGCTCAGAATGGAAGAGTTGCCTAGATTTCACCTGAAATATTGACCAACTTACTGGTTCTGGTGCCTTAGATGCAATTTGAAAGCCTGCACTTCAGGGTACAGGCCATCAGTGAATTTGGACTCATGATAAAACAGTGAAAAAAAGTTGAGTGTGTTCAAAAACATCAGACTTCTTTGGATTTGTCTGGCTGATGCCAGAACTGGGTCTCTGATACAGGTGAACTTCTCCAGCTCCTCAGTTTTTCACTGCTGTCTTTGCTGAGGTTTGCTTCCTTGCTAATGAACTCAATAAAAGTTGTGTAAAAGCATAATAGCAGTTAAAAAACCATTCCAAATACTGCTGTATTTAAAAATTTTTTTAGCCACTTGCTTCCAGTAATCACCTCTCCTGTAACTACTTTCTTCCTGTGAAAAAGCACTTTGGGCAACCAAGCTGGTCCAGATGGCTTCATAGGACCTGATCTAGGCTTCATGAAAGAGGTAGAAGAACTTGCAAAGGGATTTATGGAGACCACAGAGAAAACCATGTATCTGGAAAAGCTCTGGGAGGAAAACTCTAAACTCTCAGGTAAGTTGTGTTCTTTTTAACTATGAATTGCTTTGTCTATCAGGTGTTGGAAACCATTGAACAAAGGAAGAATTTTATTTTAAACATCAAATAAACAAACTATAATATAACTGTCCTGAAAAAAGGTTCTTTTATTATTACAATAGCTGAGAGAGTAATGAAATTCTTGGGAAAAAGTTAACTTTATGAAACCAGGCTTTTGTTTTACTACTTGATATTTAACAGTGAAGGGCAGAGGAAGCAAGGACCAAGGTGAAATGAAGCACTGAGCAACTTGGTCTAGTGGGAGGTGGCCCTGCCTATGGCAGGGATGTTGGAACTAGGTGATCTTGAAGGTCCCTTTCAACCCAATCCATTCTATGATTCTATGAAACCCCAAGTTCTGATGTTTCTGCTTTTTTCCTACTCACACTGTGCAGCTGTGCTGCTGTAGCAGGTGGGCAGTTAAATCCTGTTGTGATTCTCTCTCTGAGTTTCCAAACATAAAAATTTAGGAGAAACAGTCATTTTCACACCTGTCTGTCCAGGTGCTAGCCTATTTGTCTAGAGTTAATGAAAAGAGCATGGTAAGTTATTGCTTTTAAAATTGTTTAAGTGGGAATAAGAAAGATTTTGGAAAATCAAGTGGATGACTCTCCTTTTAGAAAATTAGTTGTTTCATGCCCATTCACTCCTTTAGAAATACCCCTGTTTGGTGCTGCTAATGAAATTGGTGCTTCTGAAGTTTGAATCCCTCTCTAAAGGAAAATATTTGATTTTACAGGGCTCCATAACATCACTGCTTTTCTCCCTGTAAGTATTTTTGCAGTCTATTTCTAAATTAGAGTTCTGGATTTTGAAGCCTCTTTATTGTAATGGTTAGAAAATTTTTGTCAAGTGTTGGTAAACCACCTTTAAATTTTTTTTCTGCTGTTGAAATGATGTCTTGTAAAGTTGATAGAGGTTTGGTAGTTTCTAGATTACTGATTTAAACCACTCCAGGTTTTTAGTAGCTAAAATTCACACCTATTTGTTAATTAGGAGCAATTCACACCTATTTGTTAATTAGGAGCAACTTAAAAGTACGTCTGCCAGACATTGGATAGTCATATACAATCATATTATGAGGTAGCTTGTAAGGAACTCTTGCCCTAATGTGTACTTATTATTAAAATATAACAAAACAAAAGTGAACCCACTCAAAACTTCAAAGAAGACTGCAGTGAAATTTAGAAGATGAGATTACTTTGAATTCTGCTTTGTGATCCAATGAGTATGGGTGAAAAAAGTCAGATGTGCAAGCAAGAGGTTGGATGTTCCTTCCACAATCATTCGGGTAGTTTTTTGGGCTTTGTGCAGTCCCTGGTGCAATCTCAATAAAAAGAGGAAGATGAGTAGGCACAGTGGTGGATCTCCATTACTCTTAGTTTTGTACCTGTCACAGATCACTGCTTTCACTTTTAAAGTATTTTAAAATACATTCAGAGAGCAGTGGAGGGGAAAGGGAAATATTGCATGTAAATGTGTTTTCTTCATCTGAAGATGGATTTGAATGAAGTGGAGGAGATTATTTCTAGAGCAGAAAACCTTTACAAGGAACCTTCTTTCTGGAATCTTCTGCATTCACTCCCTCACCTTGAACTGAACAGCTTTTATACAGAAGATGGGTTAAGCACTGCAGCACAATTCGTAAGAGCTATTCAAAGGTGAGTACTTACATGTGCCTGGAAGAGCTCTATTTTAACTTTTTTACCTGTAATTAATTTTCTTTTCTAGGCTATTTACAAAATACACATCTTGGTGTAAAGAGGCTGAAATTTGCTTATGTTTACCAAATTCTGCGTATTCTAGGAGCCATTCATCCATCCTCATTCCTTTATAACTGTGCTTTTTATCCCTGTGCTTTGCTTTACAAATTGCTTACATTATGGGAAATTTAGTCACTGAAGGGCAAAAAAGTATAAAAAAAATAAAAAGAAAGAAACCCCAAATATAAACATTCTATAAATAGTTTATAAACCTAGGAGGTTCCCTAAGAGGATCTAAAAAATTACTTAATCTCAGTAATGGTTAAAATTAGCCCATCACATAATATGGCTTTGGAGTTTGCAATGTGCATGGAGGTTTGTTGAATGAGTGTTTATATTTGTGGTTTCTTTTTTTCAGACTTTGTTGCCCTTCAATGACCAAATTTCCCATAATTAAAGCAAATTGGAAAGCAAACCACAAAACCCACTACATCTTGACTAACATACATTTCTAGAGACCTAAGCTCAGGTCTAATTTAGTCAGCAGAAAGAGTCCTAAATGTAAAACTTGTAACAAAGTTAGATTCTCCTTTTCATAACAACTAAAGAATACTCTATGGGAAATAACTGGTAAATTTAGAGTAAAATTAAGTAGTAAATTACAGCTACCCTAACAAATACCTTTCTTTTTTTTTCAGTGCTAAATGGATTAATAAGAAATTAATATCCTTTAATCAGTGCTTTAGAGAATGTGCTTTGCTTAGCTGCTTGTGACAATAAATGTTGTGTTGCTCTCAAGGTTTTTTCTCTGCAAACTGTGTGGAAGTAAAATTTATATGTTCTGTGTCCATCCTGCCTTGCTATGGAGAGAACATTTGTGGTGATTTTGCTCTCCCTTTTAACTCTTTTTATCTCTCTTTTCTTTTTGGTGAGGACATTGGTTCTCATAGGAGAAATTTCCTTTATGAAAGTTGAGTGAAATTATCTTTTATTTTTGGTGAGGACATTGGTTCTCATAGGAGAAATTTCCTTCATGAAAACTGAGTGAATTTTTAACAGTAAAATCTCAACTTTGGATTTTTTTTAAATGCAAAGTTTAATTTGACAAAGGATCACTTGCTCAACAGTAAAGTACTTTAGCATACAAGTGTTTTGAACTTCATCTTTTTTTCATCAAGCCCTTAGAGCTTGATTTTTGTCCTTTTTTTTTATTTTTAGTATGTTCGAATCATTGAAGGATTTAGCTATGATGCCATTAGGCAAAAGTTTCTATGAAATGGTGAAAATAGCACTGAATTTCACTGCTGCATCAATAGAGGGAAGAAGCCTAGAAGGTAAGAAATTTGCCTGGAATTTTTTTTAGTTTCTTTTTTTAGTACATTTTTTTTAGGTCCTGCTAAATTGTGAAAGGCCTAAGGTGTGAGCAGTATTCCCGTAGTGTTAACCAAATTTTTTTATTGATCTGTTTGTTAAATGCTAATAAAATTGCCTCAGTTTCTGGCAACTGTTGGAAAAACAAATCATGCCTAGTAGAACTTGTTTAGAACAATCTTTCATATAAAGACAGATTTGAGTGGAGGAAATTAATTCTAGAGCAGAAAACCTGTACAAAGAACATTTTTATGGAGTGAATTATGGGGAAAGACTAAATTGCTGCAGAGGGTAATTTTTTCCATTTGATAGAAGGATGGACTCTTGTTTTGAACATGCATGTCAAGCACACTGGCTGTTTTTCTTCAAGCTTCAAGCAGTTAGGTTATCTAGTTCCAACCCCCCTGCCATGGGCAGAGACACCTCCCACTAGCCCAGGTTGCTCAATGCCTCATCCAGCCTGGCCTTAAACACCTCCAGGGACTGAGAGGGCATCCACAACCTCTCTGGGCAGCTTCTTCCAGTTTCTCACTGCTCTCACAGGAAAGAATTTCTTTCTTATCTCCATCCTGAATCTCTAATGTGACAAGTCTGTAACTGAGGAGTGATCAGGCAATGCCTTTGATTTTGGGCTTGTCCAAAATCACTGTGCTGGGGGATCTAACCATTATTGTCAGTATACCATCAGATTTCACCATAATGAAATAATGGATTTTATCATGATTTTATCTTGATCACAGATTTTATCTTGGTACAAATGGTGTATAGGAAGATGCTTTTAAAATTTTTTTGAAATCTTGGGATCTTTGGATCTTATCAATTATGAATCACTCAAAAAATCGACACAAAGAAAAAGCAGGAATGATGTAAACAGAAGTGATTTTTAAAAATTTTAAAATTTTTTTTCCTTTCAGGTTTTCAATATAATCTTTCTCTTGGAGATATTTTGTGGAATCCATATGCTGTGAGAGCTGAACTTGAGTCTAGGTATGGTTTTGATGATGAGCATGTTGAAAAGCTACTAAGTTACACAGCACAATTAACAAAGGTAAAACTTGAAAGTTTCAGCATTCCTCCCTTCCATCCCTGTCTTTATTCTACCCTGAAGGATTTCTGCAGCCTTACAGAAGCTGTAGTCATACTGTAAAAGTGTGATGCAGCTACAATACCTGCTAAATATCCCAGTTTCAGTCTCATCAAAATAAATGTATTTAAACCGGTGCATATAGCTCAGCAGGGAGAGCATCAGACTCCTAATCTGAGGGTCAAGGATTCAAGTCCCTGTCAGGTATGAGGCTTGTCAGAGTTGAGATGATGGTTGGACTTGATGATCTTGAAGTTCTTTTCCAACCCAGATGATTATGAGCTTATGAGCTTTAACTGGAATTTCCACATGTGCAGATTCTGATAGGTCTCATTGTGTCTGTTAATGAATTTATGCTCTGATGTCACCACTGGGTACATTATCTAATCCTGTAGAGACTTCTGGGGTTTGCTCTACTAAGCTTTTAAACTACATCCTAGAGGTGAAGCTGCCTGGATTAACTGGGCAGGTAACACTTTGAATCTTGTTTGCTGTATAAAGAATGCTTGTCACTTTTGTGCATGAATTAAGTCACATGAAGAGTCCATCCTTCTCAGCTGTGCAGTCATGATCTGAGTTGACTGAGTTGTCTCAATGGGGCTATTCAAGTATACAAATAACGTGTCAAATTTTGGAGAAAATATCTTTTCTCAGAGAGAACTTTCTAACCTTTCTCCTAGACCAAAGTGATCTGTTGGGGTGGTCTGATTTGAACTACAGAAAACCTGAAACATCTTTTCATTCACCCCACAGATAGGGTGGTGAGGTGAGACAATGGAACAAGTTGCCCAGAAATGCTGAGGATGCCCCCTCTCTGGAGGTGTTTAAGGCCAGACACTGAACAACCTGGTCTAGTGGGAGGTGTCCCTGCCCATGGCAGGGGGTTGGAACTAGATGATCTTTAATGTTCCTTCCAACCCAAACTATTCTATGATTCTATGAAAGGAGCTGTGATGCAATGCATCCCCAAGAGACATTAATAAGGAGAAATAAAACTGCCAAAACTTCTTTTGGTATGCTTTCATAAAATCTACATGTTTGTGATTAAGAAATCTTTCAACATAATTAAGAAGTCAGGCTACAAGAGAAAAAATTCTGTTCCATTGGAAATGGGACTTCAATTTAAAACCAGTCTGCTCCATGTTGAGATTGAACTGAATGGTTTTTACATCAGGTATTATTATACTTGTGAAAGTGATTTGATGTACTTATTCCAGTGAAAAATTCTAGTCTAAATGTACCTTATAGAATCATAAAATGGTTTGGGTTGGAAGGGACTTTCAAGATCATCTAGTTCCAACCCCCCTGCCATGGGCAGGGACACTTCTAACTAGACCAGGTTGCTCAATGCCTCATCCAGCCTGGCCTTAAACACTTTCAGGGATTGAGGGGACATCCACAACCTCTCTGGGCAACCTCTTCCAGTAACTTCATTTTGAAGTTACTTCAGTGTCAGCCTGCAAATGACTGTAGAAGTGTTAACACTGTTGTAACTATGTAGTGAAAATTCCTCATGTATGCATGATTCTGCCATGTGAGAACCCTAATGGGACCACTGGTGTTTTATCCAGCACTCAGCACGTGGAGTGCTTTCAAGTATATACCCCAGATTATGAGGATGGATTAAACAGGCTTTGTTCTCACAGCTGGAGGCTATGTGATATTCTTTTTTTTTCATCACATGAGTAAGTTAATAGTGGAGATAACACTCAGCAGGTTCCTTGAATTGCTCATCAGTTTCTTCTGCCCCTGCCAGATTCCCACAAGAGAGACACTGGAGCAGTTTGTGTGCTCTGCTCTGGCCAATGTGCCAGAGGGTGAAGCAAACAAAGAGAATAATGAAGAGGGCTGTACTTCTGCATGGCACGAGGCCAGACTGTACCTTCTTGATGCTGTCAGCAGGCTTAGGCTCTATGCACAGGTATGCTTTAATAAATTAATAGATTAAATTCCTAATTTTTGCATGCAGGCTGTCAACAGTAACTCAGAAGATAGCTATTAAATGTGGTTGTCTTGAACTTTTATCAACTTGCTCATAACATAAAAGTAATCCTTACGAAGAAATGTTACACTGGAAGTATAATCTGTCACCGCAAAATGAGATTTTTCTCATTAACTTAAATACAGATTTGAAATCTAATAGGGAAAACAGTGAAATATACTGCACTGCAGAGATCTAGCTGAAGTTAGACCCATTTGCTATCCCACCTCAGTCTGAATGTTGGGCAAAACTGAAAGCAGACTACAGGCTTCATTGTTAATTGTTTTGATTTACTTTTTTTTTTTTTCATTTTTAAGCCATGCAAATTCTGTGTCTTGTCTAAATAAGAACCCTTTGCTTTCCCTAACAAGGTGTGTTTTGTTTTTCATTTAATCTGCTAGGTATTTGAGCAATGGCTCAGCAGCAGGCAAGCTCAGGACCTTCTATTGGTACTTGATGATTTGATGTCTCAACTTCCAGAGGACAAGGAAGCCAGCAAAGCTTTTTCACAGATAAATAACCTGATCCAGCAATGGAATGAGAAATCAGGTGTGCCCTTTTCAGGAGGATATACTGCATCTCGTGATTTGTAAGTTATCTTTCTGCAGCTTCAGAAGTTCAGATCAAATTGAATATTTATCTTCATAATGGGTTTAGTTAATTTCTGATTTTTCTTTTGTGCTTTTATTTGTTAACCTGTAATTCCAAATCATTGTACTGAGGAATACACATTTTGAAAAAGAAATAATACCTGTAATTCAGAGCCTAGGTGCTCCTGCTTTGACAGTGGGTTTGGACTACATGGTCTTTTGAGGTTCCTTCCAATCCCTGATATTCTGTGATTCTGTGAACCTTCTTGCAGGTCCAGCAGAGGATCTGTGTGTGCTATGAAGATGCACAGGAATTAGCAGCTCTGTATAATTAATCTTTGTGATCTGTTAATTAATTTATGCTTTGATGTCACACTGGGTACATTATCTAATCCTGTAGAGACTTCTGGGGTTTGCTCTACTAAGCTTTTAAACTACATCCTAGAGGTGAAGCTGCCTGGATTAACTGGGCAGGTAACAGGCCTGAAATCTTTGTTCTTCAAAGTCTTATTCTTACAAGCAGCTACTGTGACTCAAAAATGCTTCTTGGGTTGGAAGGGACCTGGAGCAATTGAATCATGTAAAGCAGGTCCAGTGTGTGTCCCTTCTTTTGGATTCTTTTTGTAGCAGTCATGCTCATGTTAGTTTTGTGCAGGAGATCTTGCAAAAAGAAGCCTGCTGTGGAGAACAGGGTGACAATGTAAGCCTATATTTTTATATAGTTTTCAATTCTTACAAAGGGCTCTCTGAGGCTGAGACGCCTTTTCATGGTTTTGAATTTTTAAGTTCCCCATCTGGCTTAGCACTTGATGGAATTCTAAGCAGTTTATATGAAGTCATGACTTTAAGTTTTATACTTAGAAAGATTTCCTCGGTTGAAGCAGTCCAAACCTTCCTGCAAAGTTATCTTCTGTCAGATTTCTACTTATCTAGTAGAAACCTATTTTGTTGAAACCTTGGAAATGCCTTCAGTTCCCATTTCATGACAAGTGGAAGTACAAGGACTTCTTTAATTTCAGGTATTCAGATTTGCAGCATATGTTTTAAAATCAAGACAATTGTTCTGAATGCTTCATGCAAAATAAAGTGAATGAAGAGCTCCATTGCTCTGTTTATTTAAGGAAAGAAAAAGGACCTGTTTTGAGTGATCTGGAAGGTTTTACACAGAACTTAAAAGATGCAGATACAAAGAGTTAATGTTAGTGAGAATTGGCAGAAACTCATGAAAACACACAGCAGAAGCTCGTGATAAGAGCACAGGAATGATACTTATCTCTTTCCAATTTCACATTGGATGACTTGTATCACTTCTGGGAGTTACAGTGTTCATCTTGGAATCATAGAATGTTTTGGGTTGGAAGGGACCTTAAAGATCATCTAGTTCCAACCCCCCTTCCATGGGCAGGGACACCTCTCACTACACCCGGTTGCTCAATGCCTCATCCAGCCTGGCCTCAAATAACTCCAGGGATTGAGGGGGCATCCAAAACCTCTCTGGGCAGCCTCTTCCATTGTCTCACCTCGCCACCCTATTATCTCCAGTCTGAATCTCTAATGTGACAAGTCTGTAACTGAGGAGTGATCAGGCAATGCCTTTGATTCTGGGTTTGCCCCTGTTTTAATTTACTCCTAAAAAGAACACATTTCCATTCCCAAGCAAATATGTTTGAATGGTAACACAAAAGAATGAAAAAAACCCCAAAAGCTTCCTAAATAAATTAACTAATGTAGGATTATAAATGGGCTTATAATAACAGTCACAACTTCTATTTTCCAGGTCTGGAAACTTTACCTTTTTGTTTCTAGTATCCAGTGTTTCTGTGCTCTTATCTCTATTGATTGCAGAGTCCTGCATCTAGAGAGAATGCAGTCCCTGCTAAAGGATATACCACAATGGCCTGTTGCAAACAGATTGCTTCTGGTAGATGGAGCTGTAAGGAACATAATAGCACAGTATTTATACTTCACTGAAGGTAAAGCTGCATGCTGGTTACTACCATTCAAATTGCTTCCACAGAATTGCTCTGTAGGTTAAATATTTTCTTCATGGTGGGTGTGTGGGAAATGTCTTACAGAAGCTTTACATATCCTGGAAAAACAGATTGCCTTTGCCCAAAGAGATGGATCCATTCATCTGGATATCAGAGAGCTCTTTGCGGAGTTAAAACAGGTATGTTTTTATTTAATGTCTGTAGAGCAATTTGCATAAAGCTACAAAGGCTTATTTGGGGGGATAAAAAAATACTTACTATTCACTTATTATTCAGCAGCATTTTTGCCAAAGTCTATTTTGTACTTTTTTTCTCTTTTGACATGTCATAATGAGAATTAATATGGAGTGAGTATGAAATCTGTTCCTTCCTTCTTTCACCCTGAGTTCATCTTTACAATGGCAGTATATTCATTAAATTTTAGATGCTGGTGAGCAATGCTTCTTATACATGCAAGGATGTGTTTACAGCCTTTGAGAAGACCCTGAGACTTCCACAAGGCTCAGGTGACATTGACATTTCAGCAATGTACATGTGCCCTGGCAATGGCTCAGAGGACTTCTTCAAGTTAAGTAACCAGCTCCAGTCATTAAGGGAATCAGTAAGTATTTCTGGATTTTTCACATTTTTAAAGCCTGTAGTGCCTTACTTACATTACTATTCCAAAATGAAATAAATTGTCAGGTTTTGTGGCTTACTTTTTGGCATTTGCTAAGCTGATTATTTAAACTCAAATGTGCTTGGGGCAAGGCACAAGTGGTCCTGGAGGCTCTCTTGATGTGGGTGTTATGTTTTAGACAGACTGAGTAGCTGCTTATTTAATTTGTTTCATGTTGGTTTTTAACATCAGGATTGTGACAAATCAAAGAAGCAGGTCCAAAGTCTCATGTGAGTGTCCCTTTTGCTGGTTTCAAATGTTGCTTTCTTTCCTGTGAAAGGTCCTCCTTCTGGAGAAAGTAACTCAGGGACATCACATCCTGCCAGATTCAATAATGGATGATTATTTGGGATGGCAAGAAATAGAAGATCAGCTAACCAAAAATTATGCTTATTACTGTGAAATGAATCAATTTCTCAGCACAGAGGCACCATCTGAGGAGGGTGTCCATTTTGGCTCTTGTCAAGAACAGCTGCTCTTCTCACTGTATGTATTTTATTATTATTAAAAGGTATATTAATACATAATAATCTTGAATGGTACCAGCCTGAAGTAAGGTATTTTAACCAGTATCTTTCTGGATGCCTTTCTGTGTGACCTGACCTGGGTGTTCCTGCTCTGACAGGGGGATGGGACTAGATGATCTCTTGAGGTTCCTTCCAATCCTTGGCACTCTGTGATTCTGTTATATATATAAAAGCCTATGGTGACACCCTGAGGCCAACCCAAAAAACCCTGTTTTCTTCAGCCTCAGGAAGGAGGAGGTTGGAAAGTGAGAGACACAAGGGGGCTGACTGTGACTTCAGAAGCTACACTTTTGAAAACCCAATTTGTTGGGCTTTGTGCTGTTTCAGGCTTTATGGTGATTAAATTGTGACTATAATTTAATCATAGAATCATAGAATAGTTTGGGTTGGAAGGGACCTTAAAGATCATCGAGTTCCAACCCCCCTGCCATAGGCAGGGACACCTCCCACTAGACCAGGCTGCCCAGTCAATTATATTTAAACTTCCTTTCAGTTAAACAAATGAAATTATAATTCAAAATTATACACTATGTATTTAACCAATTGTTGTCTACTTAGTAAGCAGCTAAAATAACTTCAAACTTGTGCTTAATTTTTCAGTATTCTGACAGCATTTAAGGAGTTTTTGAATATACAAGAGAATTTACCCATTTCTGGTGAAAGGAAAATGTATCCTCTGTTTCATCTTGTGGAAGTCATAGAAGAAATGCTAATGCTTGATTTCTCAGCTTCTTCAAACCAGTCTCTAGTTGAAAACATCCTGAGTAACACAATTGCATGGCTGAAAAATGTCACCAAAGGAAATGAATCTACCACAAATTTCTCACTTGCAATTTCTGAACTCCACAATGAGCTAAGAAAGAATTTCAAGCCTCTTCAGGGGTTCTGGACAGAAGAGAAGACAGAAATTTTTTGGCATGAATTGAGAATTGTATTCTCTGAACTTTCTCATTTCAGTCAAGTGGAAGAGGAGAAGATTTTGGAGACAATATCTAGAATTCTAATTTCCATTAGAGAAAATAGAATTCATAACAGAACTATGATATTGCTTCGTAATATTCTGACTGATTGGCCAGAGTTAAATACTTCTGCTCTGAGCCATCTAAAACACTTCAGTGTGAATTTCCTGAGGATTCTCTATGAGGTCAGATCATTAACTGATCATCATTTCAATGTGTCTTTCAGCACTATTCCTGGAGTGGGTGAAACCTCCTCTTTATTACTTTCAAATGCTACTTCTATGCATAAAGTACACGAACTAGAAGAAATTGGGCACAATTTCCTTAAAAACATAGAAAAATTAAACAGTTCCAGTGTGGACTCTCTGCTTCCTATATTTTTCTCCCTTTTTCAGAATGATCTGGTCTTTCATCCTGAGAGCAACAGCACTCTATTGACATTACTTTATGAAATTTTGGAACATATTTCATCTTTTCAAGTGTGGCATGATTTACAAGATAGGGATCGAGTTCTTGATTTGCTGTTTGAGACTTTTGATCTTCTTTGGAACCTCACCAGTGAGTCTTTCTGTGAGAAACTGCTAATCATTTACAACTACACTGAATTTCAGGCCCAGTCTCTCGCACAGAGAGGAGAAAAAGAGATGCAAGTTGTCTACAACACTCTGAGCAGCCTTAAAACTTTGGTTTTGGATGAAGAGCTCCAGACAAGTACTTTGTGTTATTTGGAGCAATTTCTTGAGATATCCCTAGATTGCCTAGGAAATAACACCTGCATTGATTTTTATCCCTCAAATATTACTTCTGCTGATAATTCAGAAGAGGTTTATGACTTACTTTTACTTCCACTGGATGTTATTCTGTCTAATATAACAAATTTAGGTGATGAGGTAAGTGTTCCTTCTGCTTTGCATTGCACTTTCGAATGGCTTCAAGGTTGGGCAGAGATTTTTGGAGAAGCATCTAGGATCTTAAATTTGAATTCAACCTTTTTTGTCTGTCTAAGGAATGATTTGGCAGATCTCTCTGCAAGTCTTCTAAATGCAACAACTCATGATGAACAGTGCATTAATACAACTAGGATTGTTCTTGGAGCTACAAAGGCAGCGATGAATCTATTGAAAATCATATTTGAAGGAGATGATTTACATGACTGGAAAGATTTTGAAGCTTTGCTTGATAATCTTGAAAGCCTATTTATTGATGCTGTTAATGTCACAAGTTTACTTAAAGGTGACAGTTTAGAAAGTGCTTTAGACATGATGGGACTCATGATAACTGAATTGAAGGAATCTCTACTGAAGGTTGCTAATGGGGAGTTTTTGAATTCCTCGGTTGATGCTTTCATCTCAGGAGGATCTGAGGGAGAAGACAGTGTTGCTGGTGTTTTTTCTATTGGAAATTCCCTTTCTACTGTTCTCAAGTCCTCCCAAAAGGAACTTGAAGTTATTCTCAGTGAGATAAAAGAAACAGCTGCTTTCTTGAAAGGTCTACCTCAAGGCAAATATATGGTTTGTATCAGCCTTTTCCAGAATATCACCAAACTAATTTTGGACAGTACTCTGAAGGACACAAGCCATTCACAACCAAAGTTTTCATCTCATCTTAATTCCTTTATGAACACTGCACTGGATGAAGCAGAGAATTGCAGCAGATGGATACGAGGATTAATTAATCTCAGGGAAAAATATAAGACACCTTCACACCTTGAAAGTGCAAAACATATTTTATTTTTACTGAAATCTCTCGGAAACATTGAGACAGATGCCAAGCTAATGAACGTGATGGACTTTATAAATTTTCTTTTGAAGTTGATAATCCCTGAATATTTCCAAACCAGTTCTGATGTGATCTGTGATAATGTTTGTTTCGGTATCATAGAAAAAATTTTAAAATTTATTCACAGTGAATTTTATGTAGAAGATGACATGGGCATGCTTGAATTCATTTTTACACTTCTAAATAGCTCTGGAGGGCCAATACAAATGGTCATTAATGATTTAGTGGGGCACACACCAAATAAGTCTCATTTTAGTCAGTCAGGCCATGAATTTAACAGGACTTCAAGAATGTTCCTTGATTCTTTTGACCATATTCAACTTTCATCAGCAGAACTTCTGGCAGAAATTAAAACCCTTCTGAAAAATGAAGCTTTTGAAATCCAAGAAAAGGGCTCCTCTCATTTAGATATTGAGACCAAACCTTTATTGCTTGAGAAGAACACTAGTTTGTTGATGGAGTTAATTCAGTATGTGATCAGTAAACTCGACTCAGACTTACAGACTGAAGATAAAATGATTCTCCAGAAACTGATAGAAACAGCAGCTCTGAATATTGATCTGGTAAAGGAGGCACTTCAGATCTTCAAGTCTTCTAGCTTTACTGGTTTTCCATTAAGAGATGATAAGGAGTTCCTGAGGCATGTGGTAGCCCTGGTGCGAAATGTGAGGAACTCAGATGTTGAGCTCTTGATAAATCAATTCAAACAAGTACAGGGGAGTCTAAATGATTTATTGAAAAGTATCAAACTTTTGCATATTGAAAGCTTGGAGTTAGGAATGTTAACAGACTGGTGGGATGCATTTGAGAATGATTTATGTAACTGGAACCTGACTGGATTAAGGCAAATAACTCAAGTCTTTAAACAAGATGAGGTGTATGATGCGGAAGAGATCTTCCACCTCCTTCTTGATGTCATCAGTCTTACAGAAAGAGCAGCTCATGGAAACATCACAGAAGCACTAACGGAAGTATATGCTTTCATACTAACGCAGGAAGAAAAACTGCCAATGTTTACTGAAGAAGAATTCTCTAATCAAGTAAAAAGATTTCTAATGTTACAGGAGACACTGAGAGATACAACTGATGAACCTGCAGGATCCTCAGCTTGTTTTTCTGCATCATTCTGCTGGACTCTCACAACAGCAGTGCCTCACAGTGATCCCGCTTTCAAACTTTGTGACTTTGCTACTGGAAATTCTACCTTTAGTTATGATGCAGTCATTGAGCTAATTAAGGAGCTGAAAGTCATCACTCTGGCTGACAACTCCTCATGCTCCATGGAAGACTTTCAAGCAGGGATCGCTCACAATCTGACTTGCTTTTTTCATCAAATCAAAGAATGGAACTCTGTTCTTTTGAAATTTTCTGAGCTCCACCATGTAAATGGCTCACTTCTCAGGGAGCTGCTAGATTTTTGGGATGAGCTATCTAGCTATGCTGTGCCACTGCAAGTGAATAATACCTACTCAATCAATTGTTCCACCACACTGAAGAAACAAGTGGCTTTACAAGTGGTAGAAACATTAGCCAGTGTGCCAGTGACAGAAATGGAGATGGCCAAAAGTGTTCTTGAGCACCTGCATGACCTTTATGGTGGTCTAAATGGGAGCAGACATTCAAGAACATCACTTCTGCAGACTCTTCTTACAAATGTTAAGAAGATGAGCAGTGAAGTTTCTGGACTTCTAGATATGGAAGCTATCCTTTCTTTCACTTCAGCTTTAAATGGAAATAATAATATATCTGATACTTTTGAGAACATCTGGTTTCCTATACTTACAAGCATAGACAATTTATTGGTGAATTTTAATGTTAGCCACTTACTTGCAGCCATAGAGCAAGAGTTTCAATTCCTAAGATTAGCCACTGGACAGTCCCCTTCAGTGGCTCCTGATGATTTAATGCAGCAGTTTAATGCATCATCTGTAGATGCTATGTTAAAAAGTTTTGAAGACATGCAAGAGATTTTTAATAGCTTTCTATGTGACTGTAACAACAAAAATTATTCTCATATAATGCAAGCTCTAGTTCTCCTTGTGGCTGATGAAAATTCAACGAGTGACCTACTGCTGTTTGTCAAAGACATTCTTGACTTTCTGGAACTTTTCCAAAATAAGTCTAAGGAAAATGACACTGATGTGTTGTTTGTTGATGATCTTTTTAGCAGTGAAAAACTGAAGGACACTGACACTGCTGATTCAGTTCTGCTAAAAAATCTCCTTCATGTAATTGCTGATCTTTCTGTTTTAGAAGAAGCTCTGCACATAAACAGCACTGAACTTCAGACAGTTGTCTTCACTCAGTCATTGTTTGATAATGCACAATCTAGAGAAATTTCTTCCCAGTCCCAAAACAGAACTCTTGAGATCATGCAAGGGATCCTGCAGGTGCTCTTTCAGCCTCCTCTAGAACATGACAGGAACAGAATAAACTCCTTACTAATGGATTTGCATAAGGATGTCATGGCAGAAACAAGGTGCCAGTTTTCTATGTGCTCATTGTGACAGTGACAAAGGCTTTTTATTTGTAAACAGCTCAGTCAACACTCTTACTAATTACTATTTCATTTCAGATCTCTGCCTTTGAGTAAAACAAATTTTTTCCAGCAACTTACATTGTTCAGACCAGCCATACTTAGTATAAATTTATATTGCCTGGACTGGTTTATTGGTGTTTTCAGTCACCACTCTAGGTGACTTCTTTAAATTTTTAGTAGAACTAAATATCTGAAGATAGTAGCACTTTTAAATCCTTGTGCATCTAGAGATTAAAACCACAGTTACTGGTGGGCTGTAGTCATTTTGGATATTAAATACTGGAGTTAAAGATTGGATATTTGGAGTTAAATATTAAGGATTAATATTTTGTGGTTTGTTTTATTTGTGCTTTTGGATTTTTTTTGTGTATTTTTTTTTCCATATGCAGATGTAGATATAATGTGTTTGAAATGCTGTGGGCTCTCAGGGTTACTGAAGCTGTTAAGTTTTTGCTTCTTTTGCTAAGGTATTTCCTAGCTCTCATAAAATCTCAGGAAAACTATTAGTTTGCTACCAGGATGAAACCATTTTTTTGTGTGTGTGGATTTTTTGCTGCTTGTTTTTTAACACTGAGATATGATGTTCTGATTTTTGAAATAGTACAGACAAACAGAACTGTTAATACTGAAATCTTTATTTGATCTATTGAAGGCTGCAACTGTACTCACTCACTTAAAGCAATGCTTCTTCATTAATCTTTCTACAGGGCATCAAAAATCTGCAAAATTCTTCGGAACTATCTATATCCTGATAACTTCCTACTGCTTCAGAAGTTGCAGTTTTCTATTTGGAATGTTTTAAAGATCTTCTCAGGTTGGTTGCCACAGTAGTGTTATATGTTATAATACTGTGATGTTAAGACTTTGAGAAAACTTGTATAAGAATAAGCTAATTTGGGTGATGCCAAGCAAAGTAAGTGTACTGATGCCTGAAAATTAAAGCAATAGAGGCACTGCACTGGAGAAAAATTGATGCAGATTGCATAGAGGGATGAGATCTTTCTGGAGTCATCATGTTGATTCAAAATCTCAGTGGAAGCAGGAGATTTGCAGGTCTTTCTCAGTGAGACACTGGAAGTGGTTGCCCAGAGAGGTTGTGGATGCCCCCTCAATCTCTGGAGGTGTTTAAGGNTGGAAGGTGATCTCTGGAGGAGAAGGAGATCTCTGGAGGTGTTTAAGGCCAGGCTGGATGAGGCACTGAGCAACCTGGTCTAGTGGGAGGTGTCCCTGCCCATGACAGGGATGTTGGAACTAAATGATCTTTTAGGACCCTTCCAACCCAAACCATCTGTAATTCTATGTAGTTCCTGAAGAGTAAAACAGCAGCAATGTTGAGCTCAGAAAAAATATCACTGAAGATGTGTGCCAATTGCCTGTGATCTATCTTTAATCTCTAAAGAACAGTCTATTGATTGAGAGAACCGAGGAACTAAATCGTTTTTTCATTCTTATTTAAATGCTGCAGCCATAAGGATGTTTCACTTGATACAGAAAACAAATGGCAAAAGATGAAAACTGTTAAAACTGCTTGGCTTAGTTTGCATTACTGAGTTGCATTATATTTCTTCTTTGACCAAGATCAGTGTTTGCTTGTTTTGAAAGCAGTGGTAAATGTTTCTTTTCCTCCCTCTTGACTTAATAATCAAATATAAGGAAAAAAATACGGGAGGGGAAAACTTAACATAATGCTTTCATAAACCAGAATTCAGTTGTCCAGATAAACACCTTTGCTGATAAGTACAAACTCACTAGAGACAGAGGAGCTTTTTTCCAGGGATGTGAGAGCTGCAATATTGGGTAGAAACTTCTGCCATGGGTGATCAAATAATTTTCTGTATTCTTTATTAGTAGAAATGCAAAATGTCTATGTAATGCTATGTATTTTCCTCCCCTTGCAGTTATGGTTGGAAAGTTCCTATTCACAGAGTAGTTATAGCATCCTGATGCCTTAGAGCACAGGGAAATGGGATCAGGGGAGCTTGCCTGAGGAAGTGGCAGATAGGGTTAACATACACAGCTTCTCAGAGTTCTGCTTCTTGCTCACAAAGAAGTTTCTCTGGAATAAAGAATTCTGGAACAAAGCTCTTCTCTAGTTCAATAGTGGCTACCGCTGCTCTTATTGATCATGAATGGAGAAAAGTAGAAGAAATTCGGTCAAACCACCTCTTTTTTTCTCCTGCAATGATAAATTACTTTATCCAGAAATGTTTCTCAGTGACTTAATACGTCTGTTTTAATTCATCCTTTTAAAAAACTTCTCTATCCCTTCTTGTTTTGTTAACATTTCAGCTGATTGCAATAATTTATTTGCATTTAACTGATTAGAAGTGGATATTTTCTCTTACAGAAGAACTAGCTGTCAATGACAACCTTTCCTGTGTCATTACAAAGTGTAAAGATGGATTAACAAGTCACCTGCTCCTCTCTGTCATCGAAGGAATCTCTCTGGCTCAAGATCACTATCAGGTTTGAGTGGTTTTTATATGCATTAAACTTTTAAAATTAATGGAAAGCTCATGATTTTTTTTCCCTACTGTCTGAATGATGAGTCCCCATAGTGGCTATACAAAGCCGAGCTTTTGATGGGTGCTCAGACGATAGTAATACCAAGAAAGAATTCTGTAAGTAAATATGGGTGAGTTTTGTAACCTGTAAAGTACTAGAATTGCTATAACTGGAATAACTAGATTACCAAAAGCAGACTGTTATTAATTCCCTTAAATTTTATGATTCCTTAAATTATAGTAATTTATACTTTTTAATTGTCACAGGAAGAGCTGTGAAAATACAAATAAACCTCTTGGCCAAAGTAATTCAGGTTAAAATAGTAACTGTGGCTACTTGTTGGGATCCATATGTTTTCTTTTCTGTAACAGTGCATGAAATTAGCAGCAGATGAGAGTAAATTTTGGTATTTAGACTCAGACAAAATGTTAAAATAATATTAGTTGATTTAGGTGTAGAACTTGCCTTCTCTTTAGGAAACAGTTCTGCTATTTTGTCTACCAACACATTTTGATGAGATGAACAGCAATGTTTTGAGGTAAAGAGGAGCCAGAGGCATTGCTTTTATCTCAAAGGAAACTTTTGTGGGATAAATAAGTCCCTTTTGCCACCACCACCCAATGACTACTTCTGCGAACATTAAAAAACCTTGCAAAAGCAGAAACAAGAAGAATCAGGTGAATACCAGATAAAGTATAATGATATCCAGATTTTTTATTGTTTGTTGAATGGAAACTAATGTTGTTTAGAGCAATTTTTTAAGGAAAAAAAGATAATGGTCAACGAGAAGCAAAATAAATCAAAAGGATTTTCATTGGGAAATACCTATTATAAGAAATACCAACATTTTAATTGTGAAGTCTTCTTGACAGGCCAGGTCAAGTTCACAATATTTTTGATTGCTTCCAAACTCAAGTCTCTGAAAATTCCTTGGTTCTTGAAAACTCTCACCTAGTTTCAATTACAAATACAATGAGTAAAATAACATTAGCTTAAGGTTATTCTCATTTGAAAATATGGACATCTAGTTAGAAAGACTTGACATTTCAAGCAATACCATGGCCTCCTGAGATTGCTAACCACCTGATCACTGTGTTTTGCAGGATGTTGAAAGATTGTGGCCTTCTTTTCACAAAGGGGATTGTGAGGGTATGGTATATATCAATGAACAAATCTCTGATACTTTGGAGAACTTCCTGAAAATCTCACAGAACACCAGCAGTGGCAGCTGTGGATGTCAGCTAGAGTCTGGAAACATCCAGAGAAGACTGCAAAAGTAAGACCCAAATGGCTCTTGTTAAAGATATTATTTTGTGTTTAGATCTATTTTCTAAATTACAACATTCCAGGAGGAATTTGATTTATTGAAGCCATTTAAGCTTTGCTCATTAAAAAGAAAATTAACTGCATGTAAAATGTTGCTTAAGTAAATTAGTAAAATTCTGGATACTTCTGAAAGACCTCCTACTTCTACTGAGTGCTTGCAGCAGATCTTGGAGAATGCCTTGAATAAAAACTAAGAAAATTTTAAATTGCCTGTCACATTGGTTAGGTAAAAACTTTGATATCTTAATTTTTAATTTAAAACTGTTTTGTCATGGCCTTGTCCCTCTCAGCAGTTATATATCTCTTGCAAAAAACCTGAACATTTGGATCAGTTCAGCATTTCAAACTGATCTAGCGGGAGGTGTCCCTGCCTATGGCAGGAGGGCTGGAACTAGATGATCTTTAAGGTCCCTTCCAACCCAAACCATTCTATGCTTCAATAGTACTTGTAAATTGGCAGGCATGAATACCAAATAATTTCAGATAATTGTTATTCCCCTAAGGAAAAAGGATAGGTTTTCATTAAATGGATGGAACTGTTGCTACTGAATATTTTAATCTTGCTGTTGTTTACAAGTGGTCCTTCTTACAATTGTTGCTGGTTTGAATGTTGGAATGTTTTCATGATTAACTTGAATGGTTTATAAGAATTACTGGAAATATACCAGAAGAACCTAAGTTTAGATCACAGAATATCAGGGATTGGAAGGGACCTGGAGAGATCATCTACTCCAATCCCTCTGCCAGAGTAGCAACACCCAGATCAGGTCACACAGGAAGGTGTCCAGGCGGGTTTGAATGTCTCCAGAGGAGGAGACTCCACATCTTCTTATGATGAGATGCTGTTCTTATGGGTCATAGAGTCATGCCAAATTTTTAATGATAAAGAATACTTCACATGTATATAGACTATATCACTTAAGTGACAAAAACACTTTACGCACCCTGAACAGTGGTGTTTTGTATCTCTAGGTTTTAAAAATGTATGTTCAGCTAGAAACATGGAAGTGAGAAATTGTGTGTGCTTCTCCATCAGCTAGTGTTTGCTAGAGCATTAGCCATCAAGGGAAGATTTCTACATTGACAATGCCATGTAGATTTGAAATATGATGATCCCTGAATCACATAAATACAGCATGAGAAGACCTGTAGAGTTGCTTACCATTGAGCAGCCTGATCTAGTGGGAGGTGTCCCTGGCAGTGGCAGGGAGGTTGGAACTACATGGTCTTTAAGGTCCTTTCCAAATCAAACCATTCAATGATTCTATGAATTCACTACTCAGGGTGTTCTCTATATATAGTATGTCAGTGACTTAGTTTTGACAAGTTGGTGAAACTGAGCCTATCGTTTCAGGGTGGCTGAAAATTTGGAGCTACATTTGTCAGAAAATCCAGCAGCTCTTCTCAGCATTTTTAACCTTTTGAAAGGTGGGTTCCAGTGATCGTCTCTTTTTTTTTTGTTGTTGTTGTTTTTCTTTTTTCACAAGTCACTGCTTCATAATTTTGCAGAACTATAATTTTGTCATTGTTTTCAGACTTTAAAGGGATACTGCTTATAGAGATAACTGACTTAATGCAAAATATTTTCTTTAAATACATGTGCACATACACATGTGTATATTGAATTGGCAGTGGACAGTGCAGTGATTCATAAAGAAAGAAGGTGGTCCTCATTTAGTGGGAAAAACCGCCAAAATATGGTAGGACTAAAGACTGCATCACTAATTTCGGATGCTCTCATCATACAGGGATGTGGGATAACCTGTGCTCTTAAAAGATAATAGGAACAGATGCACAACCCCTTCAGCCTGCCAGGGGAGAGATCTTTATCTTTGAAGTAGAAGTGAATTACATGTGGGGATTTTGTCTTGCATCATCCCTCAGAAAAAAAAAATCTAATTAATGGGATACAATCCATGGTCAGTTCAATTGATCAGATCAGTTCTGGCAACATTATTTTTCTTCCTTTCCAGATATGAAAGTCAAGGACTTTGTGAAGAATGTTACTCAGCTGAGCTTGGACATTAGTTCTTCTCTCAATATTTCTGAACAAACTGTCAGTACCATCTTGGAAGTTAACATCACTCATTCAAAGGTAAAAGATCAAAAAGGGGTGTTTAGTGAATCAGTTTATACCACTATGTGCCAACCAAACCAAAAAAAGGCCACTTTGTTTTGGAGATGGAATCTTGTATTTTGGCTTGTTGCTCTTATGTGGAAAATTTAATGTGATTTAGGACTTCAAAATAATAGACTAAAACTTTAATGAATCAGTTTACAGTAGGACTAGCCTTATGGTCTATATAGCACCTCTTCATTACCTTCATCAGTGTCTTAATCCCTTGTGTTGACATGGAATTTGAACTTTGTTTTTTTGGTACTATTAAAAAGATGAAGTTTCCTGGAAAAATTATTTGGTATCTTTCCACCACCGATCCTTGCAGTACAGATCTGTGTGATGATTTAAAAATTTGTTAAAATTATTTCTTCATATGCTCATCACTGCTCTTATTTTATCTTACCACTATATTACCTTACCTCAGCTTTATTTATCTGTTGTCTCTTGAGTATTGAGTTGATTATGTAAGTTTGTTGGTTGAAGGACTGTGTGTGTTAACATTCTTAGTGAGTAGTAGAAATAATCATAGAATGGTTTGGGTTGAAAGGGACTTTCAAGATGATCTAGTTCCAGCCCCCTACCATGGGTAGTGACACCTCCCACTACACTAGGTTGCTCAATGCCTCATCCAGCCTGGCGTTAAACACTTCCAGGGAGGAAAAATGATAAAAAAAAATTCCATTTATCCAACTTAAAATTCTTTTCTACTTCTACTGAAAAGAATTGAGGGTACATTCCCTGCTCTGGCAGGGAGATTCGACTAAATGATTTCTTGAGGTCCTTTCCAATCCCTGATATTCTGTAATTCTGTGATTTGCCTAAAGCTAATCAGTTTAATCAAGCAGCCACTGGGTGTCACTATTGCTCTGCTTGCAGAAAAAGTTGCAGGTTGTTGAAAAATGGGCTTGTTCAGACTATCAACTACTCACACATTTTATTCTGCTGCTGTGACCGTGTGACTTCCTTTTAATGTTAACATGTTACTTCTACATCAGTAACTGGTAATGAGAGAAGTCATCTACAAGTCACTTAGTTAAATGTGATTCATTGCACCTTTGATCTTTTGTAATAGTTTAGACATGTGCAGCATCTTATATTTGCATATCTGTGTTTGCTTAAGTGCTAAAATCCTCCCCCAGTGTGCAACTGCAGCATTATGTCTCTTTCTGCTTATGCAAGATGCAGAAGTAATTTTTTAAGCTGTAATTTGGGCACATTCATTGTTTTCTATGGTTTTTAGAGACATGAATGAGGTCACCCCTCATTCTCCTCTTCTCCAAGCTAAAGATACCCAGCTCTCTCAGCAATTCCTCATAAGGGAGATGCTCCAATTGCTCCATCATCTTATAGCACTTAATTTCTACCACAACATTATGGTTTGTCCATACTCATTGCATATGTTTAAGTGATTTGAAATTATTCAGACCCTCTAACCTAAAGACTTAAAAGTACTTGTAGGGGCATTTCTAAGGACATTAGAGTTTGGATTAACTGAAGGTTATAAAGATGAATGAAATCAGAAGGATGAAACCTGCTGGATTCTTAAACACAAAAGGTGTTTAAAAATTTACTGTAATGGTGAGGTTCATGTGTGGTGTGAGGAATGAAGTTGCAAATGGCATCACAGAATCAAATTGCCTCCAGAATAAGTCATCCAAATCAGGATCCTTTTATGCTGCCAGTCAGTAGAATTGTATTTATGTTAATATTTTGTCCCTCATACATCCATAAGAGAAGGGAATGTTTAAATTATATTTAAATCTTTTGTATCACAAAGGCAAAATCAATCTGAAAGTCAAATGAATACATTGGAGATAAAAATTTTTATAGGAATGAATGAGTTAAATTGCATATCTTGAATGCAGCCCTGAAGAGAAAGACTTGGGTGTGTCAGTTGATGACAAACTCAACATGAGCCACCAGCGTGCACTCACAGCCAAGAAGGCCAACCAAATCCTGGGTTGCATCAGGAGGAGTGTGACCAGTAGGTC
>VZTY01000323.1:57036-132564 GCA_013400935.1 Turnix velox
GGGACAGGTTGCCCAGAGAGGTAGTGGATGCCCTCTCTCTGGAGGTGTTCAAGACTAGGCTGGACAAGGCACTGAGCAGCCTGATGTAGTGGGAGGTGTCTCTGCCTATGGCAGGGGGGTTGGAACTCGATGATCTTTAAGATCCCTTCCAACCTATTTATTCTATGATTCTATTCTATGATCTTGACCAACTTTGCTACCAATTTGATTTTATTAATTTTTTTCTTTGGATAAGGTAAGAACATAGCCATCTGATCTGCTGCTGACTGCTAATTTTCATGCTACCCACCTTTCTGTGTGCAAAAGAAGGTGATACATTTTGGGGAGAAAATTTTTTAATAAACACGCATTATGACAGTTTTTTTTCAGTGTCTTGGTAGTAGCTTTAACTGGAAGATGTGATGAAGAACTTCTGGGCCTGCTGCTGAAGCTACCTGAAGAGAGTAGAACTTCCCTGGTAGTGGAAGAATTGTGTTCTCTATCAGCACTGGACTTGTACAACATGTTTGTAATAATTATCCAGAATTTGAACTTACGACACATTATTTACAAGGTAATATGGAGAAAAAAACTCCATTCAGTTCTAATGTTTTTCTTTTGAAGATGATCTAAAGCATGCAGGAAGATAAAATAGTAGTAGTAATAATAGTTGTTATTGTTGTTATTCAGTTTTTCTTTTTCTGTGGAGGCAAACAATAGCCATATGGTACTTTTTTTTTACTTCATTTAGCTCCCCAACCTGTTGCAGCACGGGGTTGGTAGATGCTACAGTGTTCCATTTCTTGTTTCCTCAGAAAAATGAACTGTAAAAGTTTAAGAGAAAACACAGGAGGTCATAGGTGTGGTTTTAATAATCTTTAGCAGATTTTGAAGTTCATGCATTTAGTCAGTTTGCAAACTCATTTGAAATAAAATAAGCCTAGAAGCTCACACTACAAGGGTTATAAAATTATTTTCTTGGGAAAATTCATAGCACTGTAGAGTGCATTTTATTTGTTATAGAAATTAGGTTGTCAATTCAAGTGGCTCTGGGAAGTAGCTTTTCCAGCTCTTGAGATGAGCATCTCTTGTAGGGTAAATCTTCTGTGTTTTATATGATCCAAATCAAAAGACTTTGATAAGAATAATACAGTGCAAAAACTATAATAAAAGGAAGGCAAAACTGTAGAAAAAACTGCATTATTTGTACAAATGCAGATAATCTGTGATCTAGTGTTGCTTTTCAGTGAGATATTTCAGTCAATATTTACTTATAAGAGCAAAATGATTGGATAGTTGGCAGAGATTATTTTAATTTTGGGGCAATTACTGATAGAACTGATATAATGTACATAGTAATAGTTGAAAAATAGTTATAATATTGGAAGAAAAAATAATTTGTTCAAAAGCTATAGTTACTGTGTATTAGTCTCCATCTTGATAGGTATGAGAATGTTTTCTGGATTTTAATTCCTGATTTGTCATAATCCAATTCTAACATTACCAGGGAATTGTTCTTAAGATGAATTTGCAGTAACTAGGGGGTTGTACCAAAAGAAATATTATTTTGTTACATGATATAATAAATTTTAGATAAAGACTGAAAGATTTTGAAGGTTTCATTGAAAGGCTGAATTAATTGTTGTGATTTTTTTTGTCTTCCAAGGTGAAGATACCATCTGAGATAGGCAATGTACTAAACATGCTGCTAGAAGTGGTTTCTAGCATCAACTCTCTTCTCAATAAAGCCCACCATGTCATGGGAAACCTTCCAGTGTTCCTCCAAGGAATTCAACAAATTGGTGTGCTTGACATGTCTGCATTGCAGAAGGTATGTTCATGATTTCAATATGCCAACAGAATTTCCACAATCAAGAACTTAGTTAAGGAAAATGGGCTAAGTAAGGAGGAACAGTAATAGAAACTGTGTCCCAGAAACAAACTTCCCTCCTTCCCTTCTTTTCTTTTCTTCCCCCTCCTTCCCTCTCTCCAATAGGGCTGTTCCCTAAAACAACAAAGAACAAATTTTATTAATCTCTGGTCCTCTTTCTTGCAGTTCTTGCAAGCTGGGCAGTTCAGAAGTTCTGCTGTTGGATCCCTGCAGTCTGTGATCAAAGCAGTCTGTAAAGAAGAACCCTCATTTTTTAGCAGCGCAAACCCCTTCACTGATATGCCCAGACTCATGGGATTCCTGGAGGACAACATGGCAAAATACAGCATTCCTGAAGACTCAAGTAATAAATCCTATCTGTCATAAGTTGCATGTATGAATTTGTGTGTGACCTCATCTAGGTGCTCCTGCTCCAGCAGGGGGATTGGACTAGATGATCTTTTTGGGTTCTTTTCAATCCCTGATACTCTGTGATTCACAATTCAGAGAAATTCCTCCCTCTTAAATAGAATTGTTTATCACAAATGGACACTGTAATCCTGAGCACAAGGGCTGATCATAACATTTTTATGGCTATGAGATAATTGTGGATGAGACACGAGTCCTTATAGTTGTTTTTTATCTTTGCTAATATCAAATTAAAAAATTCCTTAGAGATGGATTTATTAGGATTTTTACAGCTCTGCATATTAAAAATACTATCTTTGAGATAAATGGCTGAGAATATATTGCTGCATGCCTTTCTTCTGTGGACACAAAGCTATTGTGCAGTAAAACATGCAAACTCTCTGGAAAAGATAGGATTTTTTTAATAGCTGATATTACCATTCTCTTTATCAAGTACACAGAAAATCTCTTAGGTCTTATATAACCTCACCTTTGCTCCCTTTCCTCAATATACACTTGACTTAATGTATTAATTTTAATATTTTTAATAACCTTACTATTGTCTCAGTGGCCCTGTGCAAGAGAAAAATGCAGGAATAGAGTGTCACTAGGGAAGCATCTGTGGCTGTGGATCATCTATCATTTTGCATGGTGAGAATATAACTCTGGCCTGGATTGGACCCATGAGAAGGAGCCAGACTTTTAATTTAGAAAATAATAATAATAATCCAACATGACCTGTGTTGTCTGTCTTAAATGTGAGTCTCTCTGATTTTTTTGCAGCTCCATTTTGCTTGAGGCTTTATCAGGAGATTCTGCAGTCTTCCAATGGGGCTTTGCTATGGACTTTCCTGAAACCTTTATTACATGGGAAGATACTGTACAATTCAAACATCAACATGATTGACTTGGTGATACAGAAGGTGAAAAAAGAAAATCCCCATTATTTCCCTTTATTGATTTTTGTCCTTTTACCTCATTTTTAAAGTTTTGTTTGGTCCAGGATAGGTAGAAGCAACTGGATAACTGCCTTTCTTTCAGGAAACTGAACCCACCCTGCCCTGATTTGTCACCTTGTTCACACTTTAAGCTTCATATTTCTGCTGTCTTTTATCCTACTTGATCCAGTGGTTTCACCTCAGTGAGTTTATTTATACCCATAAAGCCTGTGGTGATGTGTTCTGCATCAACAGCCTCTTCCTCACTTGCTTGTTCTTCAACTCAGACAACTCCTTTTTTAAAATTCTGCTTTTATGTCTCACAAATGCAATTATTTCTATTCAGCATTTCTACTACTGCTAGTCTTTATATTAATTTGTTATTATTATAATAAATTCTGTCAGGAGAAATGAAATTATTTCTATTCAGCATTTCTACTACTACTACTAGTCTTTATATTAATTTGTTATTATTACAATAAATTCTATCAGGGAAAATGAAATTATTTGCAATGGTCTCTTTGGGGTCTTCTATGCTTCTTATGGAAAGGAAGAACCACCACAAACTATTTTCTGACATTGTACAAGGAGTAGAATTTTGCAAAATGCACTTAAAATGCTGTAGAAAAAAATTATTTACTTTCAGTAGCTGTTACTGCAAAAAGTGTGGTCCCAAGTTGGAGTTTGCAACTCATTGCAGGGAAATGTCACCATCTCTACCATCACATCAATGCTGGATTGTTCTTAAATGCACTTCTGTGACTGATAACACCCATTTAAATAAAAAGAGACTGCAATATTTTCTAATCTTGAGTATGCTTGTCATCTCTTTAAGAAAGGCTAGAATAAAAATTGATGGTTGCTCGCTGGTGGCTAAGAGAGAAACTGCAGCTTATATTTGACTAGAACAGAGAATACCTTGCTATATTCAAAAGTTCCCCAGGAAAAAAAATCATGTCTGTTCTGCTCCCTGACAGGATCTAGGTTAGAGAATAAATTTTAAGGTCAGACTTGACTTGTTAATGCATGAAAGCCACACATTACACTGGAATAGGTCTCCCAGAGAGGTTGTTGATGCCCCCCCACTGGATGTGTTTAAGGCTGGATGAGACTTTTAGCAACCTGATCTAGTGGGAGGTGTCCTTGCCCATGGCAGGGGGTTGGAACTAGATAATATTTGAGGTCCCTTCCAACCCAAACCATTCTATGAATATTTTGCACTAGACTGATTGATCAGTTGAATTCATAATTCTGACTGTGTTTCCAATTTGGAAGTTTATTCTATCTTCAATTAAAGTTTTTTAAAGTCCAACAAAGTCTGCAAAAGCTTTTTTTATAATATACCTACCCTGACTGTAATTTTTTACTGCTTTTTTTTCTGAAAAATCTCTATGATTGTCTGTAGGAAAGAGACATTCTAAAATAAAGAGGTCTTCATGTTACTTCAGGTAGGAAACACACAATGCAGGAAGCCTTCCCTCTTGGTTTGGTTGGTACTAAGAGATTGCAACCAATACTTTTAATTTATTAAATAAAAAATGTGGATATCCTTACTTCTGGCTATCAAAGTGAAGTGGAAAGGTGTTGTTCAGAAGATCTGAAGCCATGCCAGTTTTTTTTTCTGTTTCTTAAGACATGCTGTGCACAGCTTTTACTTCATTTGCCTCCATCTATTTTTTTTTTTTTCCAGGCTAATTTTACTTTTCGTTCTGTGGAAAGCTTAAAGACTTATTCTGAGACATGGCTTATGATGGCTGATGTTTTTAAGACCACTGGAAATGTTGTCACAGCCTCACGACTGCAGGTTGGTGAAGGGCTTCCTGCTTTCTAATTATTTGCCATGTGAGTTAGGAAGAATTCCTATATGTGTAAAAAACTGCCTACCTCTATAGGTTCAGGTGTGAGAACTTAAACTTTAGGTGATGACATTGCTATAACTTCATCACCACACCTCTTGTTTGCCCCACAAAATTTAATTATGAGGTGTTTGACCTGTGAAAACAAGCAAATAGCTCTTACCCATTGGGAAAACAGGAAGAATCCTTTCATGGTCCATGGGAACCAACTGACCCATTCCTTTCAAGTTCATATAAGGACTGGTGCTGGTAAAACCACAGTTAGAATTGCAGCTGCCAGGATACACCTCTCCTCCTCTCCTGCCCCTTGCAGCTTGACAAATGAGGTAAAGTTAAAAGAATTCACAAATGCATTTATTTCACTCCTGACAATGCCAATATTATAATGGCCCTAAAGTCTTGCAGGAAAAGAAAATGGGTTTCTACCCCAGCAGAGTTGCAAGGACATTAGAATGGGCTTACAGTTAAAATATTTGCAAAAGAGAGCAGTGTGAAATGTGAAATGTGTGAAGTTAACATGTTAGGACAGGACTTGGAGAGTCTAAGTGACTTCTACAGTGTTATAAAGGAGATATTGGTAATGGAATTAATCATGAATCATAGAATGGTTTGGGTTGGAAGGGACCTTAAATATCATCTAGTTCCAACTCCCCTGAACATGGGGGGGATTACTTTCTTATCTCCACCCTGAATCTCCCTTCTTCCAACTTATATCCCATATTCCTAGTCCTTCCATCACATATCCTATTAAAAAGTCCTACCCCACCCCCCTTCAGGTATTGATAATACATATGTACGTGTACATTTTATGTTTCATGTTCGATGATAAATCTGATGTAACATCCCTTTTCATTTTAGGAAGCACTGCAAAGCAATTTCATAAAGCACTTTATAGAAAGTAATTTGGATATTGATATGGAAAAACTCTTGGAAAAAATGAAACTATATGGTATGTACATAAAAGTGCATGTGCTGATCACCCTTATTAGACTTGAACATGAAATCAGGACTATGTTCAGTTGAAATTTAATCTTTTACCTAGTTAAACAATACTAGAGTACCAAACTAAGCTCTGTTGTCATGTTAGTTAGTCTTAAATCTTTCTAATAATCTTTTTTTCTTTTGAGTGACATTATAATTTCCCTTTTAAAATGTTGAAAGACTGGAAAAATCTAGTAAGATGGTGAGAGTCCTCAAGCATCTCCCATCTCCCACAGGCTGAAGGAGTTGGAGTTGTTCAGCCTGGAGAAGAGAAGGCTTGAGGGGGGACCTCAAAGTAGCTTCTCAATACCTGAAGGGGGCTACAGAAAGGTTGGGGTGGGAGTTTTTAATAGGATATAGTCAAAGTATAGTAAGTCACTATTTGTGGGAGTAGTTGCTACAACATCAGGAAATGTTCAGAGTCCTACAGCTTCAAGAACATTGTTTCTTTCTAGAACTTTATTACCATTTTTGACGTTTTTGTTGCTCTGAAATTGAAGGGAAAAGTATCTGAGGACTTGTAAGCCACTGAAGATGAGCTGCACTTTTACAAATTGACACTAAAAATCTTGTGTTTATAACAGTTCCTTTATTTAAAATGTAGATGACATTAAATCGTAACAGGACATGCAAGTGAAAGTCTAGCTTTCTGTTCTGTTCATTAAGACTGAAGAAGTCAAATTTGTTTCCTGCTTTTTAGAGGCTATGATGAACAAGATGCTAAACAGTTCAGCAAGCAAACAGATTGACCTGCTGTCACAGCTTGTAGTCAACATTTCTTCTTGTGTTTTACTGGATCGTTTCCAGCCCTTTGACTCTGTTGAGAAACTGGAGGAAAAGGCTCATGAACTCATGCAACAAAACAATTTTTTGGCTAGTGAGTATCTTATTTAAAGTGTATATTGACTGAAAGCAGCAGACTTTGTAGTTGTCTTCTTTGCCTATTGATCAGGTAAGGTAGACTAAGCTTACAAAGTTTCTAAGTGGGGATTGAAACACATGAAATACAGACAAAATAAAGCCTAATTAAAGATATTCCTCAACTTTTGAATGCAGCAATATAAAGTGCATAGACTAATTATATTATTGCTTTCTTTGAAAAGCTACAGATCAAATCACTCGAGTCTGTTATTTCTAGCAAAACATTGAAAAAGTTAGTAATAAATACTTTTTTTGTTTAAAGTAGAATACAAAAAGCAGAAAAATATACAGCACTGAGGAAACTTGACTACATATAATGACAAGATTATCTGGTTTACATCCTTCTGAATTTTAATTCTTATGTTCCTGGCTTGGCACAAAGGATGAAAAAAATTGCTCCTCCAAGTTTTGTTCTATAAACTAACAGCTAGGAGAAATTAACTTGTGAATAATTCTTTAGTAAACAGATGTATCTTTTTTCTCCCCTGGGATTACACTCTGTTTCCATTTTCTGCATTACCTTCCTGGAGTGCTGTAAGTACACAAGAAAAGACATGTCAGAGCAGTTGTAGAGAATGAAACTACTTATTCTTGAATCCCATATTCATTCTGTAACCTACACAGCACTCCTATTTGCAGAATGTGGAACTGATCACTCTCTACCAACATAACACCTATTGGCAATACCATGAGATAAGAAAAAATTCTCAGGACAACAAAGGACAAGACACAAGATTCTAGCAAACTCCTTCCACCACACATTATAACCAGCATTCTTTACAGCATGAGGACAGATTAAAAATTCAGCATGAAACCTCAAAAAATGGGTTAAGATCTAGATCCACTTATAAAGAGTAATAAATTAACTTGAGAGAAGCAATTTATTGTGACATTTGGCAGTTAGCTAAGTGAATAGCATCAATCACATAACCTTAAATATAAAACTCCCTTTCTTCTCATGTCAGGTATCATCTTTGACACGCCAAAGAACAAGACACAAGATTCCAGCAAACTCCTTCCACCCCACATTTCATATACAATTAGAACCAGTGTTCTTTACAGCATGAGGACAGATTTGATTAAAAATCCAGCATGGAAATCCCATCCCCAGAAGTTGCCAGCTGATGGATTTAAATACAACCACATCTTCGTTCCTCTTCAAGACATGATTGAAAGGGCAATTATTTCAGCCCAGACTGGGACAGATAGCTCTGAGCTAGCTATTCAGGTGCAAGCCATGCCTTACCCTTGTCATACTAGTGATCTGTAAGTAAACTTTCAGCTTTTTCATTACATATATTACCCTTATCAGATGGGTGCCAGGCAACCTGGGAAGTTACCAGGGCTTTGTAGAGGCTGAATGTTTATTTCAGCACAGGATGGAATTGGTAACAGCCCTCAACATAAGAAGGACATTGAGCTGCTGGAGCAGGTCCAGAGGAGGCCACAAAGATGATGAGAGGGCTGGAGCACCTCCCTGATGAAGACAAGCTGAAGGAGGTGGGGTTGTTGAGCCTGGAGAAGGCTCGGGGGGACCTCAGAGTAGCTTCTCAATACCTGAAGGAGGCTACAGAAAGGTGGGGTAGGACTTTCTAATACGATATGTGATGGCAGGGCTAGGAGTAATGGATATAAATTAGAAGAGTGGAGATTCAGGCTCGAGATAAAAAAGAAATTCTTTCCTGTGAGGGTGGTAAGACACTGGAAGAGGTTGGCCAGAGAGGCTGTGGATGCCCTCTCAATCCCTGGAGGTGCTTAAGGGCGGGCTGGATGAGGCAACCTGGTCTAATGGGAGGTGTCCTTGCTCATGGCAGGGGGGTGGAACTAAATGATATGTAAAGTCCTTCCTTTTTCACTTTATGAAAATATGAAGAATGAAATCAGTTCCATTGTTGACAAATAATAATAATGTAAATACATCTTTTTAGATTGTTACATGAAAAATAGGAACTTGCAACCAGACCTAGATCAAGTCTTATGGCTCATGCTGGATCTTGTTTTGTGCATCTTTGATAATGGTACCAGTATTAAGCTATAACGTTCCTGCAGAAAAACCTTTGGGTTCTCACAACTGTGCTTATATGATTTTTCACAGGTTCTTAAATAATACAGGGTTTTTCTTCCCACTTATGATGATGTTGACGTGGATGGTTTCAGTTGCTGGTATGGTTCGCAAGCTGGTGTATGAAAGAGAAATTCATCTTGAGGAGGTAAGAGGCAGATTAGCCTCTGAAAATGAATTTATTTGTTAAAAGTTATTATTAGAGTGTACTGAAATAAAAAACCTTAAACCTTTATGCAGTCATAATGCAGCTGGCTTTATGTCCACTTGTTTCCTATGGGCAGAAGGTTCTAGTTCTAACTGCCAGTTCAGATTCACATCATTGTTTGTACATCAGTGCCCTTCGTGTGCAAATAATATAAAAACAACAAGCAAGAGCTGAAGCTGTAAACTATTGTATGGTAAAAGTCCTTGTGGTTAGAATGTTGGGAGTTTTCTTTATTAAAATATTGCTTGTGTAATTTTCAGAAATACAAGGGATGAGAACAGAGAAAAAGAAAAAAATAATTTGTTTATATCAGTGGCTAGTCTTTATATTTGCTAAACACATAGAAGGTTTCTATGTTACATTTTCTTGTTTTAAGAATTATAACACTTGTTGCATTGCTGGAGTAAGCTTTTTTAAATTAGAGGAATTAATTTCCATCAACTTTTTTGTTGTAAGAGAGGCCTTATTTTCCTTTTTTTAATGTTTTAAGACAATTCGAAGAACTTAATGAAGTCCATTTTTATTATCTTATGAAGAATGCTTTGGATGTAGTATTATCTTGGTCCAAATGCAATTTTTTTTTCCTTTTTTCTTAAAAGAAAGAGGGATGATACTTCATATCTAGCTAAATTATTATGTGCATGCCAGTGCAGAAAGGTTTATAAGAATTTCAGGCTAGATATAAGAAAGAAATCTTTGCTGTGAGGGTGGTGAGACACTGGAAGACGTTGCCCAAAGAGGCTATGGATGCCCCCTCAATCCCTGGAGGTGTTTAAGGCCAGGCTGGATGAGACACTGAGCAACCTGTCTAGTGGGAGGTGTCCCTGCAGGTTGACAATGGCAGGGGGGGTTGAAACTAGATGATCCACACGTTCAGCCCCAGGCTAGAGAAAAACATTTGTTTATGCAGTACTGTGGATGTCCTCAGTACTTTTTAGACTATAAAAAAGCAAAATTCTCAGTGGAGGGTCCACTAATCTGCAATCTGGTTCTGTAATGCTATGCAGAGATGTGCTTGAGCACCAGGGTGCCTCACATTGGTGTGTGATAAGCTCAGAGGCTGCCCTGCTCAGAATTGTGTCTTAACCTGTAGAAAACAAGGAGAAATGAGTAACCTAAGGGAAAGATGACATCTTCATGAGGAAGCTGATAATGTCTTGGTGGCACGTGATTTGCTTAAAAATAAAGGGGAGAAAAAAAAGAGAAGAAAATTTGCTTCCTAACTTTCTCTTTGCTGTGTTGTCTTGCAGTACATGAAGACAATGGGTGTGCATCCAGCCATTCACTTCTTTGCTTGGTTTCTGGAGAATGTCATTGTGCTCACAATAAGCAGCTGTGCTCTGACTGTCATTTTAAAAACAAGTGGTATCTTTGCTTATAGCAACAGCCTCCTCATCTTCCTTTTTCTCCTGGATTTTGGAGTCACAGTTATTATGTTAAGCTATTTTTTGGGAGTGTTTTTTAGCAGTGCTGATACAGCAGCTCTGTGTGCCAGCCTGGTGTATATGATCAGTTTTTTACCCTACATAGTTTTGTTGGTCTTGCAGAACCAGTTGAGTTTCACCACCCAGATCATGATGGTAAATATTTATTTTTCCTTTTCTAATTTTTCTCCTCTAACCAAGCTATATTTTCCCCGGGTTTCTGATTGCTTTTGTGCTTTGCATGAAATAAGTCACATTAGTAGATATTCACCTGAGAAAATTATTTTAATGTATAATGAAATGAAAAAGATTTTCTCTGCCAACTTACAGAAAATACAAGGAAGTCTCATTCCTAATGATGATATAAATTCTCTTTACACTTCTTCCTTAAAATATGTGTACTTTTGGCATCCCAAAACACACATGACGACATGGCACTCCTGAAATTCAGTATTTGTTTGGTGGAAAACTAGTGATTAGTTAATTTGTTGAATACAATTGGCAATTATATCAGAATTTTTTCTGCTGCTTGTCTAGTTCTACAGGCACATAAGATGTGTTTCATTAGTCTTAATTCCCCCATATCCTTTCTTCTTTTATATATTCCATATTGGTTTATGTCTTTGTACAGTCTTAAGGTATCGTATCCCTGGTTAGGACATCAAATACCACCATCATACAGCACAAACCCTCCTTAACACTTATGACTTCACTCTTTCAAAATAATTCACATTCCAAACTAAGCTAGTGGAATAATTCATACATTATTTAAAAAATGTAAAACAACCCCATAATTTCTTTGCAGATTTTAAGACTGCAGAGTACTGGCATAAAAAGGAAGGGTGGATTTTCTTATTTTCTGTTGCCTTTCCTCCCCCCCACTTCTTTGCATCACAGAGAGGGGAAAGTATGCATCAGATATCTGGAACACCTCAAAATCAGTTATTAAAAAATAACTCTTCAGATATCCTAATTTGCTGAAAATCAGAGGGCAGCAGCGTGTGACAAAGCCCATATTTTTTTATGAGGAAAGAACAGATCATTAAGCAAGATGTGAAACCTTGAGCAATATAAAATTCAGGGACTCAGCATGAGTTCTGTATAAAAATGTAACCCATGCCACTAATTCTTTGGAATATTATTCTAAAGAGCAGCCTATGTCACACCTCCTTCTTCAGATAGCTAATGGAATGTGTTCTTTTTGTGTCAAATACTGAAGAGCCCTTATTTAATTGCCTTATTTTGAAATAGGAGACAAAATTCCATTTCATCCCACTTTCAAATGGCAGAATTTTTATTACTCATGAGATCACTAGTATTTTTCTAGTTGAGCTTCATTGTTTTACTACATCTGGCCCTACAAAAGAAAGTATACTCCTTTGGATGCTTTTACAGTGTTATATGTTAGATGTTTTCCGTCTTTTGTAGATTTATGATGGTATAAAAGTTGTTAAAAAATCAAATAATACTTTCCAAATTAAATAACTAAATAAGATCTTTTTTAAGGTGGAACAAATGCTACTGTAGTATGTGAGGGAATCCTGTTAAAATACAAAAGAAAAAAAATCCATTAGCCTACATGAAACAAACTGCTATTTATTTTGTGCTTGCTTTTATTTTTTATTTTATGGAGCTTGTTAATGATGTGTTTTATTTAATGTTCACACCCTATTTCTCCTCTGGTGTTGTAGTGTCTTCTGTCTACAACTGCCTTTGGGCAAGGAGTATTTTTCATTACATTATTTGAGGGCCAAGAAATAGGTAAGCTCTTCACTTAGAAGAAAAACTCTATAGCTAATATTTCATAAACTGTAGTTGGAAATGGATTTGGCTTTATTCTGAGAAAGAAAAAGACGAGTTAACAGACATTAAAACAGGATTTTATATGTCCCTGGAAAAGCAAGCTAAGCTTTTGCAGCTTTCTGGTTGTTAAGCAAGTGACCTTAGCAGTGACAGGACAGAAACTTTGCAATACAAGCTGGAGAAAATCCCATTATATGACAGAATAAGTGTATTCAGCAAGTGAAAATCTTCTAGAGAAGCAAAGCCAGACTTCATATTTATTGGAATTCAGCAGAGTTACCTAAGGGTGAGCATCTGATTGAATTTTTTTTTTAACCATTCCATTTATGTATCTAAACATGTAAGGAGATTCAATCCCTTTCTTTTTTTTTTAATATTACAGCAAGATCAATATTCATGGCAGTGGTTACACACCACTAGATGCTGAAAAAGTGTCATAAAGATATAAGAGTTAGTAAAGAGTGGAAGAGACAGTTGTAGAAAATATTACTTAAATTTCTCACCCAATGCCATCAAATTGACTCACCTTTACTGAAGAAAGGGCCAGATGTCCTTGTAGAAACAATATCATGTATTGCAAACCAAGTAGCATTTTCCAAAAAGAAATGCTATTATTTTTTGCATATCTGCATATTGGTTCTTTTTTCCCCTTTTCGTAGCTTTCTGGACCACTGGTGTTTTAAACCTTCTTTCTTTCTTTCACCTCTTCTGCAATGTTTATGAAGCAGTTATTCAGTGAGTTTGTGGTTACAGTTTACCTCTGAGTACAGTCAAGGCACAAAATACTTGCTTCTGACTTAGAATGTTTCCTGATTAACATTATGGAGATAGCTTTAACCTTGGTGCAACACATTTCTTTGTGATGCCAACAGAATGGCATAAAGCCTCATTCATTTAAGAGGTCAGCACCCCATTTTGTCAGTCATGGTTCTTTTTCTTTTGCCAAATTAAAGGGCAGCTAACTTTGTAAGCAGCCCTTTGTACAACAGCTTCACTGCATTTTCCCAGCAGCAGCATCACCTGCTGCTCTAAACAGAGGCTTGCAGGGACATAACAATTCATTTCTGTTCATTAGAATTACTGTTATTAACTATGGGCTTTTTTGTGTCAGTGCTTAAATACAGAGAAGTGTGTGGTGTTGATGGGTTTGTGATCTTTAATGCTGCACTGATTTAGCTGTGACCTTTTAAAAATCATTATCATTATTATTACTACCAGGAATTCAGTGGAATAATGTGCACCAGTCAATGGCACAAGGAGGATGCATGACCTTTGGATGGATGTGCTGGATGATGTTCTTTGACTCCATTTTATATTCTATAGGTGGCTGGTATTTCAGCAACATTATTCCGGGTAAGATGATGGAGTTTTTCCTATCTCTTTTTTTTTTATTTTATTTTGAAGAAGAAATTATTGGATGGAATGGAAAGAATTGGTTTTCCTCATTTTGTGCAACTAAAACAAAAACATCCTTCTGAGTTGGGGTTTTGGTGTGTAGAACTTAAAGATTACCTGGAGAGAAAAATTGAGAAAGTCCTTCCTACATATATGAGTTGAGGTTTTGGTGTATAAAACTTAGGGATTACCTGCAGAGAAAAGCTGAAAAAGTCTTCCTACATATATGACTTGGGGGTTTGGTGTGTGAAACTTAGGGATTACCTGCAGAGAAAAGCTGAAAAAGTCTTCCTATGTATACGACTTGAGGTTTTGGTGTGTGAAACGTGGAGATTACCTGCAAAGAAAAGCTAAGAAAGTCTTTCCTATATATATGAGTTGAGGTTTTGGTGTATAAAACTTAGAGATTACCTGCAGAGAAAAGCTAAGAAAGTCTTTCCTATATATATGAGTTGAGGTTTTGGTGTGTGAAATTTAGGGATTACCTGCTGAGAAAGTCTTGCTACATATATGGCTATTGAGTGTTGCTAACACATGGGCTAGAATTTAACCAGCTCTTGGCAAGTAATGCTAGAATGTTAGTGGTTTACAAAGAAAAACGAAATTACTTTAAAATTTCCAGCAGCTTTTATCATAATTCTTGTGGGAGAAGAAATTCTGCGTCTTGACCCAGAGGGCCTGTGTCTTTGAGACAGACAGAAAGACACCAGTTGAACAACCAGAGCTAAGATATTCCAATAGTGGGTTATTCTAATGACGGGTTAACGGTGGGATAACCTGGTGCTCTGACCCTAAAAGGAGGATCCTTATGAGTGTGGTTTGATGTATGGTCTAGGGCAGACCCATCCAGTCAGCAAAGAAGTTGCAGCCAAAACATACTAAAAGTTTATATAATGATAAAATAAACACCTTTGCCTGAACAAAGTCCCTGCCCCTTTATTGCCACAATTTCTCTCTAGGAAAATTTGGATTAAAGAGTCGATGGTACTTTCCCTTTACTATTTCCTACTGGAAGAACCTGTGTGGTGCAGAGGCAAGGAAGAGGCATTTTCTGAGTTCTAATATGTTTTTCTTCAATGAAAACTTCCAAGAGAAAGGTTTGTAATCACGACAGAATTTTAATAACTACTCTTTTTGAATGGGGTGCTGATTTGGAGCAATCTCCTCTTTTAATTTTGGGGGGTTTTCTCCTATAATATATGTTTTCATCTTGTCCCCTTTCCTTCTGCACTATATGGTGTACTATGACTGTAATGCTTGAGTTGTTCTGTTAAATCTACTGTACACAAATATTTAAGAAAACTCTTTAAAAAATGTAAATCAAATATCTGGTGTTCAACCTGTTCCTGAGTATTATGTATCTGCTTTGTCAGGATCTTCTGAATTTCTTTAAATCCTTTCATGCTCTTGCTGTGGCCAGCAGGTCAAGGGAGGAGATTTTACCTCTCTACCTGGTTCTGGTGAGACCCCACCTGGAGTTACTGTGTCCAGTTCTGGAGCCCAAAACATAAGAAGCACATTGAGCTGTTGGAGCAGGTCCAGAGGAGGCCACCAAGATGATCAAAGGGCTGGAGCAACTGACTTATGAAGACAGGCTGAAAGAGTTGGGGTTGTTGAGCCTGGAGAAGGCTCAGGGGGGACCTCAGAGTAGCTTCTCAATAGCTGGAGGGGGCTACAGAAAGGCTGGGGTAGGAGTTTTTAATAGGATATGTGATGGCAGGACTAGGAGTAATGGATGCAAATTATAAGAAGGGAGATTCAGGCTGGAGGTAAGAAAGAAATTCTTTAGGATGAGTGTGGGGAGACACTGGAAGAGGTTGCCCAGAGAGGCTGTGGATGCCCCCTCAATCCCTGGAGGTGTTTAAGGCCAGGATGGATGAGGCATTAAGCAGCTTGGTCTAGTGGGAAGTGTCCCTGCCCATGGAACTAGATGATCTTGAAGGACCTTTCCAACCCAAACCATTCTATGAGTTTCTACAGTCTGGAACAATTCAATTCTTTCTAGAAGGATATCTTTGGCCCTTGCTTAAAGTGAAGATTTGAAGTATTTCCATCTTGATTCACCACATCCTCTGAGACAAATGAAGGAGAACACTCTCAGCAACCAGCAACTTTTTTGAACTGCTACTTATACCCTTTACAGACCCAGCACCTCCACGTTGGAAAGGCCCTTGCGTTGAGGGAGGCACTATTGGTGTCATGCTGCTCTCTCTCACCAAAGAGCATGTGGATGGCCAGAAAGCTGCTGTTAAAGATCTCAGCCTGACTTTCCATAGAGGTCAGATAACAGCTCTCATGGGACCTAATGGAGCTGGCAAGACAACAGTCATGTGAGTCTACTTTTTAATGCTGTTACACTCCCTTCTGATCTGCTTTCTCACATCATAATGTTCCAACCACCCTGCCATGGGCAGGGACATCTCCCACTAGACCAGGTTGCTCAGTGCTTCATCCAGCCTGGCCTTAAACATTTCCAGGGATTGAGAGGACATCCACAACCTCTCTGTAAAACCTCTCACCACCCTCACAGCAAACAATTTCTTTCTTACCTCCAGCACAAAACTCCCCTCTTCCAATTCGCACCTGTTACTTCTAGTCCTGCCATCACATATTTTATTAAAAATTCCTACCCCAGACTTTCTACAGGCTCCCTTCAGGTATTGAGAAGCTATTCTGAGATACCCCCTCAGACCACTTAGAACAGCTTTGGGCAACAGCCTGTAATTACAGAAAATCTTGAAGCAATGTGTAAAGTCTGTGTTCCATAGCTCACACTTGAATTTCCTGAAACATAGCCTGGCATCTTTAGAGCAAAAAGTTTCTGTTGAGCATAGTTAAAGAAACACTGCAAATTGATTTTTTGATTGTTGATTTATTTTAATCAACAGTTTCCCTACTCTAGAGCAAATTCTGTCTTTTCCCAAGCAAATATAGTAAGCCATTGTTTCTTTCTGCAAGTGTGTATTTCACAGAATCACAGAATATCAGGGATTGCAAGCGACCTCAAAAGATCATCTAGCCCCATCTACCTGCTGGAGCAGGAACACCCAGATCAGGTCACACAGGAAGGCATCCAGGTGGGTTTTGAAGGAGACCCCACACCCTCTCTGGACAGCCTGGGACACTGTTCTGTCACCTCATGTGAAAAAGTTTTTTCTTGTATTTCTGAGTAATACCTCATTGAGTACCATCTCTGGCTTTATTAAAGCTTTATTAGTTAAGATAAAGGGAGAAACACAGACTTCTTAATTGAACCATTTTAAAATGTAATTTTCAATTTATTTGCATTACTGTTCAATCAGCAAGAAAGTAGTTCTTGCAGCAGTAGTTCTTGTCTAGGAGACAGCACAAAATCCCATTGCGTACTACACTCTCCATGCAAGGGAAACACACATATTGTGCCAGAAAAGAACATTTTCCTGAGATGTGATCAACTCCACAACCAGACTTCAGACTGGATAGAAAAATGAAATTTATACTGTGAGGGTGGTGAGACATTGCGTTGCCCAGAGAGGTTGTGGATGCCCCCTCAGTTCCTGGAGGTGTTTAAGGCCAGGCTGGATGAAGCACTGAGCAACCTGGTGTAGTGGCAGGTGTCCCTGCCCATGGCAGGGGGGTTGGAACTAGATGATCTTGAAGGTCCCTTCCAATCTGAACCATTCTAGGATTCTATATTCCTGATTTTTTTTTTCCATTTTATTGTGACAGATCACCTCAGACTGGTCTGTATCCCCCAAGCTCTGGTACCATTATTATTAATGGGAAGGACATCCGTACTGATCTGGCTGCCATCAGGACAGAGTTGGGTGTTTGCCCTCAGTATGATGTCCTCTTCAACGTCCTAACAGTGCGAGAACACCTTCTGCTTTATGGATCAGTGAAGGCACCTGGCTGGACAAAAGAAGAGCTGGATCAGCATGTCAGTGGGTAGGTTTTCCTTTCATTTGTTGAAATCTGCCAAGTAGTGTCTATCATAAGCCACTCAAGCAAGCAAGGAATCATAGAATAGTTGGAAGGGACCTCAAAGATCAACGAAGTCCACCCCCCCTGCCATAGGCAGGAACATCTCCAATTAGATCAGGTTGCTCAGCTCCATGCCTAGCCTGGCCTTGAACACTTCCAGAGAGGGGGGGTCCACAACCTCTCTGGGCAACCTGTTTCAGTGTTTCACCACCCTCACTGTAAAGAATTTCTTTCTTATGTCAAGTCTGAATCTACCCCCTTTCCAATTTACATCCATTATTTCTGGTTCTCAAAGGAATTGCTAAAGCAAAATTGCAAGTAGAAGTGAGTGGTAGCTGCAGGTTTTATGGGAGTTCTTATTGCACTTTGTGCACTGAAATTGTGCCTTGAAAGTAATTTTTTTAGTTTCTACCTTTTACTTGAATGCATTTGTAGTGAAACTGTCAATGTTTAAGACCCTTGTAAGTAGAACCATCAAATAATCCTGTTTTGACTGGAGTGTAGGTGGTTAAGCTGGTAGCAGCTCTAGTGGTTTCTGCACCATGCTGTCTGTGTTACCTCTGTTCTTGCTGGAGAGGTGGATGGAAATTGAATTTCTGTGTGTTCAGCTTGAGGTTTTCAAGTCAACACTGACTATGGATTATCCTGTTCCCCCTCACCTACAACAGGGGGAAGAGACAGAAAAGGTGGGTAAAGGTGGTGCTTATTACAGGCTTTCTAAATGGGTCATCATCTCTTGCTTTTGTCAGATTGAGACGTTGAATGTGTATAAGTGAAGAGAGTCCAGAGGAGGGCCACAGAGTTGCTCAAAGGGCTGGAGCAACTGCCTTATGAAGACAGGCTGAAGGAGTTGGGGCTGTTCAGCCTGGAGAAGAGAAGGCTCAGGGGGGATTCATAGTAGCTTATCAATACCTGAGGGGGTCCTACAGAAAGGCAGGGGTAGGACTTTTTAATAATATATGTGATGGGAGGACTAAAAATAATGGATGTAAATTGGAAGGGGGTAAATTCAGACGACATATAAGTGGGAGGTATCCCTGCCTATGGCAGGGGGGGTCGGAACTCAATGATCTTTAAGGTCCCTTCCAACCCAAACTATTCTATGATTAAAAAAACCCCTCACTCTAGTGGAAAAAAACCCAAGGCAAAGCTCTGAGAATTTGCCCCTTGTCAGGCTGAGAATGATTGCTAGTGTCCTTAGACTGCTACATCTTTGATGCAGGACTAGATCTTTTCCATTTTCTCGTTGTGTGTTAAACTTCCAGTAAACAGTACAAGCTGGGTTCTTGTTCACTAATCATAAAGTGCATTTTTTTGAACTTTAGGAATAAAATGTATGTTCTTCTAATAGTGTGGCAGTGTAAATAGTTCCTATTTACCTTCTGATTCGTGCTAGACTCTGTGTATTTCCACACATTGGTGGAAATAAATGCCAAGTTGGTGAGACTTCTCCTTCAGTGTACAATTAGGCACATGCACACACACACACACTTGTGGCTAAGTGGCTTTTCTTTTTCTTAACTTAAAAAGCCTGATTCTTTTTAAAATTTCAATTTGAAAATTCTCTGGTGAGGGACACTGCATCCTATCTAGGAATAACAGAAAGGACTCTCAAGAGCAGCAAAGACAAAGTGAACACAGTGGTTTGTTAGATTTTATGCAAAATGGTATCCTCTGTTTTATGTTCCTTAGGCTGCTGAATTATAATTTTAGTAGCAGTCTGTCACACTAATAGCATGTGGGAATACTCAGGACCCTGCAGGCCTTGCTACCAATAAAAAAAAAAATTTAAAAGGCCATAAATACTTTAAAATACATGAGAGAAAATGGAAATGCAAGAAAGAGATGGAAACCCACTTGACTGACTTTTTATTAAGGAAAAAAGGATGGATTCTAAAGAGATTAGGAATAAGTTTCCTGCATATATATATATCAATACAATAATTGTAGAAACCTTTTTTTCTTAAAAATGAAAAGTTCTTTCAGTGTAAATTGTTGATTTACATACTGCATATTCACTCAGATGATTCAGTATATTAGCTTAGGAGTGTTTTATGTCTTGTTTGCCAGGCTGATAGAAACTGAAAGCTTTTAGGTCAGTGACTGGGTGTTCAATGTGGTGGAAAAATAAATTGATGGTCTTGCAGTGCTACCTTTTATGGAGCATGTTGCCACACACCACTCAGATCATCAGAAGAAGAGGGCTGAATAGGCAATATCTGTAAGGCGTATCCCAGTCCTTATCACAGGAATTGAATTATGTTAGATTAGGATGTAGTTTTCTACTTAGGCATCTCTAATCTGTTTACTTCACAGAAATGCATCTTCAAAGAAAAAAAAAAGGCAAAAAGGCAGCAGTCTTAACTTATTTACATCTCATGACTACACATTTCCTGAAAGCTCAGGGGTTTATTTTAAGGTTCTTCATGTAGTTACAAAAATTGAAGGGCTGTTTCAATTATGAATCTAACCATCTTTACTATGGTTTAAAAGGGTATAATCTAGAGTGTGCTGAAGTCATTGTACAAAGTGGTGTTTATTTTATTGAGCTTTGGTTCAATTTTCCATGCTTACCCAGAATTTGTATTTCAGGTGGTGATGAGTGTTTATACTTTGTAGTTAAAGAGGTAATTTTAGTCCATTGGCCTTTGTCTACAATTTTTACAAACAGTTTGAGGTAGTATTGTTTTCATTTGCCATTTACAATGACTCTTCAATGATTCTGCTCTGAGTGGGCATGATGTGACTGCAGAAACTGTTTCAAAATCAGTCCTATTTCTATGCTCCTGTTTCAGAGCTCTGGAAGATGTGGATTTATGCCAACATCAGTACAAACCTGTTGGAGCTCTTTCTGGGGGAATGAAGAGGAGGCTGTCAATTGCCATCTCATTTATTGGCAACTCAAAGACAGTTGTTCTAGATGAGCCCACCAGTGGAGTAGATCCATGTTCTCGTCGCAGCATCTGGGATGTCCTTCTGAAGTACAAAACTGGTACAAAGCTTGTACACATAAACTGCTGTTTATTTTTCTTTCTGCAATTCTGTTTTAATAAATTTTAAACAGGACAGACAGCACATTAGTATTGCTACTGAATAACTAAATGCATTCATTTCAGAGGTAATACTAAATAAATACTAAATTCATGTAAAATCACTTGGCTGCCTTAAAGTTTCCCAAGTTTTATTTAGTATTACCTCTGAAATGAATGCATTTAGTTACTAAATAGCTTCACGAATTTGCTGACTAGCCTGTTTAAATTCATTAGGCTAAAAAATGGTTGTGGGAAGCAAACTCTTCAGATAGTGAACACTCACTTAAATGTAACACCACACAATTAATGATCCATTAAAACAGACACTGTTGTTATGTAGCTCTAAAGAATCTCTTAAGCTCTTACAACAGCTTAATGAAATATAGGGTCTTGCAAGTGTAGGGTCTTGCCTCTGGGCAAGAACTACCTCATGTATCACTGTAAGTTGGGGACTGAGCTGTTAGAGAGCAGTGGAGGGGAAAGGACCTGTTGGACATGGTGGACAGCTGGATGACCATCAGATAGCAATGTGTCCTTGTGGCCAAGATGGCCAATGGCATCCTGGGCTGTATTAGAAGGGGTGTATTCAGTAAGTCAAGAGAGGTTCTCCTCTCCCTCTGCTCTGCCCTGGTGAGGCCACATCTGGAATATTGGGTCTAGTTGTGGGGCCCTCAGTTGAAGAAGGACAGGGAACTGCTGGAGGAAGTCCAGTGCAGGCACACAGAGATCATGAAGGGATTGGAGCATCTCCCTTCTGAGGAGCTGAGTCTCTATAGCTTGGAGAAAAGGAGACTGAGAGTTGACCTCATTAAAGTTTAGAACTATGTAAATGGTGAGTGTCAGGAGGATGGAGCTAAGGCACTTCTCAGTGACCTACAATGACAGGACAAGGGGCAATGGGTGCAAACTGGAACACAGGAGTTTCCACAGAAATAAGAGAAAAAAATTTATCAGGGTGAGAGAAGAGTGTCCCAGGCTGCCCAGAGAAGGTGTGGAGTCTCCTTCTGGACACCTTCTCCTGTCTGGACACCTTCCTCTATGACCTGATCTGGATGTTCCTGCTCTGGCAGAGGGATGGGACTAGATGATCTCTTAAGGTCACTTCCAATCCCTGATAATCTCCTATTCTATAATACTGCTTGCTATGTACAATAAAACCCAAAGCAAGTTTAGACCTGGATTTAGCTTATACCACAAATCTGAATACAGATTTTGTTTGTGTCTTGCATTTATCTTTTGAAGGGCTCTGAAACACGTCCCCTTCATGTTAAAGGATCCTGGTGAGAGCAAGCTGTGTTTCATTTAGCAAGCAGGCTTTGTGTACACGCAACAATGTTTCTGATGCAGGTTGTACTCTGATCTTTACCACCCACCATCTGGATGAGGCAGAGGTGCTGAGTGACCGCATTGCCATTCTGCAGCGTGGCCAGCTGAGGTGCTGCGGTTCTCCTTCTTACCTGAGAGAAACATATGGCCAGGGGCACAGTTTAACTCTCATAAAAAAGGTATCCTAATTAAAAATGGACTCTCCTGAACCCAACAGGTCCTGCCAAGTAATTGCCATGTATATCCTAAGGGACTTGTGCGTCCCTGACAGGGTGTAATATGTAATATATATCGTTAGACACCCAGTAAAACATGTTTCCATGAACTTCCTTGGTTGTTTTGGATGAGTGGTATTATTATATACTAGAAGAACACAATGACATATTTTAAGGCAAGGCTGGACAGGGCACTGAGTAGCCTGATGTAGTGGGAGGTGTCCCTGCCTATGGAAGGGGGGTTGAAACTTGATGATCTTTAAGGTCCCTTCCCACCTAAACTATTCTATGATTCAATGTGGTGCTTAGCCATACAGTTTAGTGATAGCTTTTGTCAGTGTTAGATTGATGGTTGGGGTTAATGATCACAATTATTCCTTCCAATCCAGATAATTCTATAATTCTCCAGTGGGATCAAAATTTCCCCCTGGTAGACAAGGACATTCTTATTCCTTTCAACTTCTACAGTTCTATGATTTGAAAATGAGGAGTTGTAATATTTAGCTTAAAAGGTCTATTGTTGCTTCCTGCAAAGCAATGTCTGCATCCCAGGTTTGAGGCAATTTCATTAGTGGAAGAGAAGGCTCAGGAGCGACCTCATAGTAGCTTCTCGACACCTGAAGGGGGCTGCAGGGGTGGGCAGGGGTAGGAGTTTTTCATAGGGTCTGGGATGGCAGGACTAGGAGTGATGGATGCAAACTGGAAGAGATTCAGGTGGTGAGACACTGGAAGAGGTTTCCCAGAGAGGTTGTGGATGCCCCCTCAATCCCTGGAGGTATTTAAGGCCAGGCTGGACAAGGCACTGAGCAACCTGGTCAAGTGGGAGGTCTCCCTGCCTATAGCAGGTGGTTGGAACTAGATGATTTTGAAGGTCCCTTCCAACCCAAACCATTCTATGATTCTTCTGTCAAATCCCACACTCCTGGTAACATTTTGATTTTCTTTCTGTGTGATTGTTTCTTTCCTCATAGCCCTCTGTGTTTGAAATCCAGGACCCTAAGCATGTTTTTCAAGTTACATCTTTGGTCCAGAGCCACATCCCAGAAGCCTTCCTGAAAGAGAACAGCGGGACTGAGCTGACATACGTGATTCCTGAAAGGGTGGATAAGACCTCATTTAAAGGTCTTTTCCAGGCTTTAGATCAAAGCCTTCATCACCTGCATGTGACTGGCTATGGCATTTCCGACACCACCTTAGAAGAGGTACTTCTAGTTTTTCTGTGTAATGACATTTCCTTTGTTAGAAAATCCTGTATTAGCTTCCAGCTACTCTTGTAATATAATTTTTCACACTAGTCTCTTTTAAGAGGCCTGGTTTCTGCAAACAGAATGAAGCAACACAAAATAAAAACCCCTTCAGGCAACATGTACAGCTTGTAGTTTTTCTGTACTGTTAATTTAACATCAACTCTCCAACAGCTTATTTCTGATTTTAAAGATCATAATGTGAACACTGAGGAGCCGCATATTTCTTAGATGCTTGTTTCTGCATTTTCTTATGGAAAATTTAATGTGTCACTGATTTAATGAAAAATACCATTTTTTTGACAGATCTCTAGCATTGCTGTGAACTTTGAACTTGCAAATTTTGGGATTATGGGATAGAAAAAAATATTGCTGGTAATACACTCTGCTCTAAAGCTGAGGAGTTAGTAAATCTGAGTGGGGAAATCTCTAGAGAGGATTTTATGTATACATCTAGAGGCAGATGCAGGTATATATAGGCATGAGTATATTTATACATTGATATACATATGCACATATATACCAAATGGACCAGAGAGAGAGAGAGAGAGAGTCTATTATGCTTCATCATTGCTTCTGGATTTAGATTTGTGCAAACAGCCCTATCAATGAGACTTTATTTTCCTTGGATTGTTTAACCTGGCAATAACTTCTAAATATCAAGATTCCTTAAGCTACCACTGCTCAAATTCTTTATTACAGAACCTTTGGAAGATGTAATTTTCTTCCACTTCTTCAGCTGATGGCAGGAGACTAATGTAACACGTATTTGATGGTACAATTTGTTCAGTATCACTTTATGAAATGGATTTCTCCAGCGATTGCCCATGGTTGGACTGTTTCTAACAGAAAATTTAATAGAAGCATGGGGGAAAAAAAATCCCACAAAAATAATGAAACATAGATTCCTCTAGAGTGGTTTTTATATATGTATATACGCAGCAATAAATGCTTAGTGTAAAAAAGGGGTTTATCTCTTCTCCATCCCTGGAAATGTATGAGATGATGTGATATAGTTCCACCACCAGCTGAAATGCAAGATCCTCCAGGGATTGTGCCTGGTTTTATGGAGATGATACACTTTAAGGTCTGTCACACATCACTCAGGTGTTGCATTTTTGCTATGTGAGCTGTACTTATGGGATCTGATTTGGTCAGATATCAGCAATTCTGGGTTTGTTTTCCAGGGTTAAGAATTCTTTGTTTTATATAATCTGTGTAAAAACCTTAATCAGAACCCCAGTAATGCTATTAAACTGAAAATGGCAATTGTTCATTGCAATTATTGAACCAATATGCCTGGAGTGATCCTCTGGGAGATGTCTTTAGCATTCTGTTGATTTTCTGAGTGGATTTTTAGGAACCTAAACAAGTGTCACAGTCTGGTTTTACTTATTTGTTTTTAAGCTGCAATCCAAAGAATGACAGACCAGCAGAATGTGATTTCTTTTTGAAGTAAAGCTATATATAACCCCATTTTTTTTTAATTATTAAAAAATCCCAACAAATGCCAAATCATACCTTTAGTGTTTCTCCTACAAATGACCATGGTACATAAAGCTAGAGAGGCAGGCATTTACTATGATAATGGGGACATGAGAAAAAGTAAAAAATAAATCTTTTAAGTTTAATAAACACAATACATAATGTTACGAAGTAAATTACATTACTGCTACACAATTGTACAAGGCAAGGCAAAAGCATATTAAAAAAGCTTATTGAAAAATCATTTCTATGGTATTATAATGGGTGATTAATGTGCTCTGAGAAAGAAGTGTTCACCAAAAAACTTTAAAGATTCTGAGGTAATGCAGATATTGAGAATCTTTCTTGATCATAGAACATTCCGAGTCTGCCATCTGTAAAGTGAATGTGAAGTTGTCATGGAAAATGAGGAAGTTGCCTGGGTGTGCCACATTTGTTATTCAGTGCAGAGTTTTCTTTTTGGTTGTTTTCTGCAGGTTAAAAAAAAAAGCTTTAAATGTGGTATTAGATATTGATATATTATTATTCAGCTTGAAGACTTAATGCATTAAATTGGGTTGATTTCTGTCATCTCTGCATCTTGTCATCAGTCATTGATATAACCTCAGTTTTCCATTTTCTTATAAAAAGCCTCTTTGCATTGGCAACTAAATGGATAGCATATAATAGTACTATTTAGCCTATTCAAACAAATCAATCTGGAAACAAGAACTCTGACTTTAAAGGAAGAAATGTGTTACAACTTTTATTTCATCCTTCCTTTTTGTTCTTTCATATGCTTGCCATTATTCTTCCTCAGTCTGAGGGACGTTTGAACTCTAAAAATTTTACTCTTCAAGGGAAATCAGACTTGGATTCATACTTCAAAGCAATCTTGAAGTTCTGTCAGAATCAATTTCTGACACTTTCAAATATTAATAATGTTATATTTGCTTCACTTTAGGTTTTTTCCAGCAATTTGTTTTTTGTCTGCTTTATAATGCTTGGAATCCAAAGACTTTCTGTAGACCCAAAAGCAGGATGGAATAAAATTAAGTGCATACTGAGAGCTCTCTGGAAGGTGATGTCTCCCTTTCTAGCAGAGCTAAAGCTTATTGCTTTCTTGCTTTGCTTTGAGGAGAGAACAAAAAAATTGAAAAAACATAGTTTTTGCAAAGTAAGATGTGTTGAAATACCTATGAATGGAATTCTAATTTAAATTCTCTTCTCTGAAATGACCAGAGAGCTTTTCCAAAACTTCCTAAGGAAGGAAGGAAATATTTTAGCCTTAAAACCCTACGTAGCTTCTGATGAGCTTCAATTTTATTGAGAGCATTCTAGCAACATTGAATCCTGATTCCATGTGCTGTTTAATTTTCAGGGACTTTCATGAGAATTTTTAATAACTTAGTACATTACTGCTCAACATTTGGACTACTCTTGCTTGCAGGTACATGTTGCAAATTAACTGTCAGCAAGTAATTCAAGCAATTAACATTTTGCCACCGCAAAATAGTTATGATACACCTGCAATATATGGGGTAGGAGGGCCAAGAAGTGTTGCTAAAATATAAAACAGTGGTTTTAGTTGATAAAGAGCTGTCTATAAGCATTACCTCTTCACTTTTTACTCTCTTCTTTCATCCACTTTAATTTTTTACACTTTTTCCTTTCAGGTGAGGTTGTATTTTAGGACAGGGCCCCCCATACTTTGCAGTGAAGTGTCTGGGATTGTCTATATATTGATACCATCACATTTTATTTGCATTGTCTGTATTTAATTACAAGGCTTTGGGGTTTTTTCCAACACGTAAGTCCTCCCATTTTATTCTCTCTCCCTTTCCCTTCTGAGAGGAACCCTAGACAGAGTTAATGAGTGCTTGGTGTGGGACCATGAGCAATGATAAACTTTTGAACAATCTCTTGTCTAGTTTGCTGAATGGCTTGTTATTGTTAAAGCTTTAGGTTGAGCTGGCCACTAAACAAGTAACAGTTGTTCTAGATTTACCCTTCTGATTTCCCAGAAGAGGAAAGAGCCATGAGGATGATTAAGGGACTGGAGCATCTCCCTTATGGGAAAAAAACCTGAGGGAACTAGGTCACATTAGCTTGGATGAGTCTGAGGTTTGATCTTGTGAATGTTTATAAATATGGGAAGGGTGAGAGCCAGGAGGATGGAGCCAGGCTCCTCTCAGTGACTTTCTGTGATAGGTCATGGGTGCAAGCTGAAACACAAGAGGTTCCACAGAAATGGGAGAAGAAGCTTTTTCACAGTGAGGGTGAGAGAACATTGAAACAGCCTGCCCAGAGAGAGTGTGGGGTCTCCTTCTCTGGAGACATTTAAATCTCACCTGTACACCTTTCTGTGTGACCTGACGTAGGTGTTCCTGCTGTGGCACGCAGACTGGACTAGATGATTGCTTGAGGTCCCTTCCAATCCCTGATATTCTGTGCTTCTACTTACTCCCAGAAGTCTAAATGTCTTTCTGTATTTACAGCAGGAATTTTTTTATACTAACCTTGAGCATGTGCAGGCAATGTTTTGCAGTTGTAGCCATCCTACTAGCCAGAGAGAAGCAGTTCCTCTGTGTGGTTTCAGTCAGTTCAGTTTAGTTTGGTTGACTTGACAGAACTGGTGTGCAGAGCAGCCACCAGCAGGAAGGTCCAAGGGTACCAATTAGAACGTGGTTTTGGGCAGTGAGGATCTCCCTCCAGGGTATAGCATAATAATGTCAGAAAGGATTAATTTCTTCTGGCCTTGCAGTGGTTAATGGCTGAAACTGTTCCCTGAAAGTTTGCAGGCAAGAAATATAATCAATAACAGCTCTTAAATAGCAACTGTATTGACTAAGCAAAATGAGCTTTATGTAATTAGTCAGACCTTAGCAAGGCAAGAAATATCTTTCCACTACTGTAAAGTACTTCATATTGACAGATGGTTATTGTCTAACCATGAGCAACTTGGAAATATGGTGGGTTTTTTGTAGCTGATATTAGGGCTATTTTGTAGGGAAAAAAATAAATTGTTTCTTCATGTTTTTTTAAGTCACACTGTGGTTATAACCTAAGTATTGCAACTGAACCCAAACAGAGAAGAGGCTTCCATCAAGAGAAAGTATAACTTGACTTAGACTTAAGAAAGAAATTCTTTACAGTGAGGGTGGTGAAACACTGGAAGAGGTTGCCCAGAGAGGTTGTGGATGCCCCCTCAATCCTTGGAGATGTTTAAGGCCAGGCTGAACAAGGCATTGAGCAACCTGGTCTAGTGGGAGGTGTCCCTGCTCATGGCAGAGAGGTTGGAACTAAATGATCTTGAGGTCCTTTCCAACCCAAACCATTCCATGATTCTATGAAGGAGCAGGTGAAACACAAATCTGTTTGGCAAAGTAACTATACCATTTAAATAGATCTCATGATTATAAAGTTGGTGAAATTTGCTGACTCTTTTTTTGTTAAAAAGATGTCTTTAACTCTCCCCTGAGATGCCCACTTCCCCCTGGCTTAGGAAGATGGAATCCTTACAATTTTAATCTAGTGCAGATTGTTACTTCTATTAAACAGTCATTTCAGTTTTTCACATGGTCATTTTGGGTAACAAGAAAATCTTCTTACAATTTTGGGTACGTAGGCAAATGGTTTTACTACAAAATTGGCATTGTTGTCCAGATCTCTCCATTTTATTACTTAGACAGGACTTAGTTAATGCTTACTGTGCATGCCTGATGAATGTGCATCCTTTAAATGTTTTCCAATAATACTATTACCTGCATGATGGTATAAATCAATGGATACTTCCCAGAGCTCTGTAGGATTTTGTACATTAGATTTAATTGTAATGGTACAACTGGAACTCTGGTCATACTTCCACTTGTGCCTACACAACTCAAGCAAGAGCATCAGAAAATCTGTGAGTCTGCCCTTAGTAAAAACTGCCCTACAGAATTCCAACATATGTTGCAGTTTAGGAGTGTAAAATATCAATCAGGGGCAACCAGTCTATTGAAAAATCTTTGATAGCAGTGTCCATAGGCCAACAGTGGTTTGCACAGGTACTTCTGCTTCTCCTGGCTCTTATTCTTTTCCCTCATCCCCAGGATTCTTTCTCTGGAGAGCCTGACTAATTTTACAGTCATTCCAGCAAAGTGGTTACAACAGCCACTTCTGTTATCTGACAGATTGGATGGTTTGGGAAATATATATATGTATAAAAAGTCATTTTTAGAAAATGGATTCTGAAATTTTGGGGTTTTTCTCTTCATTAAAGGTATTTCTGAAGCTACTGCAGGACTCAGAGCAGATGCCCTGTGTTCCACAGACAGCACACCTGGGACATACAAGTGGTGCTGAATCATCCTGTAAGTAGAAAATTAGGTGCATTCTGAAGGTTTATAAAGATCATAAACATGCACAAGGTTCATAAAGTCAAGAAATACACATGAAAATGAGACTACTGCCTGCTACCACCTGGTAACTCTTGTTTTTTATGTGTTACATGATCTGCACTGTATAGTATTTTTTAAGTCTGCTGTGATTTGTCTATGTATATCTTCACAGTTGTCTTCCTGCCTTTCTACTGGGTGCACACATGCACACAAGCATTGTTTCATTCCATCAGCATTAGCTTATTGCTTCCCATCAGACCCTAGCAACTAATTACCCTCTTTGACTCGAATTAACAATGATTAAATATTGTTGAGATGTACCACAGATGAAAAATCATGGGCTTTTAGAGAGGTGTGCTTGTCTTCATCCATCTGCAAATAAGAAAAATACATAAAAGCTCTTGCCCCTCATAATGGAATATCACTTGTGCTCCCAAGTGGCTTGTTATTTCAGGCTCCCTTTCATGTTTGTTTGTTTCAAAATGAGTTCCTTCATGCTTTCTATTTCCCTGCTCTGCCAGCCTGGGAGGACTTTCTTGTTAAAATTTCTAAAACCTTAGGAAGCTTGTTCTCCTTAAAAGTATTTTCTTGTGGTATCTTGCTAAATGCAAGGCTCAAGTTCTCTAAAGACAGAGCCCAGCAAACTCAGTGATATTCCTCATTGTTCCTGGGATTCTCATGCTTCTGCCATGGTTTTTACATACCATATTTTTCACTATTTGATGATTTATGTGTAGATTGTAGTTGTCTTTGATTAGGTCTATATACTGTTCTTTTTCTTTTGGTTTCATAGGAACACAGGCACAGAAAGGTCCTGGTCTATGAGTAATGGAGGATTTGCATTATTACAGCAGTGGAAGCAATAATTTTGAACCTGGATTGTGTTATTTGTTAAGACTGCAATTACAATTAGCAATTGTAATATTTGTTAAGATAAATTCAATTAGATCTCACAGCAAGGAGTAATCAGTGCCAAGAATTGTGGACTACAATGAGGCTTTTCCTCTCAAAGTGCAAACTTGACTGAAAGGAACTTACTAGACTATTTCAGTCTCTGTTGAATCAGTAAAGATGTAACTGTGAAGTGAAAACCCCCTCACTAAGCAAATAAAATATCCACTGCTGTGAGTAGTGAGAACAGGACTTCAAAATAGAGCTTTGAATATCCCTTTATTTTATAATAATAAATTGTGAATTTCTTCAAAGCTCAGCTGGAATACTCAAAGCAATTTCAAATCAAAAGCTGTCTTCTCCACATTGCATTTTCATTAGAGAGTGAAGTTACAGAGTTCCTCAAGTAATGAAAAGAGCACCTAAGGAAAACTCTGCCTAACAACTTGATAGCTCTTATCATTTACACTTTCAAACCACATAACTTTTAGTATTTGTCTGAGTTATTACATTAATAAATAATCTAGTAATCAGTGACACTATATTTTTCAATCTGATAAATTTCAACAAGAAAATGTGGTGGTAATGCCATTTCTTTGGGGATGAGAGCACTGGAAAATTATCATTCATTGCAGATGACTGTCATTCATCATTAAGGACAGTTGTGAAGTGTAGGCATAAGGGATATGGGAAATGGCCATGAAAGATATCCATCATTGTCAAAGCTAACCAGAATACTTCATGGGCAATATCTTGACCTGTATAATTTTGTCTTTGAAAGCAGATTCAAAGGCAATCAAACTTTCTGCTACCAAAGTAGTCAAATGAATTTTCAAATCCCCCTAGAGCAAACAGCTGGGTTATTGAGAGGATCACAGGATGCTGCTATTTGATTTGTAAAAGAAATTGGATTAGAGAGCTGCTTTGACAAAGGAAAGATCTGAGCAAGAGCAGGGATATTTGCTATCCTTTGCTGGTACTGAGCCCTTGAGAAGTCAGGATTGTGCAGAAATCAAAATGTTGTCTCCCAAGATGAAATATAATGTGGGTGTGTAGTACAGCAGTGTGCATATCCCTTAGATGAAACTGCAGAAAATAAATTCATTAATTAGGCTAATGACCATGGACAAAAAAAGACAAGAGACACCACTTCAGTAAAATATGAAATATTTCACTTTGGTAATTTGTAGTTATATTTTACAATATCTTATGGTAGTGGGCCTGTCTGGAGTGGAGTTCATTTTCTTCATAGCTCTTTTGCTGTTTTTTTTGGATTTGTGTGTAAAAACTGTTGATAACACACCAGGATTTTGGCTGTTGCTTTGGAGTACTTGCAGTGTAAAAGATTTCTTTTCCCATTTCTGTCTCTCTACCATGGGGTTAGTAGACCAAGGGTGAGGAAGAAGCTGTGAGGGGACAGCTGTGCCCTATTGTCTAGAGTTACTCAATGCCATATAGTGCCAACCTAAGCAAGAAAAACTGAGAAGAGGGGTTTTTTTGGGAAATAGGCATTGCCACCAGGCTGTGTGAGCATCTTGTGAGAGTGACTGCCTTTGCATCACTTGTGTTTTCATTCGCTGTCTTTTCTCTCTTCTTCTACACTCCTTGGAGTGTCTTTATCTTGACCCACAAGTTTCTCACTTTTTCTCTTCCTATCCTCTTCCCTGTCCTGATGGAGGAGGAGGAGGAGAGGGAGCTTATGTGAGTACCTGTGTGGTGATTAGATGCTGGACAGGATCAGTGCACCACAATGATGTAAAATCAAAAATTTTTGACCCTTTCCACATGCAAATATTAGATGTAAGCAGAATTTAGAATAATAGATTCTAAATTCTAATTTCCATAAGCGAAATAAATTGTAACAATTTGAATGTCAATGGCTTTAAAGATACAAAGCACGCTGATTTCTAGAGATGTAAGGTTCCTTTGTGGGAGGTTTACTCATCATTTTTATCTTTATTCCAATCAAAAATAATTGTAATAGAACTCCCTTTTGGTGAGACTAGTTTAGATTTTCTTTTTGAATCAGGGAATGCCTGTGTATGCAGTTATAAACAGGCATATATTATAATATGGACATGCATAGTTCATTTCTTCACAGCTTGGGGCATATGATTGATGGTTATTGTTTTGCAGATGTTTACAGAGCAGGCAGAAAGAAGATTAGACTGCATGACAAAGTCATTGGAGCCAAATAGGCTTGAGAAAATGGAGAAATCAACTGAAATCAACTCCATTTTGCCCCCTCCCTGGAGGTGTTTAAGGCCAGGCTGGGTGAGGCATTGAGCAACCTGGTCTAGTGGGAGGTGTCCCTGCCCATGGCAGAGGGGTTGGAACTAAATGATCTTTAAGGTCTCTTCCAACCCAAACTATTCTATGTTTCTAACTCTGTGGAGTCCAACAAAATTATCCTAAACTACAGAATACAAAATAAGCTGTACAAAAATAAGCTGGAGAGCTAACAGCAACTGTAAGGAGCATATGCAGATGATAATCTAGAGAGTGGGTGCTTTGGATCAATAAATGCCCAGTACAGCAAAACTTGGATATCTCAAAAACAACCAAAAGAAATTATTTTGTAGCATTCTACATCCTAGAATCTTCACCTTTGAGAGATACCAGTTTTGGATCTAGTCTCTCCTGGCAGTAAAAACAAGAGGAACCTGAGAAATAGTGAAACTAGAAAATCCCAGCTGGATAAAATTATGTTTTTGTACACCATTTGAAATTCATTTTTATAAAATGTTATGGATACTTAAGATTGTGGTAATATGTTTTTAAAATGGTTATTAATAAATGCATCATATGAATAGCTATAGTGAGAGAAGTGCCATAAAAGCTAATTTGTCTTTGAACTTCTTGGATAAGTTACCCACAGAAAGTGTTAGACTGGAGCAGGTTGATGCATAACTGATTTTTATGGTTGCTTAAACCTTTCTTTAAAGCAGCTGGGGTTAGCAATTTTGAAGGATATTAAGCAAAATGTTACATTGCTCCTATTAACATTTAAGAGACCCACACTTTACAGTACTTACAAAGCATATCTGAAAGCTGATTTAATTACAAAGTAGCCAATAAAAAGCAATCATCAATAGCAAAGCATCAAACTGAGGAACTTTCAGTAAATTTCCACTGGGTTTCTACTCTGCTTTTTGATTATTTTCAAAAGTGATGCTGAAATGGGGAGGTTCCCAGTAGCTGATCCATTTTCTGTGCTTCCCTATCTCCATGTTCATCTTCTAACTACTAGCAAATGAATGATGTGGACCCTGACTGCCTTCCTTCTAGAGGTCTTCCGTTCCTTTCAGCTCTAGAGAATAAACAGTCAAAAAGGGGGGGGGTCTGCTGAAAAAAAACTTTCTTTTTCTGCAAGTGCTAGAGTACCAAAGGAGTAACCCACTTCTGCAGTTTCTACTTTGAAAATCATATTATTCTTTGCGAGTGTGTTCTTTTGATGAAATTGAAATTTCCCCCATGTGACTCAGTAGTTGCTTTCCTTCATTAGGTAATTTGGTGTTCTTGCTTCTTAAACTGTACAATTCTCATCTAAGATGGAAGGTATCCTTGAAGAGATGTATTCTGCTATAGGTAGAGACTCATATTTTAGATTGTAGCCTGAAGTTTGCTGAGTATTTCCAGTTTCTAACCCATTCAAAATGAATGAGGAACATTGTTGCATCACTCCAACTTAGGCTGGAAGAGATGATACCTTTTTCTATCCTACCCAGAAGGATAGTTATTAGCAATGCTTGCTTCAGAAATGAAATAGCTTGGAAGCTCCTTCACTATGCTTGCACATTTCTTGATGCTGAAGGATAAAGGATATAAGGAGTTGTGGGTCCCTTCCAACCCAAACTATTCTATGATGCTAATGCAGACAAAGTGCAAGTAGTCTTCCATTTAGCAACCACCACTGTGCCTGTTTTTCATCTGTTCCTTCTCTTGTCCCCTCATTTAGGTAGCAATTCATTGCAGGTGCATCACTGCAAGGGGGAGATAGTGCTACAGGAAAAAGCATATCTATTTGGAAAATTATCTCCAGGATATTGTCATATTTGTTAAGGCTGCAAGTTAATCATGCAGAAACTCAGTCAGAGAATTAGGGCTCCCAAAATTACAGTTATTTTCCTTTTCAGGGCATGATAGGATTATATTCATCCAGCTGAATGTTTGTAATTCATTTGTTTATAAAGAATATGCCTGTCTCTGCTCTGGCAGGGGGACTGGACTAGATGATCACTCAAGGTCCCTTCCAATCCCTGACATTTTGTGATTCTGTGATCTCATCAGGGTGAAGGTGCTTTGGCAACAGTAGAATTTGCCACACAAAGCTGAAAACTACCTGGTGCTTAATTCAGACTTCTTTTTCCAATATGCTTTAGGCTGGCAGAAACCCCAACTAAAATGGAGAAAGATATAAATCAAGGCCATGTGTCAGAGAACAGGGATATGTTAAAAAATAGGCTATATTAGGCACTGAAAGTGGAAAGAAATGAAACCCTATATTTATGAACAATGGGAACAGCAATGTGCCCTTCTCTTCCATCAGGACCAGGCTAGTTTAGAAGGCCATTCATCTCACCAGCATGGCTGTCAGTGTAAGAACCTTTTTTGGCTCCCTTTGGGTCTGTGAGGTAATAGATAGGAAGACAGCACTATTGTTTCCCATTTCCTTATGCTTCTGCATTATTTGTGTGCTTCAGAATAAAGAAGGGAAGAAAACCAACTATTTTGTGCTAGAATATCAATTCCCTTCCTTGAAAGTTATGACTGCTTTTCCAGCAGGTCAAGAGAGGTGATTTTACCCCTCTACTCAGCACTGGTGAGACCCCACCTGGAGTATTGCGTCCAGTTCTGGAGCCCTCAACACAGGAAGGATATTGAGCTATTGGAGAGGGTCCAGAGAAGGGCCACGAAGATGATCAAAGGGTTGGAGCAACTGCCCTATGAAGACAGGCTGAAGGAGTTGGGGTTGTTCAGCCTGGAGAAGAGAAGGCTCAGAGGGGACCTCATAGTGACTTATCAGTACCTGAGGGGGTCCTACAGAAAGGCAGGGGAAGGAATTTTTAACATAATATCGGATGGGAGGACTAGGAACAATGGATATAAATTAGAGGGGGATAGATTTAGACTAGACATAAGGAAGAAATTCTTTACAGTGAGGGTGGTGAGGCACTGGAACAGGTTGCCCAGGGAGGTTGTGGATGCCCCATCTCTGGAGGTGTTCAAGACTAGGCTGGACAGGGCACTGGGCAGCCTGGTCTAGTGGGAGGTGTCCCTGCCTATGGCAGGGGGGTTGGAACTCGATGATCTTTAAGGTCCCTTCCAACCCTAACTATTCTATGATTCTATGATTCTATAGGTGCTTGTACTGTTCACTTAGAAGTGTTACATCCCAAAATAAATATAGACTCAGTTGAATTTCCATTATGGCTACATGCCTACCCATTTTCATGCTAGTAAAAAGGCAAGTGGTGTTTTAACATTAGCTACCACTTCAGCAGCAACTGGGATGCTGTGTTTTTCCCTAGCTCTTGTGCAGGCTGTTATTGTTTATTATACCAGCAGTGGTACCTTGGAAACCCAATCTGAGTCAAAACCCTGTTGTTCCAGGTACCCTGTGGACTAATAGTGAAGATAAAGAAAACAGACAGCTTGTAGTCTGGTTTTTAAGGCTGAATGCAATGGGTAGATAAAACAGAAAATAGGTTTATTGAAGTAAGACTGTAAATCATGTCCATAGATTAAAAGCAGAGACCCCAATTTGCTGACTTTCAAACTACCATATTTGCTTGCTAAATGCCAAATTTGCTTCCTCAAATTCACTCTTAAAATGAGGGGAAAGGGATCTGGGGGACCTGGTGGACAGCAGGATGACCATGATCCAGCAATGTGGCCAAGAAGGCCAGTGGTATCCCGGGGTGTATTACAAAGGGTGTAGACAGTAGGTGGATCTAGGCTTGTTGTTCTCTAGCTCCTGCATGTTTTATGCTTTTTCTTCTGCACAAAAGCACTTTCTATGGCTGTCTTCCATTCAGTTAATGAAGGTCAGATATATCCTCTTTAATTGGTTGAGTGAGGGTATTGTACTTAGGTACAATAGTGCCCTTCCAGTTCTTCAGCCTCTGAGACAAGGTTGTGAGTAGATCTGACTTGAGATTATCTTATAAATCCAGGGTGGATAAGTTTGTCTTGAAATCAACTTCTGTTCATACCCACTTCTCTGTGAAATGCATTTAGACTAGACATAAGGAAAAATTCTTTACAGTGAGGGTGGTGAAGCACTGGAACAGGTTGCCCAGGGAGGTTGTGGATGCCCCCTCTCTGGAGGTGTTCAAGACTAGGCTGGACAGGGCACTGGGCAGCCTGGTCTAGTGGGAGGTGTCCCTGCCTATGGCAGGGGGGTTGGAACTCGATGATCTTTAAGGTCCCTTCCAACCCAAACTATTCTATGCTTCTATGATTCTATGAAGGAAGCCACTATGCAAATTTTCTGGTAATTTTCAGTAGACATCAATTACATACTGTCCTTACAGTCCTCTTCAGTGTAACAAAATATCAAACATGGCAAATCTTGAACAATAAGAATGCCTTAGATAAAGAAAGTAAGCCCTCTGATCACTCTGGATTGAGGAAAAGGGCTTGGGAGATCTTAGTATGAAACACAGACTAGAGGTGTTCCTTTTATACCTCACACCATCAAAGTGCCTTTCATTCAGAACCCATTCACAAAATTCAGTCCTCAAAATCCTTCTGGAAAAAACAAAGATCAATATTATATTAACTTAAAAATATAGGGAAGAAGATGAAAGACATTTTACAATGTCTAATGAAATCCTGGGTGCAGCTTGGTGGGCTACCAAGGACTCTGTGCCAGGACAGCACCATCTGAATGAAGTCATCTCAAAATCTTGGCTTTGAACTTGTTGGCACAGAACCTCTGCTAAGCTAATGAACATATACTGCTTCTAAATGTAACCAGTTTCATGTGTGATAGTTCAAATACTTTGCAAGTGTATTTTTGTGGGTGTATTTAACCTCATCTCACCAGAGAGGCCAGCAGGAGGAGAGAGAGTTTGGCTCCTTTGGATATCACTTTGGATGAGGTGTCCCTGCCCATGGCAGGGGAGTTGGAACTAGATGATCTTTAAGATCCCTTCCTACCCAAACCATTCTATTATTCCCTTCCAGCATTACCTTCATGAAATAAGGACCTTCTCTTAATAACTTGTCAGGATGCCAAAATGAGAGCAGCAGAACTGAAAAGGTTTACTCCTGGCTGTTAACGTAGCCACTGCATAACCCATTGCACCTCAATTTATTGTGCCATGAAAGAAGTTATATTATTTTCTAGAAGTGCAAAAAATATTCCCAAGTCAGAGACTCTTAAAATAATTGGTTCTTCAGTCTACATGTAAGGATTTTCAAAACCTTTGCTATCAGATTTTAGGACTTCTGTCCTGCTTTCCCAAACTTGATATTTAATATGTAAGTTGAAAAATGGCAATTTTTTTTTTCCCATATGACCTGGGTTAGGCCCAAAATGCCCCTCTGAATGGCAGCTGCTCCCCCCCCTCCACTCTTAAAGGAGAGGAGAGGAAAGAATTAAGAGATTTATGAGTTTAGAAAAATTCTAAACTGCTTTAATAGATAGTAAAATAATAAATAGACAGTAAAATAGTAAATAAAATGAAAAGAAAAAATAAAAAAGGTATACAATGTATACAAAAGCATATCAAGCTCTCAGGATGAGGATCACATCCCCATCAGACACAGGGAAGTTCCCAGACTGGGGTGAGCAAGGGTTAGGGGCTGGATGCTGGAGTCATGAATGCTGGGATCAGTGTCAAAGGCAGATGAGCAAACATCTTTCCTAGATGTTGGCCACTGAAGAAAGAAGAAAAAGAGAGGTGAGCATGAGGCAGATGGGATAGAATACTCCTGTTGGTCAATTTTGGGTCACTTGCCCTGTCCTCTCCTTGCAAGGTGGGACCTCTCCATGTCTTTCTGCTTCCACCCCCTGGTTGGGCAAATAAAGAACTTTCTGACCTTGATCACCATAATGATAAATGAAAATAAGAGATTCTTGCATCCCATTCTTTGGTATAATCAGGTCTTATAAGTCAGAGCAAATAGTTTCTGAATCATGTGCTGTTAATTTTCAAAGTTTAGTCAGACAGAAGAGGCCTTAGCTGAAAAGTGAAGTTACAAACTAGAAAATTTACTCTATTTTACCTCAAACCAGGATGCTGTAATACAAAGAGGCTGGATTAATTGGAAAGTGCCAACTTAATTGTGAACATAATTGCCCTTGCTCTGGATAACTGCAATCGTAATTCAAGCAAGGCAGCTTCTAACAGTTGGGTCAGATTTTTAATTTTATTATCTCAATTATTAATGAGAATATTTCCATAAGCTCTCTGCATAAAAATGGACTCCATAACCAGAGGTCTCGTCTTCTGGCCTTCATGATTCAGTGGTAATCAGAAACAGTTTTCCAATAACTCTGTTTTTATGCTTCCTAACATATGTACCCAATGTAGGTAGAGAATTACTTAGAAGATTTATAAAGCAAAAATTAATTATCCTGGTTCTGTTGGAAGAAAATTAAATTAAACTGTGCATGCAGGAATAAGAAACCTGAGGGCTTAAATGGCAAGGAATAGTATTTAGCGGGTTTTTTTGGGGTGATATAATGCTTTTGGAATCTAGAGCCATATTGAGTTGATGAGGAAAGCCCAATGCAGGCTACTTTTCACAATGTGACTGCAGTCAGACAAAATGGTATGATACATAAAAATGACATGCAGAGTTCTAAATCAGTGCAAATCAGTAGTGTTTCCACATCTTTTAGGCAACTGTGTTGAGTACAATATATCTTGGGACAGACATAGTGGTAATATAAGGGGACTTGAGGCAGTTCATGATCATGAGGGTGATTAGAACTATAAAGAATTTCATAAAAGGAGACTGAAAGCTTGAGATTATTTATGCAGGAGACAGATTGAAAACTTCCACAATCTGTCTCCAAAAACAAGATTTAGGAGCATCAAACAGCTCAAAAGTTCAAACCAGATGAACAAGGTTTTAGATTTTTACCTGAAATGAAAGACAGAATTCAAGGTCACCAGAGACTAGTTCAGGATGACTCAGGAAGATACTTGACACCTTTTCAGTGAGAATTTTAAATAATAACCATGTACTTTAAGAAAATACAAGTGATTTTTAAAAGAGTCATGGAATAGTTTGGGTTGGAAGGGACCCTAAAGGTCATCTAGTTCCAACCCCTGAGGCAAACAGATATTTTCAATATAATGATTTATTGCATCTTTGACAGGTCAGCATTAGAAACAGTAAGAGGCATGTATGGAACAACAATTTGTGCTCAGGAAATGCTGCTCACAGTGGGCTTAATATGTAGAAGAGAAGGTAGTATGAGACACATCACAAGGGATCATAAAGCACGTTATGTCTTTGAGCACAAACAGACTGTCCAGTCTTGCTGCAGTGCAAACTCCTGTGGTAGTAAATCTGACACATCCTGCTATGCTCTAAGGAAGAAAAGATTCTAAAGGAAGTTGAGTCCGGTAAAGCCACCAGAGGAGCTGGAAATAGCTAGGAATTGCCTCGAATTGGAATTTAAAATGGAAACAAAATGATTGGTGTGATCCTCAAGTGCCTAACAAAGAGCAATAAAATGAAATTAAGGGAGTCTCACCAGAAGATGGTTGGTGAGAAGTTAATATGCTGTGGACACCATCCTAGGGGAAAGTGAGCAACAGCCCATGAGCTGAGATTACATAACACATTAGAAAATTCCAACAGTCCCATAACAGCAGAGAAATGAAGGCAATGCTTTTCATAGAATCATAGAATAGTTTGGGTTGGAGGGGACCTTAAAGATCATCAAATTTCAACCCCCCTGTCATAAGAAGGAACACCACTTTTATGAGAATACAGATCTCCAGCTTCTGTGATTCCCTTTGAAGACATCCCAGTGAAATCCCCATGGAAAAGTTGCCACTCACTCACTTCCAGGTGGATCAAATCCTTAATGCTAAAACAGACCATGTTTGTCAGAGTTATCTGTCTAGGAGCAAGGGTAGCAATGCAGAAAGAATGGACCATAGCAGTGGGCTAGTTCAAGGACCATGAGAAAACAGGTATTTACTACTCTTTTAGGTGTCTATGTGGAAGTATAGGGTTAATTTTTTTCACTTACAGGAAGAGTTAATTAGTCATACTGAGGAGGATTATGCTCTTCCATCCAGGAGAAGACTGTAGGCTTGTTTTTTCTATCAAAAAAGATAGAGATGTTTTAAACCTGAAAATCATAAAATGGTTTGGGTTGGAAGGGACCTTCAAGATCATCTAGTTCCAATTCCCCTGCCATGGGCAGGGACACCTCCCACTAGACCAGGTTGTTCAGTGCCTCATCCAGCCTAGCTTTAAACCCTTCCAGGAAGGAGGCATCCACAAACCCTCTGGAGAACTTACCCTGTATGGGAAGAACTTCTTCCTCACATCTCACCTAACCCTGCACTTTTCTAGTTTCAAACCACCACCCTTTCTCCTGTAGGTACAGCCCCCATCTAAGAGTCTCCTTCTATCTGGTAGCTCTTGAAAATGCAGCACATGAAAGTTTTAATGGCTTCCTTATCTGTCATGAGGTTGTGGGTTTTTTTTTCCCCTCATTCAGATATCTCACTTACGAGGACATCAAGCCTGCAGGGAGCCCGTCTCATCTTCACCCAGATTGTTGCCCTCCTGATGAAGAGGTTCCACCACTGCAGGAGAGACTGGAGAGGCAGTCTGGCCAATGTGATGCTGCCTGTCCTCTTTGTTGCACTGGCAATGGCCTTGTTCAGTGTGAAACCACTGGCTGTAGATTATCCATCTCTCAAGCTAACACCAAGACTTTATGACAACGCAGAATCCTTCTTTAGGTAGGTAAAGAGTTCATCTGTGGAGTCATAGAATCATAGAGTATTCTGGGTTGGAAAAGACCTTGAAGATCATCTAGTTCCAGCCTCCCTGCCATAGACAGGGACACCTCCCACTAGAACAGGCTGCTTCATGCCCTGTCCACCCTGGCTTTATACACCACCCAGGGTTTTTGTCCTGCAGTCATACAGTAGTCCTTGCAGACAAAAAAACCCCAAAAACCCCAGAAATCTTGCAGTTTTGGTTGTGGTTTAAACTACTGGGCAAAATGGCAGCTTCTGAACTGGTATTACTGAGTCTGAGAAGTGGTTGCCTCTGGGGAAATTAACTTTTAAACTAGAGTAGGACAGTTTTAGATGAGAAATTAGGAAGAAGTTCTTCACCATGAGGGTGGGGAGACACTGGAACAGGTTGCCCAGAGAGGTGGTGGAGACCCCATCCCTGGAGACATTGAAGGCCAGGTTTGCAGAGGCTCTGAGCAGCCTGATCTAGTGCAGGATGTCCCTGTTCACTGCAAGGGGGTTGGACTAGAAAACCCTTGAAGGGCCCTTCCAACTCTGTGATTCCATGAAATTGCAGTTAAACCAGCAGAAATTTAAAGTTGATTTGCATTTTAAGAAGGAGAAGAGGTTACTTTTTACAATACCTGCTTACTTTTGAGATGTTTGAGTTTTAATAGTTCATTATGAGGGAAAGATAAAATTAAGAGAAGCATTCTGCAAAGGATTTGCTGGTGTGAGACTTTGGAGCAGTTACAACTGGCCAATCTCTTTCAACACCAGTCATGTCTGGGAATGCAGAAGTGGATTTAACAAGTGGATTTAAATGTGCCTCATTCTAACTAATTACTTAGGTCTGAAAGCATTTTCTCAAAGTAATTCTCAGATTTAAGTGTGTCATAGAATCATAGAATAGTTTGGGTTGGAAGGGGCCTTAAAGATCATCAAGTTCCAACCCCCACAGGTGCTCTACTAATGCACTCTCTAGTTGTTATGTGCTGAGCTTTAAAACATCCAGTTTTATTTATTTTTATTGTATGTTGTGTATAATTCAATCTGCAATTCTCTGTATTGAGAGAATATCACATACAGATCAGGTTCTCTCTGGACAAAAATACCTTCATAAACATAACATGGTGCTATTTGAATTTATAAATGAACTACACTTTAATCATGCTAACTGGAGGAAGGATATGTGCTTGCATAGAGAAAGTTGGCCATGTGGGGAGACACACATTTATTTAGCCATAACGGCATTGTTTTTTTTCTTTACATGTTGCCATATAGTTTTGGAAATAAGAGAAATTTACTATTTATGTGTTTCCTGTGCATGGTTTTTATAATTTTTTAAATTTCTTGGTAAACACCTTGAACCTGAAATTTAATAGAAATATTTAGTAGACATATTAACATGTTTATTTCTTTGGTTTTTTTCCTTTCCCTTCCCCCTCCCACTATGGACAGCACTGAGGATGAAAATCTAGGAAACCTTTCTCAGATTCTGCTGAGACATTTCTCTGATTGGGACCACACATGCCTGCATTCAAAACAAGGGTAATTACTCCCTTAATTGTAAATTTTGTGTATTCAGTATTTCTTCTTTGTGTAATGTAGACTATCTTAAGATTTTCTTGCAGCATGAGGTTTTTACAAAGCAATTCTGGTGAAGAAGCTGTTATGTAGGCAAATTAAAAAACCAAGCAGGATTTGTTAAAGGTCTGAGAAAAATCCCCCAAAAGTCAGTGGGAGCTTCCCAGTTTGTTCAGGAGGATTTTGATCAAGTCTGGTGGCCTTGGGAATTGAAGTTAGACAGTAATTATAGTTTTTATTATGAAGAATTTCAAATTTCAGTATGCAGAGTAGTGACCTGGCTGTAGTTATTTTGTAGCTGCAAACAAAAAGCATGCAGCTCATCTGCTGCTTTACTCAAAGAATTTTAGTAAATCCATTTTTATAAAAACAATTATATTTATAGAGATTTAGGTCCCTGCATATGGCACGGGGTTTGGAACTAGATGATCTTTAAGGTCCCTTCCAACCCAATCTATTCTATGATTCTATTCTAGATTTAGACACAGTGCTACTATGACAAAATGCTAATAAAGTGTATTTCTTCTGTTAAGTAATATATTCCTCTTGTTTTATGGCTATTCATATTATTCCCATTAGAAAAAATAATTCATGTTGGCTGATGCAACCTCTGTCACCCCAGAAGTCATGTGGATGTGTGGCTGAACAAGGGGTATGTAATTTTTTTATTTACTTATGTCTGTAAAATCATGTGTGCATATATTGGACCTAATAATTTGAGTCTTATTTTGAAGAGATTAATTCTACTAAATGAATTAGATGATTCTAATTAGATGATTATAATTGTGAGGGTGGTGAGAGACTGGAAGAGGCTGCCCAGGGAGGTTGTGGATGCCTCCTCAATCCCTGGAGGTGTTTAAGGCCAGGCTGGATGAGGCACTGAGCAACCTGGTGTTGTGGGAGGTGTCCCTGCCCATGGCAGGGGTTTGGAACTAGATAATTTTTAAGATCCCTTCCAACCCAAACTATTCTATGATTCTATGTTTGCTTGCAAAAAAAAAAAAGCAAGTTATAACACCTCCATAATACCCAGAAGACCACCTGCCTTCAAGAGGGAAGGGCAGGTGACAGAAACCAGCAGGGAGTCTTCATGTGAATGAGATTTAATTGCTTGATGTTGATTTGGGTTGTATATTTGAAAATAAAACAACCTCTAGGAAAAAAAATGGATTTTGAAAAAGAAGCTGAATTTCTGAGCTTTCCTGCTGACTTGCTATGAGGCTAAGTAATCAACAAGAACTTGAAATGACAAATATATTTCCCTGAATGTGAAAATTCTATCAAACAGGTTCTCTCCTTCACAAAGATATTTAGAGCAAGGCTTGCGTATGAGATACAGCAAAACATTTGCAGGAAAAGTGTCAGGAACAAACTAATTTTTGATGTTTCTAGGTAAGGAAACAATTTGCTTCTAATATGAGTGAGGCAGGAATCTTAAATAAAATGGCAATGGAAAGTCACAGAGGGAGAGGCCCATTAACAGTGGAAGCTCAAAGGAGAGAAGTCACTTAACAGTAGAGGCAGAACCTGTATGTGTGGGCTATGAAAAATCAGAATTTTAGAATCATTTTTCATTTGTATAAGGGTAAGATGTCAAATAAACAAACTTTTTAAAGCTGATATACATAATGTAGTTTACAAGGCTTTTGAGATATCTGATCATATATTTTGGTTATGAGAATATTCCACTGAATCACTAGAAAAAGTACTTTATTATTCTCTGCAGTACACCAATGAATTTTATAGAAGCATATTGCATTATTTAGAATTTTGTTTTCATGTCATATTCATCTGACTTCTTTGTATATTTTTTTTTCAGGCACAACAGGTGAATAGCAGTCTTGCCTTTTTCATTGTTGTAAATGTTTCAGAACATATATACAAGTTTTGATGTTTAAAAAAAATGTGACAGGGTTGCAAATGAAGTCAGATATGGTTCTAATATGTAGGTAACACAATAATTTGTGATGCTTTGTAAATTTAAATCCATACATTCTTTATGGAAAAATTATCCAAGCTGAGAAAGTTTAATACAGGTGAAAAAGATGCTGTAAAATTTACATTAAAATAAAAAAATATTGCAAAATGTAGTGCCACTATAAGAGTACTTTAATTGTTTTATGTATTTTGTATTTTTCAGATGTGTCCAAATTTCAATACGTCTGCTTTGTATATGAAGAATGAGAAAGGACATATTTTGTATAACCTTTCAGGGTTCCTTGTAGAAGAATATTTAGTGAGGCCTTCCAACAAGGCAAGGTAATCCTTTAATATCTAAACTTAGTTTTCCTTTTTCTGTAAAAACCTTGGTTCTTCCTGATCCGTAGCATAGACTGAGAACAGATGAAGTTGCCTTTATCAGCTGATGAATAGACTCAGGCTAAGGAAACACAGCATTTCCCATGGTCATTTCCCTGAATTTCCTCCAGAAGTTGGAAAATAATAGCCTCTAGGTATAGGCTGACTCTTCTTACCACACAGTAAATTATTTCAGCATCTCAGAGAAAGAAAATGTATATGAAAATGCAAATCATATCAACAACACAGTTTCAACGTCTCAGGGATTCAGTCAAACAGAGGTGGATGTTCTCCAATTAATTTTTTCTTTAGAATAAAAGGGCTGTATCCACCTGGCTTGAATTCTTAGTCCGTGGTACCAGTTGTATGTTGAGGTTTACTTATTTCCATTTACAACTCAACTGCCTTTGGCACAAGTGCAAATAGTAGGCCACAAATGATTTTATCATGGAGAATGCATTAGTCATTTATTCATTAAAAAGAAGTATCTTACTTGATTAAAACAGACATAAACATCTCAGGATGAAATTAAAATCTCTGTTTCTGAGAGCTAGTAATACCTCACTTGCTCACAGACCCTCCTATAGCCTAGGGATTGTAGCTATCAAAAAGCAAAAGTCTTTATCTGAGGGATCTCCTTTGCAAAAAATAGGGCAATAATTTTCACCTGATTCAAGTGTACATTTAACTCCTTTTTAAAGGAGGAAGTGTTTGTGATGTTTTCAGTTGAAAAATAAAGAACTAATTAAGAGAAAATCACTTTATCACTGCAATATAAGACTGCCAAGCTTCAGGCATTTAACTTGCTACTTTATTTTCTACTGCTAGATATGGTGGTTGGTCTTTTGGTGGGAAGAAACCATTTGAACTTCAAGATAAAAAAATGAATAACACCCAATCTAAGCCTGTGGTTAAGGTAAGAGTGAATGTTTGTGTGTGCATTTATATGTATATATTGCTTATTTATTAAGACTCCAGACTTCACATGTTTAGTGAATAATAAAATATTTAATAACATTTTTGCATTAAGAAATTCTGAGAAAAAAGTCCCTTATCTAATATATATATTGTGATTATGGCCAGACTGGTCAGTGATATGAGGAATGATAGTCCTCTTCTCTGTCCAGAATTCAAGAAGTATTCTCTTGTGTTCTGAAAAGCAGATTTAAATGAATCAAGCAATACAGATTTTGTTATTTTTCCCTGTGAACTTATTTTGGAGCGTAACTGATTTCACCTTTAGAACTTTTTGTTAGGCAGCCAGCACAGATGCTTTTTTATTTTTTGTTTTCTGTGAAAAATCAATGGACAAAAGTTCACTGAACATCTCAAAAATTAGTTACCACTGATGCCTTTTTAATTTCTGATAATACTGTGACAGTATTTTTCTTTGGTACACTTCTCTCTCTCTTCTCCTCAGCAAAAAATAAACCAGTAAAGATTCAGCTTCAGCTTCTGCATAACAAAAATGTTACCTTGTGTTTTGAATCCCCTGCTCAAATATAAGTAACTTTCCTTTTTTATTCCAGAGAAACAGAAGAGGGCCTTGCTGAAATTAGCCAGGTTGTGAATCTCTTTTTGCCAGTGGATTGGGCTGTCTGGCAGAGAGCCAGTAGTTTCTGTCTAAAGTTACTGCTCTAGTCAGGAGAAGAAAGGTTTTTCTCAGCACAGTTGAAGTAAAGAGTTTTTCCTTGAGGCCTTTTGGTATTTTCTAGAAAGTCATAGTATTTCCTTGCTCTGAAAACCTGAGACTGAACCTACAGGCAATGATGTGTGTAAGGGATTTTATTTTCCTTGTGAATGCTTTGAAGTGTTGTTTTGAGATCCCTTAAAATGTAGAGGAACAACAGTTCCAGATAATAAGTGAATTGTCTTTATTTTTGAGGACAAGGCAGAACAGATTTGTTAATATTCCAAACTGGAATATGAAAGCAAGATGCTTCTGCCTTTCACATGTTTTATGGGAGTATAGAAAGTAGATTTTATTTGCTCTTCTAAAAGAAGAGAAGGAAAAGTGTAACTAAAGTTATCCTAAAATCCACTTTGGGACAAACAGTTAAAACCATATGCAGATATTCTCCAATATAATCCAATCCACAAGTAATTCTGCAAAACCATTGGCTGTTTGTAATGCCTTTTGCATATAGTTTTGTCAAAAGTATTTTATCTTATATACAGAGGTCACCTTATATATATGTATTTTTGTCTTGGTCATGTGTTATCTTCTTCCTACTGCCAGATTTCCTACAACTTTGAGCTCTAGTTCCATCAATCCTTCATTAGGAACATGAAATGCTAGGGGACTGCAAGAAGATGAGTTTTTCTGACTGCTGTTTTTGTCCTATGTATCTTTAATCATTTTAGACCCTTGTTTTGACATCCTTGCACCATGGCTTTTGTTGAGGCCCTTTTTTAAAAAAAAATGTCTTTGACATAGAGCTACACCTGCCATCAGCACAGGGATAAGTTATTGCTATACTGTTAGTGAGTAAGCTTCATATTTCAGACCCAAAGAAAATAGTGGAGTAGATTTATAAAGGGCACTGTGTTATCTAAAATCCTTCCTGGAAGTGGTCTTCAACTGATACAATGTCAAATTATTGCATTAACCTTTCAATAATTACTCACCAGACTTTTACTTTGACCTTTCAGGCTTGTTCATGAGACAGTGACTGGACCATTTGCATAGCCTTGTATGAAGAAAATGAGAAATTTGCTTCTGAAAGGACTTAGCAGATGATTCATTCCGTTTTAGAAAACAAGGGGCAATGATGCAAGCTGGAAGACAGAAATACAAGAAAAAACTTTTTCACAGTGAGGGTGAGAGAAGAGTGGCATAGGCTGCCCAGAGAGGGTGTGCAGTCTCCTCTGGAGACATTCAAAACCTATCTGGATATTTTCCTGTGACCTGATCTGGGTGTTCCTGCTCCAGCAGGGGGATTGGACTAGAAGATCTCTTGAGGTCTCTTCCAATCTCATATTCTGTGATTCTGTGTGGTTCTGTGACTAATGGTATTGACTATTGATATTCATTGATGACCACTGCTGTGTGATCACAACTCACAACTTTTTGGTTTGCTTTCATGATTGTGTGGCTTTTGTTTTCCTTTGATAGTGTGGGCAAAAAGTGTTCACAGAATCACAGAAAGTCAGGGATCTGAAGGGACCTGGAAAGATCATCTAGTCCAAGCCCCCTGTTGGAGCAGGAACACCTAGACCAGGTCAAACAAGAAGGTGCCCAGGTGGGTTTTGAATGTCTTGAGAGGAGAACCCACACCCTCTCTGGGCAGCCTGGGCCACTCTTCTCACCCTCACCATGAAATAGTTTTTTCTCAGATTTCTGTGGAACCTCCTCTGTCTCATCCTGCAGCCATTGCCCTGTGTCCTATCATTGGAGGTGACTGAGAAGAGCCTGGCTCCATCCTCTTGACACTCAGCTTTTACATATTTACAAACAACTATAAAGTTCCACTATGACATTACAGTTGCTGTTGCTTATAACATGATTAAATGTAAGAACATATGGGAGTTTTCAATAGTCCTGAAAGACCATTTGTACTCTGCACAAGGAGTTTTATCAACTATGAGTAGAAGATAAAAAATTTCAGCATCTTAATCTATACATTTATTCCATTGCTCATCTCTTTTCTGCCCGCTATAAATAATTACCTGTGTGGCAGACAAGAAAAATATGAAAGACACTTCAGCTTAAATGAATATTTTTCCTTTGGAAAATTTATTTTATCTTTGCAATCAATTTAGAATCAGCCACAAGACTTCAGAAGAAGGAGCTGAAATGTGTCTTCTGATGAAGTGAACAGCCTGCAATGTCTCTGCTGCCAGATTATAAACAATCAAATATCCAGCCTTGATGTAGTTATTTCCTGGTTGTTTGATTCAGTTACATCATGTAGCTTGGAGGAAGAATTCTAATTAACGAGGGTGATATTGAAATGTACTGCTGTACACAATGCTCTATTGTGCTTTTTTGTGTTTTCATTTGAATATTGGTCACATTATATTTCTAAGTTCTTCTGTGAACACTTGAGACCTTTCCTGTACTTCATTTAGAGTTTTGTGTCATTAGAATTTTGCTTTATTGTTCTCTTAATTGCCCTTTTTTTTCCTCCAATACAATGAACACATTTGCAGTGGAGTTTCATTATGTTCATATAACTTTCTAATTGGCAGAACACTTTCTAAAAAGACAGAATAAGAAGTGCGCAGGTGTGTAGTGCGGAAAAGACTGGTTACCCTTCACCACTTACTGAAGTCTCTTAGCTCTTGCATATGCACAGGAGAACCAGAGAACAGAAATTTGAAGTTTTTCATCAGGTTCTATTTAATTTAATTTTCCTTAGGTTCTATTTAACTTCATTTCTTTAAAGAATGAATCACAGAATGTCAGGAACTGGAAGGGACCTCAAGAGATCATCTAATCCATTCCCCCTGGCAGATCAGTAACACCCAGACCAGGTCACACAGGACCAGGTTCAGGTGGGGTTTGAATGTCTCCAGAGAAGGAGACCCCAAGCCCTCTCTGGGCAGCCTGTGCCACTCTTCTTTCACACTCACCATGAAGTAGTTTTTTCTCAGATTTCTGTGGAATCTCCAGTGTTCCAGCTTGCACCCATTGCCCTGAGTCACAACTTTACTTTTCATGAAGTAGTTTGACACTTCCTCCTTGACTCTTTCTTTTACCACTTTCTAGGACATTCTTTTGCTAGATATTTTATGCTGTATGTAACTTCCAGGTATTATTCAGATAAATATTTTTGCAGTTTCCGTGGTGTCCTCCAATTGCAAGACAAGTTTTATTCATCTTTGTGCATTTTTAGTTGAATTGGTTAATGTTATTTTTTCCATGTTTTTTTTCCTCTGTTTGTTAGACCAAATGCAGGCAATGGATGAAGTGGTTTTCCATTAAATCAGAGAATCTCATTTTAATAATTAGGATAGTGGTACAGCTTTAACAGTAGAAAAAACCTCACTGTACTCTTTTGAAAGATCTGTACAGATCAACTGATTCTGTTCTGCCTAGTTCACCTTCCACAAACAGTTGTCATATCTGGAGATTTAGTTATCTTTACACTGTTCCTCAAGATTTGGGAGCATCCCAGTCAGCATTCAGATCCAACCAGTTTTTAATTCACAATTTACTCTCTCTCTCTAGGTGTGGTACAACCAAAAAGCTTTCCATTCACTGCCATCCTACTTAAATGAACTCAATAACTTCATTCTGTGGCTAAATTTGCCTCCTGATGTGGATTGGAGACAGTATGGTAAATAGCCCTTCAAGTTTTATTTCATGTCTTTTGAAAAGTCCTCTTCACATGAACTGAAATAATTTTAATTGTGGAAAAGTTTCGTAGCATGAAGTAGAATTGCAGAATCTTGCATTTCTTGGGAGGATTTGAAAGTGGAACTTCTAATTAAACAGAAGATTTGTTTGAGTCTGAAGAACATAGGACACAATGAGCTAATATCTGGATTTACAGCTCACTGTGCCATATGAATTCATTACAAAGGACTCCTGTGGAGTAAATGTAAATTGATTTGCTACACTTAGGATGCTATATGTGTACATTGCTAGGCCTTGCTTACATGGAATGAATAAGAACTTCTTTGTCACTTAATCTGTCTCCTTATGTAAATATCCACAGTAAACCCAGAGTATCCTGTAAATTCATGCTGCATCCATAGCATCCTTCTACTTGAGGAGTAGAAGAGCCTGGTATATTTTACCATTGTACTCACCAAAACAGAAAGGAGTATAATTTGACATCTAAATTCTGCAATTTGCATATTCTTAAACTGTGTAAGAACTAGTTAAATAAAATTCTTCCTAAAAAAATTTCTTCAGGCTAAGAATCAACGGTCCAGACAGGTGAAATTTTAGGATATTGAAATCCAGACTTGATAGTTCAGACTTTCTTCTGCTAATTCCAGTTCCTTTCATCTCATGGCTAAAGAGATATTAGTTTGGTTTAGAGAAAATTAAAAACTAGGTACTGGCCAATTTTTAAGAGTTTTTGAAAAGGTGGAATGGTTGTAATGACAAATTGATTTTCAGTGTGCAATTAAGATGGAAGAAAGAAGACAAAAATTAGGGATAAAGAGGAAGGAATGATGAGTACTTGAAAGCAAAAATTAATTAAGAGATGTTTACAGAATGTCATTGATAAGAATAATGGCTTGTTTTCAAGATGATTGAGGTTTTCTTTTTCTAAAGGTATAATGAGAATGAATCAAAGGTATTGTAATTTTGCAGAAAGTTGGTGTGAAATGAAAAACACCTATTTTAATGAGAATTTTTAATCTAAATCAAATTTTAATCAGCACTTCATGGATTAGTACCATTTCAGCTTGTTTTCTGTAGCATCAGATAGCAGGAACTTAAATGTGTAAGTATCTTTGCTCTTGTATTGTCAGGGAGAATTGGGCATGGGGCATCCAGAATATGCCTGGAGGATAGTATAATGTAGTATTATAATATTAATTAATATTAATTGAATAATATTATTTATAATATCAATCAATTAACATGTTAATATTAATTTATATAGTTAATATACTAATTAGTTATATATAATTATGTATAGTTAATATTAACTATATTATAATATTAATTATAATATTGCAAGTGACAATAATTTGTAATGATGTCTATGAAGTACAGTGGTCAAAAAAAGTTTTTACATATTTATTCAAAGAATAGAAATATATGAATATAGAAGGGCCTTGTGCAGTGCAGCTGTCCTGTCTCTAGATTTCTATTAAGTCACCGATTTTTAAAAAACCTTTCAAGCTTGGGCTGATTGTATGGATTCATACAGAAATTTAATTTATTTCAGATTTGGCTCTTCAAAGGAGCAAAAGGGATCAAGAGACCCATTTGTGGCTGAGTTTTGGTGGAATGTGACTGTATAATTTCCTGATTGCTTTGCAGATTTTAACTTCAAACCTCTTTTCAGTGGAATCTGTGAAATGGCATTTAGTAGGAATGTTCTTAATCATGTCTGGTTGGTGGGAGAGAAAGTAAAATGCAAATCATTAAAGAGGGTGCTGCTTGTTAAATTCTCCTAAAATGTGAAGTTGTAATTTTTAGTAGCGTGGGTGTCTCATTTTATAGAAAAAGAAATCTTCTAGTAAATTTTAAATGCTCACAAAGAGCAAAAATATTGCAAAAATCATATATATACATACTGTCCATTTTAGTTACACATGCCATTGATTCTATGATTCTATTACAGAGAGGATTAGATTATTAGGTTAGTAGAGTAAGGGATGCAAATTGGAAGAGGGGAGATTCAGGATGGAGATAACAAAGAAGTTCTTTCCTGTGAGGGTGGTGAGACAACAACTTTCTGAATATGGCATTAAAATCCAGATATAGTATTTTCCCCCTCCTGAAATAGCTTATGCAGAATTTTTTTGTGGATATCACAAATTTTCACCTGTGCCCATAAAGAAGACTAAATCATCCATGCAAAAATGGGAGCAGCTCTGTGCTAAGGACATGAACAACAAATGTTTTAGGACAATAAGGAGAATCATGCTTGTGATTAACTCAGGAGAACATAATGGCAATCTGTAGATGTGGAATAAGTAATTTTGCGTTGAGAAAAGGAGCAGACAGAGTCAGAGCTGAATCATATCATATTTGTTGGTTTTCCCTTGTGAATACTGATTTGTTAAGTTTGCCCTAAAGGCTGTTCATGCAAGGCTTGCAAATACAATCCTTATGGAAATGCAATATCCAAGTGTTTAACAAAAACTTCATCAGTTACAACTTCTGAGTTTATCTGTCATTTAGAGTTTTCATTTTAAGTCCTCAACGATGGTGTTTTGTTTTCATCTTAATGAGCATCATTAGGGCAGCTTTAAATATTAAGGAGGAATACAGAGGCAAGAAATCATCAATAATTACATTTTGCATCATGCTAAAAGCTCTATTGGGACAAAGAATGAAAGATAGATAATCTAGATGGCTGAGAGAAATTTGGAAAGAGATAGGTTATAGAAGGTTTTTTTAAAAAATAAAAATAGATGTATTAGTAAATAGCATATATCAAATTTTGGCTTGTTTTGCTCATGGAAAATAGTTTAAAATTAGTCTCTCTTTTGAGTTTTAAGAGAACCTTTTTTTCCTCTGAATTACAAGTCATTTTGGCTTTATGTAAACTCATCATGTACTTTTGGACAATGGAGGTAGGAAATAAATAATAATGCTAAAAAATATTATAAATGCAGAAGACTTTTATTCTCCAGACTAAATGAATAATATAAAATAATGTATGAAAGAATAATATTGTATTTAATATCAGGGTAGCATTTTGAATTCTAACAGAACTGAATTAAGCTTTACATGGTCATACTTTGGTTAATTGTAATTCATCAACCCTGGGAAATTTAATCTCAGCTGTGTGTGTAATTTTTCAAAAATGCAAGCCTTTGTTTCATTTACATGGTTTGAATGGAAATTGTAGGGAATTGTTACTACTTTTAAGAACAGCAAGTACTTTTTGAGACTCTTCTGTTAAATGTAATTAATTCAGTGCAATTTTCTTTCTGATCAGTATTGTATTATGCAAGACTGCAGGGAGCATTATGCTATTTAATGTTCTGGGTGTTTTATTTCCCCCAGCAGTTATCTCTTTCTCACAGTCTTTGTTTATCCTATACTAGAGAGTTTTAGAAGTGTATTTCTATGTATGGAACTCAAGTCAACTGCTGTAGATTTTTATTCAATAATAGAGTAATCTAAAAGTTTTACTAGTTTCCTCCTGGGATCTGTGCACTTGGTGATTTCAGAAGAGAGATTATCTCCATATGCACTGAGTATTTGCGAATAAATATTTCTGAGCAGAAGTTACTCCTTTGAATGAATTTTATGCCATTTTTTGGCTCATTCCAGCCTTACAACAATTATGGGAAAGTTATTGCCAAACTAGCAGTAGAATCATAGAACCATAGAATAGTTTGGGTTGGAGGGGACCTTATAGATCATCTAGTTCCAACCCCCCTGCCATGGGTAGGGACATCTCCCACTACACCAGGTTGCTCAGTGCCTTGTCCAGCCTGGCCTTAAACACTTCCAGGGATTGAGGGGGCATCCACAACTGCTCTGGGCAATCTCTTCCAGTGTTTCACCACCCTCACAGGAAAGAATTTCTTTCTTATCTCCAGCCTGAATCTTCCCACTACCAATTTGCATCTGTAACTCCTAGTCCTGTAGCAGTTTCATAATTTATTTTTCATTTTTCATTTTTCATTTCACAGGGATCACACTCTACAGCCAACCATATGGAGGAGCCCTGCTGGATGAGGACAAAATGTGAGCAAACTTTTAAAAAATAAATATTATCTGCAGTGAGCATACAATCAAATCAATTCAATAAGCATGTATGTTGTATGCAGTATATGTTATGACATGATGGGTGCAATTCAGTTCCACTGAGTGAAGCATTTTTTCTAAGGTTGTGGAGTCTCCTTCTCTGGAGACTTTCAAAGCCTGCCTGGATGCCTTCCTGTGTGACCTGGTCTAGGTGATCCTGCTCTAGCAGGGGGATTGGACTGGATGATCTTCTGAGGTCCCTTCCAATTCCTGATAGTCTGTGATTCTGTGAAGTCTGCTGTTTTATAGAATCATAGAATGGTTTGGGTTGGAAGGGACCTTCAAAATCATCTAGTTCCAACCCCCCTGCCATGGGCAGGGAAACCTCTCACTGGACCATGTTGCTCCGTGCCTCGTCCATCCTGGCCTTAATCAACTCCAGAGAGGGGGCATCCACAATCTCTCTGTTCATATCAGGTACGGTTGCATTATTTTGTAGAGAAAACATGAAATTTACACTGATAGCTCTTTAGAGAGCGTTTATGAGCAGGTTATAAGTTTTTTAAAATTTTCTTTAGAGGCAGAAATCTTTGCAAAAGCTTCACTTTACTATTCAGCCATTAAACACACACTCTCCTGTAACTTGTACAGAGTTTTTTAACTGAAGCTTGCTCCTGTTCTCTAATTAAATGTTGACAGTGTACAAACATGTTTGCAAACAAGATGAAGGTCCTAATGTTTACCATTGTCTTGGTAAGAAGTTGACCTTGAGAAATGTTTGAGTTTGGCGTGTTGTTTTTTCACCTCCCAGTGTTTTCATGATGCCATTTTTCTTTGTGCCCTAGAATGGAGAATGTTCGTCAGTGTGGGGTGGCACTGTGCATCATGCTGGGTTTCTCCATCCTCACTGCATCCATAGGCAGTGCCATAGTGAAAGACAGAGTATCTGGTACAAAACGCTTGCAGCACATCACAAGCCTGGGTTACAAAACTTACTGGCTCGCTCACTTCTGTTGTGATATGGTATGTATGAAGTTCAACAAGGCACCTGGGAAGGGGCAACCCCAAGCACAGATACAGGCTGCGTGAGAGTGGCTTGCGTGCAGCACTGAAGAGAAGGATTTGGGGGTGTCAGTGGGTGAAAAAACTCAACACGAGTTGGTGGTGTGTGTTTGCAGCCCGTAAACCAACCCAATCCTGGGCTGCATCAAGAGAAGTGTGACCAGCAGGTCAAGAGAGGTGATTTTGCCCCTCTACTGGGCTCTGGTGAAGCCCCACCTGGGGTTACTGTGTCCAGTTCTGGAGCCCTCAACATAACAAGGACATTGAGCTGTTGGAGTGGATCCAGAGGAAGCCAAGAAGATGATGAGAGGGCTGGAGCACCTCCCTTCTGAGGACAGGCTGAAGGAGTTGGGGTTGTTCAGCCTGGAGGAGAGGAGGCTTAGGGGGAACCCTATTGTCGCTTCTCAGTACCTGAAGGGGGCTACAGAAAGGCTGGGGTAGGAGTTTTTAATAGGATATGTGATGGCAGGACTAGGAGTAATGGATGTAAATTGGTAGTGGGAAGATTCAGGCTGGAGATAAGAATGGAATTCCTTATGGTGAGGGTAGTGAAACACGGGAAGAGGTTGCCCAGAGAGGTTGTGGATGCCCCCTCAAACCCAGGTGTTAAGGCCAGGCTGGATGAGGCACTGAGCAGCCTGGTCTAGTGTGAGGTGTCTATGATTCTATGTATCATGTGGGAGAATGTGTTCAGGTCTAAATTTTTAATTAGTTTGTGATAAAAAAGCAGAAGTAGATATAGTTACAAGAAACCCGAGTAAGTTTTTTGAATTGTGCAGAGCAGCTGCTCTTAGCTGTCATGTTAACAAACGTTGGGACACCATTCCTGCTGCAATACTGTCAGATAAAATTCTTTGATGCAGGGGTTGTGCTGTAACATGAAGTAAAGCACATGCTAGCTTCAGGTTCCTACACTGTTTTAATAATAAAAGGGGTCTGTCTGATCACCCTAGACAGAAATAATCTTCTATGTAGCATTTCATGGCAGGAGTTTCTTTGCTTTGAGTTGCCACTGACAAAAGTTTCATATTATTGGAGAACCATGTCCCTTACTGAAAGGCTATTTCATAAGGCACAGTAAGGTTTGCTATAGTATTAGGTGTTTGGTGGGAATTTGAGATTGGGTAATCCACTTCTAGGACAGGGAAATGACTGTTTATAAGCAACTAGAGAGCGGTGGTTCTTACGTAAGTTGTTCTGTATTGGATGATTGGTCTCAGAGGCAGCAGTGAACAGATGGAGTCACCTTGGTTATTACAAAGTATAAAGATTCCTAAGCTCAGAGAAGGGACATTATTTTTTTGTATCTTTCTTGATTCATTGGGTCATGAAAAGAAGGTGTGGGATCTGGCAACTTGTGTGGTCAAAAGAGATTTTTGCAGTATCCCTCTGTTCTCATTCAGACTCTTCCAAATCTGAAATATCTGAATCACCCATCCATCCCTGAAATCAGGATTTTGACACTTGAGCGTGCTTGAAGTGAGAGCATATTTTTCCCAACGTTATTTACTTGGCCAGTCAATCTTTGCATTCCTTTTTCTGCCGTGCCATATAGGAGGGTTTGTTTCATTCAGTTTCTCCTTGGGAAGCAAAGTCAGCTCCTCATTATTTTCTGCCAGTCTCTTCCTTTCAAAATGTTCTCACAAATTCAGCACAGTACTGCATGATCAATCATGATCAGGGAAAGAACAGACACTGTTTTAAATGCTAGTTATGCTGCAAGATCATTTAGGGACACTGAACACATGAATATATGAACTGTCAAACTTGAAATACTTCTACATATTTTAAATATTGCAGGCTGGGTCCTATATTATTGGTATCATAATCTTTACCAGACCTGCAGACTGATTTGATTTATGAAATTGCTGTCATGAGGATCAAGCTAATTTTACTATTTTTATAGATATGAACAGTATTCTTTACTATGTCCAAGAAATGGAAAATGTGTTAAGTGCTAAGAAAATTCCATGGTGAGTGCAGATTTTTTTTCAGATTAAGATTCTGTCACTCTGTGGGCAAAATTTGATTTGTGCATGCCCAACTTTTGTAGCACACCATATGTTCAAGAGTACTATTTGAATTTAATGTTTGAAGTTATTTACTTATTTATAGAAAAAGTAGTCCCAGGTCTGTTGAAACGTGCTGGCAGTCACATGCTTTGTGACTTCTCTACCATATTTTTTTAAACAGCTCCAGAGTAACTAAGAACTAAATCTGTGGAGTTTCATGGTATGATATTTGTGTATGGCACTGACTAAGATACAGTATGAACAAAATGAGAACATTTCACTCCATTATGCTTATCTTAAAGAAATATCTGTCTTCCCTTTGGCAAAGAAGTGATGTCCTTTGATTTAATTTTTAACAGGCTTGCATTGCAGTTCAGTATGAAAGTCCAGTTTTCTTCTGCAGTGGATATTCAGCAAGACTTTGCCTCTGTTGCAGTTGCATCTCAGAGCCTCAGTTAACTTGAGGTTAAATATAATATAAGTAAAAATGAAGGCAGTCACCAAGCTCAGCCTCAATGCACAGAGCAGGCAGATACTGAGGAACTAAGCAGATTTTCACTTCTTGCCATTTCTAGTTGTGAGCACAACTGGTCTCACTTGAATACTTGGAGATGAATCCCCTGTATGAAGCTCATCCTCCCCTCCTTAGGTATTTAATTACCATTATGTCAAAACAGAGAAACTGATTTCCCTGCTGGCTAAAGGCTGTAACTCTCTTAAACATTATGTCTGCTCCCACTAAAAGTTGTCGTTTGCTTCATCAGCCCACATGGTCCTTCATTAAAGTCCCTTTCAAAATTGTCTCTTTACTATTCTCCTATGACTGAGGCACCAATCAGTGAAACTGACTGCTGTTTCTGAATCCAAGACTGTATTCACACTATAATTTGTTGTTTTGGAGCAATAGTCCCACACAGACTCATTATCTGGAAGAGTTAGCTTGTTAAATAGATGTGTTGGAAAAGGTCAATCGAAGTGGAATTGAGGGGAATATTCTGTAGTCAGGTTTTATTTTGTCAGTGTTTCATGTGTGTTGGGTAAGAGGGGCATTTTCCCAGCAAGGATGGTTGGACTATGAAATCTCAGAGCTCTCCTGCCTGATTCTATTTAATTCATAGTGTAATTCTATAGCAAATATGGGAAAGTTAATTTGTAGAGCTGTTCTATGCTAATTAAGCAAGACCAGTAAGAGATGCTCACCTCCTAAGTGCATTTTTTTCTTCTCCTTCTAGCTGTTCTACATGGTCCCAGTCACCCTGTGTGTTGGTATTATTAGTGCCTTCCAACTATCAGCCTTCACTTTCAGAAAGAACTTGGCAGCCACTGTTCTCCTGCTGATACTCTTTGGGTATGTGATTGGAAATGCTACTTTGGAATTACAGCTTCTAAGAAGCAAACAGAAATCTTTAGACTTGATTTGTGCCTACTGCTGGATGCATGATTTTCTCTCTTTGGAAATGATTATGATTCAGCAAAAGACAGTGAGAAAAACAGGCTGGGACATGAGTTGGAAAGTTCAGTGTCAAAAGTGGAGGGAGAATTGCTCACACATTTAAAAAATACTAAAAAATAAAGCACAACAACAAAAAAAGGATCTAAAAGGTCTCAGAAAATATTCAGCATGAGTAACAATCAGTTGCAGGTAGAAATTGGTTGTATCCTATGTTCCAGAAAATGAGGAAAAAATAGAATAATCAAAGCAGAATTTCAGTGCTAACCTGAACAGGATATCATCAGGAAGGTAAGAAGTGCCTGTTTTTTATTGCAGTTCTACTGATTTCCTGTAGTTCTGTAATTTTACATAACTCCAGAAATCTATATTTCCAGTGAGGAATCTGTTCAACATTGAGTATTTGTTTAGTTAGAGAATTATCTACAAATAGTACTGTGAAAAGGGAAAATACTTGCATATCACCTTCTTGCTTAGATTCACATGAAAAAATGGTCAGTGACCTGATCTGGGTGTTCCTGCTCCATCAGGGGGACTGGACTAGATGACTTGAGGTCCCTTCAAGTCCCTGACATTCTGTGATTCTCTGGAAAAGCTAAAATGCCTGGTCAGAGGATTGATTTCCCTGTGGTGATGTGGTTTTTGAGCTCTGGACTCAATCAAACTAATGGTCCATCTATTCTGTTCCTTTAACTGTTCCCAAATGCAGTCTCAGGTGGTGTGAGAAATGCACAAGATGAATAGTTCCAAGATAAGCTGTCCCAAGCAGAGTGATGCACATCACTCACAAGAGAGAAGCAGCAATATATTTTTGAGTACAAAGCAGTGATTTAACAAAATTTGATAGTAAATGCAACTGGCTTAGCAGGATTTGATGGCAAAGTATTCTTAGTACAAAACTGCCAGCAAGACCCTCTTGTTGCATCTTGGGGTTGAGAAGGAAGGCCCTTGCTTTCTAAACCTCTCCTTACAGAGTAACTATTCATTTTATTCCTAATATAGTGACTGCTTTTCTTACTTGTGGTAATTTTATTTCTTTTAACTTCTAGATACGCAACTTTACCATGGATGTATCTTGTATCCAGATTCTTCTCGAGTTCAGATGTAGCTTTTATTTCTTACATCTCCTTAAATTTTGTGTTTGGGCTGTGTACCATGCTGGTGACCCTCTTGCCTCGTTTGTTAGCTATAATTTCCAAAGTGCAGGTCAGTATAAAACCCTTTGTTTCCTCATATGGAAAATGTATGTGTGCATCTCTTTGTCTTTACATACACACAGACAAAGACTTTATCCAAAAGAAAAATTGGGAGTTTGAAATACTAATGATCTTTCTTCCCTAATGTATACTCTATTGCATTTCACCATTTTGAATTATAACTTGTTCATAACAAAAAAAAAAAAAAAAAGAGTAATTATGCTGTAATACTGGAAAAGCAGTGTGTTAATTGAGACCCTGACATTTTCCAGACCATTAAGTTGTAATTGGCACATAATGGGAACTGTTCTAGTCCATTGAATAGATTATATGCATTGTAAAATGTGTTTGAATAATATTGACAAAAGAGATAAGCAGCAGATTCCTAGGATCTGTAAGGCACTGTATGAATAATAATATGCATTATCACTCCATGCATTTAATTTAATTAAGCCATAATGGCAAGCAGCTGGATGGAGAGGAGATTCAGAATGTGTATGAATATCTAAGAAATATATAAGGAAGAAATTCTTTACTGTGTGGGTGGTGAGACACTGGAAGAGGCTGCCCAGAGGGGCTGTGGATGCCCCCTCAATCCCTGGAGGGGTTTAAGGCCAGGCTGGATGAGGCACTGAGCAACCTGGTTTAGTGGGAGGTCTCCCTGCCCATGGCAGGGGGTTTGGAACTAGATGATCTTTAAGGTCCCATCCAACCCAAACCATTCTATGATTTTATGATCTATGTATGTACCATGTCATGTTTGAAGTCAGATCAGGATTACATGTAACCCATGTTTAGAGGGAGATTTGTTGTTGACTTGCATTTAAGCCAGTGATTGAGAATTAATTGCAAACAAATACTAAAATTTTAAGAAATTAAGATGACCAGGGCCTTGTCTATTTTCTTACTGTCTTTTGAATTTGACTAAAATTAGAATCCCATAGCCCTAGGAACTCTAAAATACACTAAGAGATGAATCCTGCCCCAAAATAGTTCACAATCAGTTCACCTTGACTGAGAACTGGATGTTGTATCCAGCTGTGTGTGCCAAAAGCTAATGTTTTCCTTTCTTTTTTTTCTTCCATATCCCATCTCCCCTTCTGAATCTTAATACAGAGTTTTCAGAAAATCTACAGCATCCTCAAATGGGCATTCATTGTATTCCCACAGTTCTGCTTAGGCCAGGGTTTAATAGAACTTTCATATAATCAGATCAAGTTCGACCTGACAAGCAACTTTGGAATAGACTCATATGTGAGCCCCTTTGAGATGAATTTCCTGGGCTGGATTTTTGTAGAAATGGCTCTGCAGGGGACACTGCTTCTTCTTTTAAGGCTTTTTCTTCATTGGGATCTCCTCCAGAAACCAAGGTGCGTCACCATTTGTATTCTGCCATAGTCTGACACTGAACTAATTTTTAAAGAGAGAAAATAGTGCATTCCTTTGAACACCTGGAGATAAGTTTTCAGATAACATGTACCTCAATTAGTGAAATCTGGAGAAAAATACTAGTTTAAAATACAAATTGTTTAATCTTCAAGCTTAAAAGAGATTTCAACAAAGGAAGCAAAACAGTCCAATCTGCCAACTGTCATTTGTTCTCAACTTGTGTTTAGGGGTCAGTGTCCAATTAACAGTCTAGCTAGCCCTTCAGAAGATGTTGATGTAGAAATGGAGCGACAGCGACTCTTTGGAGGCAGAACTGGCAATGATATCCTCCTCTTGTACAACCTCAGGAAGTGTTATGGAGGTTTCAGTAAGAAGAATGCAGCTGTGGAAAGCATAAGCTTGGGAATCCCAAGGGGAGAGGTAAAGAAGTATTTTGTTTCTTTCAGAAAATAGCACTTTCTGTGTTGGAGAAAGACACCTTATGGTTCTAGTGGACAGCAGGATGACCATGAGGCAGCAATGTCCCCTTATGGCCAAGAAGGCCAATGGAATCCTGGGCTGTATTAGAAGGGGCAGCAGGGGGAGAGACGTTCTCCTACCCTTCTACTCTGCCCTGGTGAGACCACATCTGGAGTGTTGTGTCCAGTTCTGGGGCCCTCAGCTGAAGAAGGGCATGGAACAGCTGTAGAGAGTCCAGCACAGAGACACAAAGATGATGAAGAGATTGGAGCATCTCCCTTCTGAGGAAAGGCTGAGGAAGCTGGGGTCTCTTCAGCTTGGAGGACATTGAGGGGATGATCTCATTTATGTCTATAAATATATAAAGGGTGAGTGACAGAAGAATGGAGCCAGGCTCTTCTCAGTGACCTCCAATGATAGGACAAGGGGCGATGGGTGCAAGCTGGAACACAGGAGGTTCCACAGAAATAGGAAAAGAAACTTGGTTGAGGGTGAGGAAAGAGTGTCCCAGGCTGCCCAGAGAGGGTGTGGGGTCTCCTTCTCTGGAGACGTAAAAACCCCATCTGGACACCTTCTTGTGTGACTTGATCTGGGTGTTCCTGCTCCAGCACGGGGATGGAACTGGATGATCTCTTGAGGTCTCTTCCAATCCCTGACATTGTGTGATTCTGTGTGATTCATTCTGAGCAATTAGTTGTTCAGACATACTCAGCATGCCTACAGTCGAAGGTCTTTAAGTAGCAGGAGAGCAATTTCAACTGCAGTAATTTCTGAAAATCAATAACTGCACATAAGCAGAAGCCCTCATGATGTTTGAGAAGCAGCTATTCACTTGCTCTTTGGGTTACAAATTCTTAATGTTCTGTTTTTCCTTTACCTGCTCTATAGGATAGCATAAAAGTGAAGCAGTTCAATGTCCTAAAAGAAAACCAAGAATACCTTGCTCAACTATAAACTGTGAACTGAATCCTGAATTTGTCACCAGGGCAAACTCGTAGTTCCCATGCTGAAGTAGTCACAGTGTTTTAATAACTTGAGTTTTAAGCACTGAATGCAGTAATCCTAAACTTCTCAGAATAACACTTATAGAATCATAGAATGGTTTGGGTTGGAAGGGACCTTAAAAAGATCATCTAGTTCCAGCCCCCCTGCCATGGGGTTGCTTGCAAATTGAAAGATGTAACTACCGCATGGCAGAACAGGTCCAGTGAGTTCTTGGCATTTATTGAGTAACAAGAGAAACCAGAATGATGCCACTGCTGATGAAGTAAAGCCTATTTTCCAATAAGAATGTTCACAAAACAAGTGTTTTAGAAGTTATGAAGTGCTATGTATAGACTTAATATCCATCCTATCCTGGCTTAAGCATATCTTCATTGCAGTTTGTGTCTTGGAATAGCTGGTCAAAAGCTGTGTGTGTCTTGGCTGGGCATTTACTTGTATAGAGTGAAGCAGCTCATGAGAAACTGGGAAATATTTGCTCTGCAGAGTGGCAGTCAGGGCTCACAAATAGAGTATGAGATCCCTTAGTTTGAATCTAGTATTCACAAATAATATGGGTAAATAATTGCATAAATTAAATTGGAAAAAATAAATTCTATAAATTGGATAAATATTTGTCTGGGTTTTAAGTGGTGGGCCATCCTAAATAAGTGGTTTTTTTCATTAAAAAATATTTTCTGGGGGAAAGTGTCCGTACAATATTTACAGATATATAATAAGAAATATGACAAAAGGAGAAGATATTAAAGAATTAATATTACTTGAAAAAGCAGTTTGGTTTTGCCCCTTTTTATCTTTTTTTTTTTTTAATCTCTGCTAGTGCTTTGGACTACTGGGAACAAATGGAGCTGGGAAAAGCACAACATTTAAGATGCTTACTGGAGATACCATCCCATCAGCTGGACGAGCTGTTATCAGGACTCCTACAGGGTAAATAACACAGTGTTTGATGATCAGAATAGTGCTAATTGATAATGCCAGTGATCAAAAGACTTGGAACATCTTTAGTCCTTTATACTCTAAGGACCTTTTTTGTTCCCTTTGAAATGTATATTGTTTAGTGATGTTGAAGTTCTGAAAGAAAGAAATTTATCATAACTTAATTCAAGCTGACAGCTCTGTTAACTGAAAATAAACTTATCTGGTGGAAAAAGAAGAGTAGGGTTTAGGAAGATTTGTACCAGAACAATTAACATACAGCAAGTTCTGATACATTGACATATATCCCCCATAATAGTGCTGCACTAAAAATTTTCCAGGCTTTCCAGTGCTTCGAGTGGATAATTTCAAAATGTTTTCTGAATTATGTCCTTCAGAGTAATTAATAAATTACTCTATCAATATGCCACCTAATTAGTCTAGGAAGTAGTGCTGGGGGTTTTGAGGATGACATTGATGGGAGTAGTAAGCAAATAATGGACTTTTTGGGTTAGATGTAGCCAATATTTACCCAATTTTCCAGCAAAATTGGAAGGGAAGTAGTTATTATTTAGACAAGCCAAAGTAAAATGTGCATGTTTATATATAAACATATTATGAGCTAGGTAAAAATTGGTTGTAGCTTGTATTAGGGAACTCCTGCTAACCTCCCAAAGAAAATAAGAAAATATACTTCCAAGCAGCAACTGCCTTTTTCAAGGGCAAACAGCAGATTGACCGTATCTTCAAGTAGTTGTAAAACATTCGTTGTCTTCTGGGTTATTTATTTTTTGAATGCTTAATACCACAAAAAATGGAGATTCTTCCTAGAAAATCTTAAAGCCTGTTTTCATTTTACCTTAGTAAAATCCAGAAAAGCTTGATGTTATTATGTAACAGCTTTCAGTATCTCTGAGATTCGTAAAATGTAGAATTATTAAGCTGGAGTGTTTATTAAATACTAGGGCCAACTTAATGTCTTCTGCATATCAGGTTTTCCTGCCATTCTTCTTGATGAGGGCATTCCTTTGTGAAAGGGGAGGCTTCTGATCTGTTTATATAAGCTTTTCAATTTTTGATATGCTACAAATTAAAAAGATACTTTAAATGCACTGTGTGCCTAAACTTTGTATCTCCCCATTAACATAGAAATTGCAGATTTATAGTATGCAAGCTGAGCAGTCTATCAAAAAACTCTTCCTTTTTTTTTTAAATTTTCATATCCTCCCACAGGAAACGTTTCTAGTCAATTTCTAACCTTTGCAACCCTCTTCTGGTTCTAACTGTGGTGTGATAAAGACAGCCTGGTAAAAGAAATAATAGGACTATCACCAAAACCAGCCAGTCTTGTGAAGATGCCATTTACATGGGATTTTTACCTTTTAAAAAATTTTCTTCTGTGCCCTTCATTAGCAATGTATCTGTTAAAGTGAAAGAAAAATAATTACCATATAGACAACGTGTCTCCTTATTAGGGTCTGATATTTAAGGGTGATAAAAGTAAGAAGCAGCATGGAAAAAGTTACTTTGGAAAATGTTGAAATAAAATACTGGTACTGAAGTACCAGTAAAATTAATAGAAAGAAGAGTATTTTAATACATTTACTTACCTGAATTGTAGTGCTGTAAGACATTAGCAGACTCTGGCTTTTGAACAACATCCATACAAATGAGTTATCAGGGTTAATTATGCATGGTTTGCTTGACCTTTAGAAGTGTTTTTTCTGTTCTCTGGAGCCCAGCTGTTCCTCTTTGAGTATACAAGTGGATCCAAGTTAGCTTATGCTTATCTCTTCAGCCATAACTAGATTTCCTTCAGTGCATCAGCTGACTAAAGGAAAGCTAGCATGTAAAACTAAACATTTTTGTAGTTACTCTTTCTTTCAAATAGCTTACAAGAAGTAAAGCCTGTACTATTAAGCTTGTACTAAGAAAAGCTGACACTCAACAAGGTGGTAAAACAAAGGACATGTGATGGAAGGACTAGGAATAATGGATGCCAATTGGCAGACTGGAGATAAGAAAGAAGTCTTGACTGTGAGGGTGGTGAGACACTGGAAGAAGTTGCCCAGAGAGGTTGTGGATGTCCTCTCCTGGAGGTGTTTGAGGTCAGACTGGACATGGCAATGATCAACCTGGTCTAGTGGGAGGTGTCTCTGCCCATGGCAGGGGGGTTGAAACTAGATGATTTTTAAGGTCCCTTCCAACCCAAATTATGTGATTCTATAAATCAGATTGAGTTCTCATATTCTGAATCTCAGCTGGGCTGATGTATTAGCAGATATTGTACATCTCTCCCACTTCCTTGGGGACTTGGCCATGCTTTGTTTTCTCCCCCTGCCCATACTTGCATCTAAACCATCTTCATTGTCTCTGTGTCATAAACTCTCTATCAACTTTGGATGGTTATACACAGCTTGAAAGAGAGAGTGTTGGAATCCTTTTAAATGTTGTGTCAAAGTCAATTAACAAATAATGTGCCTAGTGGTTTATTTGCCTTTTTGGCACTCTTGTTTTTCAGTCTTTTGTTGTAGTTTGCTGAATACAGTTGACTTTTTCTTCTTCTATGCTCAAAATGAAAAGAGGCAGGACATTGTCATGTTCATAAGCTACCTCACTGAGTACTGAAGCATTTGTCAGTCTTTCTCATGTAATTAAATAATCTCCATGAATTTAATCTACCTTCTGCACAGAGAGATTCTCCATGGCAGCAGCTATCCATTCCCCATTTGAATGAGGTGTCTTAGCTATTGGTTTATGAAATCATAGGACCAAAGAACTGCTTTCCAAAGAATGGAAAGTGAAATATTTCTTTGTAGCCAGAACTTGGATTCTTCTTATAGTTATGATAATCATCTAGATAAATAATTAAAAATGCAATTCAAATAGCTTTACTTGAAAGGCAGAATAAATTTACATCAATATAATGGCTGAGATAGCCATTGTTACACCATATATCAGTATAATTAGTATAATTATAGCTATGCTACAGTTAATTATATTTTAACCTTGATTTTTTTATACTTTTAATAGTGCATTACTATGCACTGAATTGAATTTGCAGTTAAAAGTACAATGGAATGTCTAACTACTTTTGCAATTTGTAAATTTATATTTCATTTTGACTCATTAATGGAATTTATATCTGTACAGAAGCCACTGTAAGTACCATATAATATATATCACTGCTTTTTTCATTTTAACTGCATTCTTAAACAGTATAAAAACCACACAGAAGGCAAGCAAATTGCACAGCAGAGTCAATAGTGAAACAATTTTTCCAAAAACAGCCGTGATGTTGCTATTGAAGTCACTAAGTTGTCTCTGGAACTTGAAACTGAGCTGCACCTCTGAATATCTGCCCACAGCTACCTATAAGCCTTATTAGAGGAAAACCCTACAACAAATAAAAACCAAATCAAGTCTTTGCAACAACCAGCTGGACTTTCTGGAAACTACAGGTCCAGTTCAGGTGAGATAAGGCTTGGGAAAAACAGGTTTTGTCCAAGATTATTCTCACTTGTTCCTGTGATCTTGTCTCTTGACACCACCCAGTCAGGACTCTCTGGCTGGAGTGCCCCAGGCCACCTCAATGTGTCCTTATCTGCAGTGAGCCTAATGTATCCAATGAGCCTAAATCTCCCCTCTTCCAATTTGCATCCATTACTCCTAGTCCTGCAATCCTGGAGCCTATTAAAAAGCCCTACCCCTGCCTTTCTGTAGGCCCCCTTATTGGAGAAGGAAGAATAAAAATTGCACTATACAGACCAAAAAACTCAGGAAAAGACTGGAATCCTCCTATAAGCTTTGTTGTTTCTTCTGGTCAGGTTGTTTTCTGCTTTGACAGATGCAGATAAAGAGAAGGAAAAAAAATCAGGTCTATGAGTTCTCCAGCGAATACATAATAATCTGTTTATTAATGAGAACTCTTGGAGAGTTCAAGGTCAGCACTAATGGATGAAGTTGCAAGATAAGAACCAAACAGAACATTAAATGATCTCACTGTGCTTTTCTTTTCTGAAAACTAAGGGTCAGTAGGTGAGATATTGTTGGTCTAAGGCTGTGTCCTTTACAGGGAGCACAACACTAAAATCACATCTGTGCAATTACCACTGTGGACAATGATGTATTTTTATTTCCTAATGCAAAATGATATAATTCTCACCAAAGAACATTAGACATCTGTTATTTTTTTGCAGTCATTCATACTTATTTATTTATTTATTTATTCTTAATGGTATTGACTCACCTGTCCTGTAGAATGTGTCTGTTCAGCTTACAGGACTCATGCTGAGTAAATGTTCCTGAAGTTACCCCTGGGTGAGATTTCTTCTCTTGTGACTGAACTTGGCAAATTACCAAAAGTCCAGTCTCCTTTTTCTCCAAAGGCAGCAGCTGAATCAAAAAGAAAAAAACAAGTATCAAACACATCTCTCTGTCCTACAGCATCTTCATGTGCTTCATGTTTTGCTGTTGATAGTGTTTCACTGTGTTATAGCCCATTAAATAAGGAATCAGCTACTTCTGCCAGGCTGTGCAATAAGATCAACATCTATGAATCTGTACCTTATGGCAAAGATGACCTCAAGAGTAATTCAGTTTGATTTAGGTATGTCTGGAAACTGAGCTGGTAAAAATTCTGTATATATTTCTTTCCAAATAACCTGTAAGAGGATTTAAATTAAACCATGTTGTCCTTTCTTTTTCACCCCTTTTCTTTTTTTCTTACTTCATTTTTGTTTAAAGAGATATCTACAGACAGATAACTTCCTTGGCACCATTCAACCCTACAAAGATAATAAAATTTTACATCTTTGCCATTAAAAGCAAGGGACCATTCTAATTATTCCCCAACAAGGTTCATCACAATCATGGTAATTTAACTTTTGATGGCATGAAAATACATTCTGGTACTGTGGTTCATTATGTAAAATGCAGAAATTGTGTTTTCTTTTTCTCCCCAAACTACTGAATCTTGTTAAGAGGAGATGCATATTTATATTTTCACTAGTACTGTATTTGTTGATCCTACATGTTATGCATTTACTTTGTGCCTAAATGATTAATCATATATTTAGTTCTCTTAACCAGAAGTGTAGAGAACCACCAGGGGGAAAAGCATTCTGTTCCTCAGTACCTTTTAAAAACTTTTTTCTTTCAAAGCTTGGATGGTTTTGATGATTAAGTATCTTAATTTTGACAGGTCTTTTCTGCACATGTAAATTAGTATCATTGAATGTTGAATTAGATGTTGGAATAAATAGGATAGATTTAGTGTCATTATGGGTAATGAGACACCCTTGCAATCAAGCTTGTTTCTTAGCAGTGAATGCAATTTCAAGTAATGCTGCTCAGTAACAAGGCTATGGCCAAAGTCTCTTAAATCAGGATAATTTTATATTTTTTTTCCTTTGTATTATCTTTTAACTTACTAGGCTTTAACATTCTGTGCTTTGTTTTGCTTTTGTTTAGAGAGTGCATGCATGTGGATGTGTGCACAGAGCCACACAAAGAACACACAGCAACATTGCCCCTCCTCCAGCTTCTGCCACTTCTGATTTTCAAATATGTCTGCATAGAGCAGGGTCTGCATTATAGAATCATAGAATGGTTTGGGTTGGAAGGGACCTTTAAAGATCATCTAGTTCCCACCCCCTTGCCATGGGCAGGGAGACATAAGAGATGAGTGAGATCTATCTGGTAAGAATTCTTATAGATCTGTCCTCCTCCTGTGTTGATCTGTCCACCCGTGAGAATAGAGGTGTGGTTTGCAGTGCTGAGCTGAGAGGGACAAAGAGCTTTGCAGGTGGGTGGTTTTTATTATTAAGGTAAAGAATGATAAATAATGATAGAATCATACAATAGTTCGGCTTGGAAGGGACCTGAAAGATCATCTAGTTCCATCCCCTCTGCCATGGGCAGGGACACCTCCACTAGACCAGGTTGCTCAGTGCCTTGTGCAGCCTGGCCTTAAACACCTTCAAAAAGGGGGCATCCACAGTCTCTCTGGGCAACCTGTTCCAGTGTCTCCCCACCCTCACAGGAAAGAAATTTCTTCTTATCTCCAGCCTGAATCTCCCCTCTTCCATTTCTCATCCTTCCATCACAGGAAAGAGATTTAAATTCAATACCCATGGACTTGGGGGAAGGGTGCTTGACTTAAAGATTCTCTATCTGAGAGGGAAAAAAAAGGCTGGTTTTTTTTTTTTAAACAAAGCTCAAGTCTTTTCTTTAAACAGGTGTGAGATGGATATACTGTCTGCTATCTCTGAAGGCATCCTTGTTGGCTACTGTCCACAGCAAGATGCCCTGGATGAACTTTTAACAGGCTGGGAGCATCTTTATTATTACTGCACACTGCGTGGAATTCCAAAACAGGATATCCAGAAGGTAACAATCCAGAATTGATTTACAGGGGGAAGCTAAAGCCAGATCGAACTCTGGAATTTATAAAACAACAGTATTTTAATACATGATAGAATCTTAACAGCTTTGGTAATAAGATTTTTTCATTACTGCTACTCTGCTTGAACCATGTGGAGTCTCCTTCTATCTCTTTTGCCAGTGCAAAGTAAAATAACACTAATGCAAATGAAATCTCAGCCACAAAAACTTGGAAAGAAATGGAATTTATGAATGGCTCACACTTCATTATCACACTTGGAGAGCTAGGAGGAAGTACTACAAGTTCTGAGTCATGCACCCATGAAAAACTCTTGTCTTCAGAGATGACATTGAGCTCTGGAGGAATTAAAAACTTGGATAATTATATAAATAAACCAAATATCTGAGTGCTGAGGTGACAGCTGTCAGGACTCTTCAAATAAATGGCTTAAACTTCACAAGATATTCCAACTGCCTGCAGGGAGCACTCCCTAAAATGTTCCAGCTGCCATACCATACTTAGAGCTGTCCAAGGAAAAGCCCTGTGCTTCAACCCTGTGTCAGAAAATACATTAAGAGCTTACTGGCATAGATAAATGATAGTATCTAGGAATGTCACTGGAAGGTTTTGAGTTAGAAAGTACAGATATAGCTGTGCTGACCAGCAAACAGTGCTCTTTTTTGAGGCAGTCAAAAATTAAATACAAAATGTATGTGGTGGTGAGACACTGGAACAGGCTCCCTTCTGGGTTGCATCAAGATGACTCACCAGCAGGTCAAGAGAGGTGATTTTGCCTCTCTGCTTGGCTCTGGTGAGACCCCACCTGGAGTTACTGTGTCCAGTTCTGGAGGCCAAAACATAAGAAGGACATTGAGCTGTTGGAGCAGGTCCAGAGGAGGGCCACAGAGATGCTCAAAGGGCTGGAGCAACTGCCTTATGAAGACAGGCTGAAGGAGTTGGGGCTGTTCAGCCTGGAGAAGAGAAGACTCGGGGGGACCTCATAGTAAGTTCTCAATACCTGAGAGGGTCCTACAGAAAGGCTGGGGTAGGACTTTTTAATAAGATATATGATGGGAGGACCAGAAATAATGGATGTAAATTGGAAGGTGGTAGATTCAGGCTAGATATAAGAAAGAAATTCTTTACAGTGAGGGCGGTGAAACACTGAAACAGGTTGCCCGACAAAGGCTGTGGACACCACTTCTCTGGAGGTGTTTAAGACTAGGCTGGATAAGGCACTGAGCAGCCTGATGTAGTGGGAGGTGTCCCTGCTTATGGCAGTGGGGTTGGAACTCGATGATCTTTAAGGTCCCTTCCAACCTGAACTATTCTATGATTCTATGATTCCAAAGAGGAATGGCCCCTCGCTGGAGGTGTTTAAAGCCAGGCTGGACGAGGCATTGAGCAACCTGGTCTAGTGGGAGATGTTCCTGCCCATGGCAGAGGGGTTGAACTAGATGATCTTTGAGGTCCCTTCCAACCCAAACCATTCTATGATTTAGGGGTTTTTTTTAATCAATTGGCAAATAGACAGGTAACTTACAGGATGTGCTGCTACTGAAATCCTCTGTTGGAGCACAACCTTCAAGGATCAAAACCATTGCTCAGTAGATTTATCAGCAGCAGGAGTTAAGTGCCTGACATGAATTGGAGTGCACTTAATGTTCCAAAACAGTAATTAACTGAATGGGAAAGGAGGAGAAAAACAGGTCATTTTCTAGCAGTGTTAAGCTCCGTGCCATGTGGAGTTTTACTTTAATTCCCAGATCTCCTCTGAAAGTTTCTTTTTGCTGCAAAACTATAAAAGTTGTATAAATAAAGCTTTTGGGCTATTTCACCACATACTAATTTAATGTAGTGGTTTAAATTCTTAATTTAATTACCTCAAGATTCAGTATCTCTATTTGTTGCAAAGGACATCACAAAGGTGGTTAAAAAAATAATAAAATTGTAGCACAACATCAGATTTGCATCATAATTGTGTTACACAACATAAAGCAAGTCTTCACCAGGCTTCACTGTAAAGTCAGTGTGATTTCTCTTTACTGGGGAAGATTTTGGCACTGATTGGAATCTCATTGGTTTCCTCACGTGTAAAATTCTATAGCTGCTGGAAATGGGGGTTTGTGAATTTATTTATTCGTTGTATGATAGTTATTTAGGATGTTTAAACCCCACTGCATTCACTTACTCAGAAGCTGACAATTTGAAAGACTATTTCAAAAGTGGAGATTTATTACAGATTCACAGAATATCAGGGATTGGAAGGGATCTGAAGTGATCATCCAGTCCAATCCCCCTGCTGGAGCAGGAACACCCAGATCAAGTCACACAAGAAGGTGTCCAGGTGGGGTTTTTATGTCTCCAGAGAAGGAGACCCCACACCTTCTCTGGGCAGCCTGGGACACTCTTCCCTCACCCTCAACCACGCTTCTTCTCCTATTTCTGTGGAACCTCCTGTGTTCGAGCTTGCACCCATTGTTCCTTGTCCTATTATTTTTAAAATTACTCCAGAGTTAATCCCATTTAGATCAGGCCTACACATTTTCTGTGCTAATTAGGTTTTTCTTTATAAGGGTATGTAAGGGTTTGTTCAAAATAAAATAGCATGAAGTTATACAATGCATACCTGTTGTCAGAAATTACGCAGAATTAATACACATGCAAATGGCCTTCCAAGCCAGGAGAAACATGCTGGTACATTCCTGGTCTTCTAACTCCATCCTAGCTGAAAAATCTCTAGTATTACTTCACTTCACTTGAATATTAATGCTAATTTCAAATAATATTAATGCTAATTTTCAAAGACAGTGGAAAATCAATAACAGTAATATACATAATTAGCACCACTTACTGCTTTTCAGTGAGGTAGATGTTTGCCTCTTGGTTCCCTGGTGGATAGAGGACACTAAACTGACTTAACACTTACTCCCACAAATATTAATGTTTGAAGAAAATGAAGTTGCCTTCCTGTCTCTTCTGGAATGAAGGTATTCTTCAGGAAATGCACAAAGTATTGCAGAATTTCGCAGATTGAGGGGCTCATTCCAACTTCTATTCCAAAGTTAGAGGAAATAGTCCAAATTAATTTGAGGGAACTTTTGCTAAGGATGTTGGAACCCATGAGGGAAAAGTAAATAATTTTAAAGAATATGGAAGATAGGATAACAATTAGCTGGCAGATGTAAAGCCTGTTGTAATCTGGGTTTGGGGGGGGGTGATGGAAAGGAAGGAAAGAGTTTAAATACATTACTACAACCCTGACTAGATGTAAAACACCTTTATGCTTCAAGTGTGCTCACAGTGTATATATTTGCATGTAAATCTACATCTTTTAATTCAGTCTCAATGTTACCAGCTTGCTAAATAAATTGTTTTATCTCCTCACTGCTGAAGCAAATGAAACCAGAAATAGAACATCATCATGAATATGAGAAGGAGAAAAGGGTTCTTGTGTTTATCTCACATTCACTAAAGGCGGGAAACCATTAGAGCTGTAAATCCCTTCCATAATTGTGTGTATGTGAAGATTTGTCACATGTTCAATTATGAGTTTCATTTTAAGCAATCTTAGAGGGATTTTCATTTTTACTTTGTGGTAGAATATGTTACAAACTGTAAGATCCCACTGGTTATGTGGACAAATGAAGTTATAATGAGAATGTGTAGGCTACCTCAAAAAATACCTAATATTTCCTGATTTGATTCCAGTGACATTTTTGTTGTTTAGGTTGTACTGAAGAGAGCACAAACATTGCCTCCAGGTGTCCTCATGAGCACAGATCACACAAAATTATGGAAACAATTCCTACTAAATCAGCCAGGGTCATCTTATTCCTCTCAGTTATTAGGACCATATATTAATTTAACCTTGCTACCTTTTCTCTTTGAGAAATTCTAAATCCTTCACCTTTTACTTTCTTTTCTGCCATTTCCATCTTTTTGTGGCTGGTGTAGAATTTTTTTTCTCTAGCATTTTCAGTCACTGAGTTGTTTGATTAAATAAATATTGGAGAATGAGGTGAAATGAGTAACATTTGAGGTCCTAGACACATCAATAAAAAATGAATGCAAATTGCTGTTACAAGTGATGACTTTTTTCTGTGTAAGGAAATCCTTCTCTGTGGGGAAGCAGAGAGTCCTGTGTCGAGAATTCAGAAGTAATAATATCCAGCAAATAGGGGTAAATAAACAAGCAATAACTACATCTGCTTAATATGCATGAACAGAGTGTTCTTTCAGCCTAAGCACAAGCAGTACCTGGCACAACTCATCTTTAGTGGCCTCAAAATTTCTAAATTCCAGGTTTCAGAGGACCTTGTCAACCAGCTACACCTCAATGCCCACGCAGACAAACTGGTGAGAACATACAGTGCTGGCACAAAGAGGAAGCTCTCTACTGCTGTGGCTCTAGTTGGTAAACCTCAAATACTTTTACTGGTGAGTAAATACAACACTGTGCCTGTGACAAATAGCTTACATTGAATTTTCTTGTCTTGTATGATGCTGCAAAGAAAATCAAGTAGTTTTCTTATTAGTCAGGAACTACCTTCTATAAATTCAGAAATTGAACTATATTTAGATATAAAATTCTCTTTAATGAGAAGAACCTTTTATAAATTCAGGAATGGAACCATATTTAGATGTAAAATCTTTTTCATGAGTGAGGTACTTTCATGAGAAGTACCTCATATAAATTCAGAAATTAAACTATATTTAGATATAAAATTTTCTTACATAAGAAGCACATTCTATAAATTCAGGAATGAAACTATATTTAGATACAGAATTTATTTTAAGAGAAGTATCTTCTGTACTATTAAATTTAAACTATAATTGGATATAATTAATATATAAAGTATTAATAATATATTAATTATACATTATATATTGTATAATATATAATTGGAAATTAAACTATATTTGGATATAAAATTTTCTTTCATAAGAAGTACCTCCTATAATTTCAGAAATGAAACTATAATTAGATACAAAATTTCTTTCCAGAGAAATATCTTCTATAAATTCAGGAATGGAACTATATTTAGATGTAAAATCTTTTTAATGAGAAGTAACTTCTATAAGTTCAGAAATTAAACTATATTTGGTTATAAAATTTTCTTTC
>VZTY01000325.1:0-10583 GCA_013400935.1 Turnix velox
TGACTGGGAAACCCAGACCAAGGTTTGTGAGTTTAATCTCTGCCTGGAAACTGATTTGGGGTGTTTGCAATGAATGAAATCACTTATTTGAACGTAAATATTCTATTACAATAATGGAGAAAAAATGGAAATATAGGGTAACTCTGATTAAAACAACTCAAAGGTTATTTTCAGTCCAAAACTCATGCTTTTAAAAGCATGTTTATAGCACAAAGTGCACTGGCTCAGGTGCCATTTTCAATGCTTGTGTACCACTTTCAAATTATCAAGCAGCATTATCATTCTCAAAATGTGCTTATAGCAGAGGCACTATTTTAAAAAGACAGTTTCTGGCAATAATTTTATGATTTTGAATTTTAAAAAGGACACGGTGTAAAATCTTTGCAGTTTGCAAAGTCTCACCAGCCAGAAAATAATGAAAATGCCCATCCTCCTAGTTTTACTATTAGTTCGATAAATATAATTCCCAGAAATGCTGATTAATTGGGAGAGGACAGTGAGGGACACCCAGGGAGTTGATGGAGGGGCTGCTGAGGGCAGAGCTGAGCCAGTGCCTCAGACAGAGCAGCTCTAGGAAGGACTTTTCTCCTTTGCTGTGTGTCTGTGAGCTGCTGATGCAGTCACTCCCCATCAGCTTGATTTGCTGCTCAGCTAAAATGCAGTTTGAGTTTGCCAAATTAATATCAGGGTTTGTGCAGTGGGATGGATGAGTCCTTGCAGCTTGAGGAGGTTTGTGGTGTCTGGGGAGCTGGGCAGTTGTTGTGGCATCAAAGAGTGAGCAGGAGTTGGTGGCTCAGAGCTCCTGGAGTGAATTCATCACCTTGGCACTCAGTTTTCTTGGCTGTATCAGCACAAGCTGGTCAATAGCCAGGGTCCTGCTCAAGGATCTCAGGCAGGGAAAAGATGGAAACAGCAAATTCCCCACAGGCAGTGAATGTGCTGGAACACACCACCCCCTGCCTAACGGTGCTGGAGTCCATTGAGCTGCCCAAGAGACAAGTTTGGCCCAATGTAAATCCACAGCAGATGTTTGACTAAGTCATTATTTGAGAAAGCTTGAGTGTGCTGTGATATAACGAGCTGGTGTTGCAGTGTGAAGCTTTCAGGGCTGGGCTTTGTCTTCCTCCTGCAGCAGGAGCAGGAATCAGCATGTGAGTTTGCTGAATGATCAGCCAGCTTTGGGAGCAGAAAGGAATCATAGAATCATAGAATAGTTTGGGTTGGAAGGGACCTTAAAGATCATTGAGTTCCAACCCCCCTGCCATAGGCAGGGACACCTCCCACTAGATCAGGCTGCTCAGTGCCTTGTCCAGCCTGGTCTTGAACACCTCCAGAGATGGGGCATCCACAACTTCTCGGGGCAACTGGTTCCAGTGTTTCACCACCCTCAGTGTAAAGAATTTCTTTCTTATGTCAAGTCTAAATCTACCCCCCTCCAATTTACATCCATTGTTTCTAGTCCTCCCATCCGATATTATGTTAAAAATTCCTTCCCCTGCCTTTCTGTAGGACCCCCTCAGGTACTGATAAGTTACTATGAGGTCCCTCCTGAGCCTTCTCTTCTCCAGGCTGAACAACCCCAACTCCTTCAGCCTGTCCTCATAGGGCAGTTGCTCCAGCCCTTTGACCATCTTCGTGGCCTCCTCTGGACCTGCTCCAACAGCTCAATGTCCTTCCTGTGTTGAGGGCTCCAGAACTGGACACAGTAACTCCAGGTGGGGTCTCACCAGAGCCGAGTAGAGGGACAAAATCACCTCTCTGGACCTGCTGGTCACACTCCTCTTGATGCAACCCAGGATTTGGTTGGCCCTCTTGGCTGCGAGTGCACACTGGTGGCTCATGGGAAAGTCAGGGAGCTGCTGCCCAATTCAGCTGCGCTTTCTGCTGCTCCTGCCATTGCCCAGTGAATTCCAGGGTTTCTTGAACTGCTCCCAAAGCTCAGTTATTTCAGCAGTGGGCTGTAGGGAAGAGTCTTCTCTAAACATCCTGCTTTCTGCAGCACTGTATTTCAATCCATTGGTTTAATTTCTACTTCACAGAGCTAGAAAAACTGCTGGGAATCTCTGCTCCCATGATGTACTGTTGCTATTCCTGGTCTTTTATTGTACTTAATAGTTCCCTGGATTAAGGTGATTGTGCACTGGGGGCTCAGGCTCCTGAAGCTATGCTGTCTTCTGCTCATGTTCCTTCAGTTATCACAATTACATCTCAGTTACAACAATGAAACAAAACAATTAACAATCCTCCAAAAATCACCATGACTCTGTTTCACCAAAATGTATTAATTTTTTTTAGCAGGCTACATTATTCCTCTTCCCCTTATTCTTCCCTGAAGTCTGGGATCCACTTTCTCAGTAGCTCTTTCAATTACAAGTGTCAGCATTATGATTCTTTGTTGTGCTTTGTATTTTGTTATCCCAAGACTCTGAATCTCTTCTATTTTCTCTTCTGTGTTATCTTTAACATCTTTATAACAAAAGCCCTGCAAAAGCTCTTGGAGAAGGATCAGTCTGTCTGACAGCATCACTCTCTCTGCAGCAGCTCTGAATAGAGGCCTCCAGCTCCCCTGTACCACTCTGACAAAGGAGGATGAGCAGCAGAAGCATCAGGGGAAAGCCTCTGATACAAAGTGCTGCACTCTGAATATGAATTTTAACCAGTAATAAGAAAAAAGCAGAGTATCATCTTTAGTAAGTGGAGTTCAGCTCTGCTGAGCGCGGGGGCTGAAGGAGCTGATAAGGGCTTGGGACAGGATCCAAGGCAAGGCAGTGGAAAAGTTCCTGGGGACCTCAGTGGACTTTGAATTAGCTTTTCTAAAGCTATTTTTAGAGCACTTCTGCTCATGGATTTTCACCTGCATTAGCAGCTAATGTAAATGTTGAACAAACAGGCTGCTGATATGTGTGAAAGAATAAAGCCCTCCTGAGACAGATCTGGGTGCCTCTCTGTCAGCAGAGGGGGTTGTCCTGTTGTCTCTGGGCATCCAAAATCTGGGCTGTTCCCACAAAGGCAGTGCTGACTACAGGGGAGGTGTACCAGGCTGTTTGCTTTGCCTCCTGTATGAGATTTTGCTGGGGAGAAATCCCCACACTGCATCCTCAGCCTGCAGCTACACTCTTACCAGCCAGAAGCTGTTGAATTTTCAGCACAAGGTTTTTATTCCTGTGCTTTGTGCCCATGGCACCTCGGGTTTTGCTGTGGGAAAGAGTCTCTACCAAAGGGCTACATCCCAGATATGGCACATGGTGATGTTTGGTGTGTCCAGCTAAAAGCAGCTGTTGTCATTGTCACTTTTACTGCCTTCAAATAACCTCTCCAAGAGCTGATTCCCTGGTAATACATTCTCTTAGTAATTTTCAATACACCAATGTAAACAGCATGTAATTTATAGTTTGGCTTTATTTTTTTTGCAGCACCTGAGTGAGACTTTCTTCCCATTCCAACTGGTATCTAATTCACCACCCATATTATTCCAATCACAGCAACATCTCTCAGTTTGCACACCATGTAATCAGGCTTTCACATCACTCAGAACCAGTTTAGATCTAGTAATTTTTTCTTTAGTCTCTGACAGTTATTTAATTGTCATGTTAACATGGATCATTTGGTTTTATATCAGCTTAAACTGCCATCTCCATGGCTGGGTTTTGCTCTGTGCTGTGTTGACAGAAACGTGTGGAGTTGCAATGGATGTATATCTTATTAAATGCTGGGTTCATTGGCAGAGCACTTTAATGCTCTTCTTGGTTCAACAAGTTCGTGTGGCACTTAAAGAACCATCAGCTTCTCTATAAAGCTTTGGGTAGACATTCTGAAGTTGTATGGAAGAGTCAATTAGTTTTCACAAATGTGTGGGGGGGGTTTTAGCTGTTGCCACCATGGGCAGGGGCTCCTCAGCAGTGCTGTTGGGCTCAGAGGTGGCTGTTTTTGTGGACTTGCTTTATGGGAAAAAAAAGACATTCTTTGGCAGAAATTATACTCTTTAGAATCATAGAATAGTTTGGGTTGGAAGGGACCTTAAAGAGCATCGAGTTCCAACCCCTCTGCCATAGGCAGGGACACCTCCCACTACATCAGGCTGCTCAGTGCCATGTCCAGCCTGGTCTTGAACACCTCCAGGGAGGGCGCATCCACAACCTCCCTGGGCAACCTCTTCCAGTGTTTCACCACCCTCACTGTAAAGAATTTCTTTCTTATGTTAAGTCTAAATCTACCCCCTTCCAATTTACATCCCTTGTTTCTGGTCTTCTCATCCGATATCATACTAAAAATTCCTTGGTGGTGGTGGGGGGGGGGACTAAAGATCTCCTCTTGAAGAAGAGATCACATCTTTACCTTAATAAACTGTCTAGCTAAAGATAAGTTAGGTTTTTTTACATCTCCCTCTTCATCTGAAGCAGGTTCCCAGCAGGTTGTCCTTTGGTGGTGGAGAGCAGAGGGAGCTCAGCACAGCAGTGATGGTTTACTTTATAAATACTAGATATTACTTTATAAATACCAGATTCCCTTTGAAATGCCACCTGAGCAAACTGTGCCTACACTTTCAACATGTGGGATTGGTGGCTAAAGTAAAAAAAAAAGTTGGGAAAAGGAACAAATGGAGCTGTTGGGAGCTGGAGAGGCATTCCCTGGTTTTTCCTGGGGGTTAGCACCATGTTTATGCCTCTTCCCAAGGAGACCTCCCCTTCTTTCTCCATGCAGACAGGGGATGGCAAATATTTTGCTGCTGTCAAGACCTGTGCTTGCTTCTGATTTCTCTAAGTGACTACAGGAAGATGGTTTGTCTTGCTAATGAGAGCAGCTCTTCCAGCAAACGGGGCTTTTCCTGCAGCATTAACAATTGGCCCTTCACTGGAACACTTTTCACAGCTTCCGTGGTTGGCTGCTAAAAGGACAGAAACCTCAGAAAGATTTAATTAATGAATATTAAAATATTCAGAATTGCTGAAGCGCTGCCTCAGCAGCAATTTGTGGAACATCTTCTCTTCAAACCAAAGGAACATCTCTCTGTGTGGTGGTGGTGGTGGGGGGGGGGACTGTCAAAAAAGGGCTGTAAAAAAAGCCTCAGAGCACTGGAATGAGCTGTCAGAGCCAATGTTGGCCTAACACACCCTAATTTGACGAGTTTGAAATCTAATTAAGATCACATTGCAATGAAATACACAAAGACCAAGGGGGAGAAGGGCTGCTGTCACTACTCAGAGTAGAACAGGGCTGGCAGTAGTGATGGGGTGTAGAGATGGCAGTGTACTTGCTGTCACCCTTGTCCCCAAGAGGAGGGCACCAGCTGGTGGTTCCACCCTGCTTCCTCATGTTTAGAAGCTTGAGTTTCCTCCCCTACTCAAAAACATAAGTAAATAACCAAGCAGTACAGTGAGAACTGGCTAAAAACCCTTCTGAGAGCAAAGGCAAATCTTCACCCCCCAAAGGGACTGTGATGGTGCCACATCCAGGACTAATGTGAAGGGTAAATCCAGCAAAACTCAGCCTTTGAAGCTGAGGGGGGATAAAAGAGGAAAGTTCTCTCCTCTTGCACTGCAGGACTCTGATTCCTAATCCGTGATTTCATGGAGGAAAGAAATGGTGTCACTGAACTCCTTTGAGGGGCTGTGTCCTTGGCTCATTAACTGGCCTGATGAGTTGTCCAGTTTGAGGTGGGGACAGGGCTGCATTAGAGTAGGGCTGTTGTTATTTTAGGAGGTGTCTTAGTTAATTATCATCTCCTGAAACATCACCTAGGAGATGCTCTGTCTGTGCCACGTAGCCTGGTATTTCATGCAGGAAGAGGTAACTCTTCCAGAGTTCATTAAATGATGTTGTGGTGAACTTCTCTCCGCTGGGTCTCAATTAAGAAGTGGAGCTGGTGCCTTTAGAGGAAAAGGCAGAGAACAATCAGAATATACTGAATATATAATTTGATCTCTGGAAACAAGCAAGAGGGAAAATGTGGTGTGCAAACACAGAGACAGTCAGAACGTGCTGTCTCCAAGATTTATGCCTGGCAGTCAGACCCGGGTCATTACTGCTCATCAGGAATATTTAGTGCTTTTACAAGTTCAAGGTGTTGTGTCTGTTACCTGTTGGAAATCTACTGCCATAAATACTAATATTTTTTACAACTTCCCTCCTCTCCTTTCAGCCCCCCCAGCAGCCTCAGTTGTAGTGACTCTGGGTGCATTGTTGAGTAAGATGAATTATAAAAGTGCAGGAAATTTTCTGTTACACTCTCATTTAATTAAACATTTTGGCTTTAATAATATATATATTTTTTTCCTCTCTTTTAAAAAAGATGGTTAAAGTACCCAGCAGAACTAGTCTCCCTGGATGTTTTTCTACAAAACTCCCCCCAAAGCCCCTTTCATGGAGTGATTGCAAACGTTTGGAGCAGAAATGGAGTTGGCTCAGCTGGGCAGGCAGGAGCTGCACTGCTCAGCTCAGCTTTGGCTTCTCATTCCTCCTTGCCCACCATTCTCTGCACATCTTTTTTCTATTTTTCTCTCCCATTACCAAGCTTTCCCTTCCTGACACTGCTTTGATGTTTTGCTCAGGTTTGTTCATCTTGTTTTTTGCCAACAAAACACAAAGCAGTGGCAGGACCTGTCCCATGGGGACCCGTGAGCACCAGGGCCACAGCCAGAGGTGAGAAACTGCACCTGGCTCTGCTTCCCTCTGCAACTTCATTCCCTTCAACAGCGTGAGAAGGAGCAGCTCATAAATGCAGAATAATTGGAATTTTAATTAGGTAGTGACTTAGGGATGCCTCCTGTTTACAAGGTAATAACCTCTCCGCAGCGCAGTGAATGGGGAGGTTGCTTCCAATTTAACAGCTTATAAAAAATCAGTTGATTGGTTTCCAGTGTTAATCTTGGCTGTTCACAGGACCTGGGGGAGCTCAGTGGCCGAGGTGCCATGTGAATGGTGTCCCCAGCCCTGCCTAAACCCTCACCAGCATCTATAAGAAGTTTTAAACAATCACATTTATGGAATTGCTCTGCTGTGGTGTCACATCCAGAGTATGTGCCTGCAGGTACTTATATTCCCCTTTGTGGCTCTGTCATTTGTTCAGAGGCAGCAGGGAGAGGAATTAGTTTCCTTGGCCAAGATGAGCATCCTCACGTTTCTGTGGCAGCTGCTGGCACAATTAGGAGGAGCCAATTAAAGGCACATTGAGCTCACACCGAGCACCAGCGATTGCTGCCTCCTGCAATTGCTCCTCTGCTTTGACTTATGGGCATTAAGCTCTGCAGAACTTTATTAACAAACAAAGTCGAGTCAAACCGGTCAAGAAAAGACAAAGCAACCAGCTGGGAACTGGTCAAGAAGGCAAACCAAATCCTGGGCTGCATCAAGAGGAGTGTGACCAGCAGGTCAAGGGAGGGGATTTTGCCCCTCTACTGGGCTCTGGTGAGACCCCAACTGGAGTTACTGTGTCCAGTTCTGGAGCCCTCAACACAGGAAGGACATTGAGCTGTTGGAGCAGGTCCAGAGGAGGCCTTGAAGATGATCCAAGGGTTGGAGCAACTGCCTGATGAAGACAGGCTGAAGGAGTTGGGGTTGTTGAGCCTGGTGAAGAGAGGGCTCAGGTGGGACCTCAGAGTAGCTTCTCAATACCTGAAGGAGGCTACAGAAAGGGCTTTTGAATAGGATATGTGATGGAAGGACTAGAAATAATGGATGTAAATTGGAAGAGGGGAGATTCAGGCTAGGCATAAGAAAGAAGTTCTTTATGGTGAGGGTAGTGAGACACTGGAAGAGGTTGCCCCCTCTCTGGAGGTGTTTAAGGCCAGGCTGGATGAGACACTGAGCAACCTGGTGTAGTGGGAGGTGTCCCTGCCTATGGGAGGAAGGTTGGAACTTGATGATCTTTAAGGTCCCTTCCAACCCAAACTATTCTATGATTCTATGATCTTGGCTGATGGGCACTCCCTAGAGCTGGCCAAAAGTACTCACCCTCCCACCAAACAGCCACTGGGCAAGTTACCAGTTTCTTCTGCTCAGGTTGTGCTTTCCCTCCCCTTGGCCTCACCATCTTCAGCTGATGCTGAAGAGATCTGGGGTGACACCATGTGCAGGACATGACCTGTACCTGACTTGCTCCAGTTAATCACCTTGTCTGCCTCTAGTGGTGACAGATCCCAAACCTGTCTCTCTCACTTCCAAACCCAGGAAATTATTCATTTGCAGAAAGTTATAAAGATGTCCATGAGAAGTTGCTCTCATATAAGGCCCACGGGAGATCAATTTTTGGCTTCTCTTGCTCTCTCTCGTGTGTGAGAGCAGCCATCAGTGTGAGGTGTGACTCCAGCACACAGAGCTGGCTGGGATGGAGAAGAAAAGCCACCTTTAATTTCAAGCTCCACTAGAATGGTGAAAGGAAAATGAATGTTTACTAAATGAAAAAGGATGATGTTGCTGGAGAGGGGAAGTTTTGGTTAAGCATTCAAGGGAATGTTATTAACTTTGAGAAATGGAAACATCCACTATAAAACAAGCCTAAAACAGCATCAACTTGAAAACCTGGAAAGTATTTCAGGTTTATCTGAGCTCCTCAACGTTTTTTTAATTTTTTAACCAGTGAANGTCTGAGCTCCTCAATGTGGTATCAACGTTTTTTAATTTTTTAACCAGTGAAGCACTGGAACAGGTTGCCCCCAGAGGCTGTGGATGCCCCCTCTCTGGAGATGTTCAAGACCAGGCTGGATGGGGCACTGAGCAGCCTGATCTAGTGGGAGGTGTCCCTGCCTATGGCAGGGGGGTTGGAACTCGATGATCTTTAAGGTCCCTTCCAACCCAAACTATTCTATGATTCTATGATAAGAAAGGCTGAATAGGAGAAGTGAGGGCAGGGCTACTTGTGGCAGTGGGAGCTGCTCTGTGAGGGTGATTTAGCATTGCAGTGCTCTGGGCTGATGTTAAGAAATACACCTGGGACATGGACTTTTTGCCATCAAATAAATGTGCAGGGCCCAGAGTTGAGCCATGTGATGTGTGTGTGAAGCTCTGGGGTTGGATAGTCTGTGCTGAGAACAGCTTTGGTTACTGCAGAAGCCAAGGTTTATATGATTATAAGGGAGAGTTATGAGGAGAGCACTGTGTGTCCTCATAGTGTAAAACCACCATCCATCCTGCTTCCCAACTCAACCCTTTGTCCTGCTTTGTCCTCGCTCGTGGTGACAACGCTTTTAAAATATGCTGAGAAAACTCCTATCATAAGTGAGGTTATTGCCTCTTTATTGATCACAGAAATACCTGCTGCTTCGAGGATATTGGCTTGGGGAAATCTGTTTTGGCCACCCCAAATGATTCTCTCCTTCTCTCTCTCTCAAATACCTGTTCTGAGTCACTCTGAGTTACAAAATGCATTGTCAGTGCCCCCCGTCCTGCACACTCAGAGTGTCTGAGTGCCCCTTCCCAACAGATAAATGTAATCAAGGTTTATATGCTCACAGAAGCCAACAGGATGGGATTGTTTCACTCCAAAGATCAGAGGGAAAATTGTAACTAATGTTGTGGAAAATTACTTTGATATTGCTTTCTCAGAACAGCATCACAATTAGGTAGCAGCGCGAAGCACGGGGAAAGAATAAATGAATAGTAACAAATCAACACAAACAGGGGCTGTCAGCAGCACTTTGCTCGGGGAGAGTAATGTAAGCATTACTTAAAGCTTTATGACTGTGGATTTTATACTGCTTTAAGCACTACATGGAGGTCTCTCCATCGTGCTCACCAGGACTAACAATCACCAGCAATTGCTGCGACAGGCAGAGAAAGCTGAAGCACCCAAGTCCTTTTATTAATCTTGTTTCACAAGTTGTGCTGTCTCATATTAAAGATGACTGAACGTGCTAACAATGAAAAATGTCCTTCTGGACAACAACAACAAAAAATTCTCCTTCACTGCTTTTCAGCAGAAGGCAAACACCACAGAGGGTTCCCCAGCTTTTGCCTGTGAAATCCCAGTGTCCAGCGGGGAGGTTTCACTGCACAACTGCACGGGAAATAGAGAAGCAAAGACTAATCCAATAAAACTTGACCAGGCGGAATCTGCTGCCCTAAGGAGCTTTATGACATGTGAATCTGTTCAGTTCTACTGCAGGAGCAATCACAAAGGGAAATTACAGCAACATCCCCTCTCTCTTATGGGGAAACCCTGCCTGGGATATTTCACTTGTGAGCAACAGGTTTGCAGAGGAGATGTCTGGGGATGAGCTGTGCCCTCTCTCCTTTTAGTGAAAGCAGTGGATATTTTTCCCCATGTGCTTTGAGCTGCCCAGTGTTGTTGTAGCAGTCTGAGAGGCAGTGGGGTGTGAGCAGCTCCCCAGCCTGCCCACAACCAGAAACATAGAAACATAGAATAGTTTGGGTTGGAAGGGACCTTAAGATCATCTAGTTCCAACCTCCCTGCCATGGGCAGGGACACCTCCCACCACACCAGGTTCTTCAATGCCTGAGAAGATCTTCTGAGGTCCCCCCTGTGCCTTCTCTTCTCCAGGCTGAACACCCAACCTGCAGGGAAGAAGATGTGAAAAATGAGAATCGTAGCCGTGTGAACGCCACTCTGGTGATGCGACTACTCTACG
>VZTY01000325.1:10674-26833 GCA_013400935.1 Turnix velox
GATTACATTCCACTCACCCTACCCCAAATGTACAACCACCCTCCTTCCTAAAGTGCTACTTCAGGTGACTGTTGGTCCACACTCAGCCAGACCTCTGGGACCAACAGTCACAGAAAAAGCTTCAGCAGACAGTAGGATTTCTTCTTTTGGATAGTTCAGGTGACTCTCTCCTCCCTAAACACAAGCCAAGGCTATTGCTCAGGGCCCTATTGCTCAGAAGCACTCGCTGAAATCAGCCAGACGGGAATAAGAGTAATTGTACCCAGCACCTTTTACCCCAGGGCAGAGCCTCCTTCCTATTAACTCAAATAGCAATTGAAGGAGCAAATGGAGTGACTGACTGCTCACCTCTGGCAGTGACCTAGTGGGGTGTGGAGTGACTGTCCCTGCTGGGGGAGGGAGCCCATAGAGATTTCTTTCATTGAGATGTGCTTGGGCATCCCCTTCTACACCCCACCACCCTCAAAACCCCCTTCTCAGCTGCTACAATCAGCATCAGGGTGCATGGCAGAGAGCTGAGGTCCCACAGTGAGGGATCAGTCATGAAATTGAGTGGTTTTGAGACACCACTAGAAATTCCTTCTCTTCTTCCAAAGAATTAACTATTGAATGTGGAGTTACACGCTCCTGCCTGCACTAGAGCCCTGTTTGTGCTCACTGCCCATGAATGTTTCCCTGCCCCCAGTCCACTGGCCAGTTTCAGGCCAACGCAGCCAGTACCACCAGTTTCAATCTGTAAACTCTTTTGCATGTGAGAGCACAGAAATTAATTGCAGCAGCACTGGAGGGACCAGTTAATTCTCTGCTTTGCCCAGCACTGATGGCTCATTATTCCTCCAGTTTCAGCTGAGTGGCTGCTTTCACAATTGGGATGCACTTGGACTGTATAATAAACATATTAAAGTACGCTCTGCTTAGTGACATGGAAAGAAGCACTTCATAAACCTGGACACAGAAATTAACACTTAATGTAATTACTTAAGAGTTCTCTATGTTAGGGTTCAGCTCCTTTAAAAGCCTTACTAATACTTTCTAACCCACACAGTTGTGTCTGGCAAGAGATGGAGATGCTGCTGCCACAGACCTGGTGGCTCTGTGGGTGTCGAGGGGGAGTTTGGGGAGACAGAGGGAAGTTATAGGTAGTTTCAGAAAGTGAAGCACATTAAAGCAAAGTATTTTTCCTTTCTCATAGGAATCATTTATGCATCTCTTGCTTTGCATTTCTATGACATGCTGAACATCACACACAGGACAAGGGTGACTCAGAATTTGCAGGACTTTGGGTAGATTCTTACTGTCACACTGACACTGCTGCATCTCAACATAGCCTGGGCTCAATTTTAGATGAAATGAAGCTCGTCCAGGTGCCCCTTGGCTAAGATTCCTGAGTAATCAATTATCTTGGGACTGGATTTTAATCAAACCCCTCTTTTTAAAAGTACAAATCATAAATTAACTTCAAAAAAAAAACCCCACAGCTTCCCTGCCTTCATTTAGGCAGTCTCTGTGAAATGTGTAAAATGTGTTAAAGTCCAAGTTTGAAATGTTACACTTGAAAGCACAAGCAATTGAGAGAGAAAGGAGAACACTGACCTGGGGTCTGCTGATGGACTATTTCCACTGGATCCTGCAGGTGGATGAAGACAACGAGCCCAGCTGCCCCAAACAGCAAGATGAAGGAGAACATACACGTCAGCCTCATCATTGGTGTCCCAGAGCAGTCCTCTCCCCCACCAGGAAAAGAACAGCAGGTGACCTCCTGGACACTCTTCACTCATAGTCTCCTCTCATCCAGACATTGGGCAGGATACATCTGCAAGAGGTAAAACAGCAAACCCTAAAGACTCAGCATACAGAGCATTTGGTTTTTAAAGGCAGATTAAATCCTTATTTAGACCAAGTAACAGATTTCCCTAGTATATTTTTTTGGTCAGGTTAATTGCAGTCTTCCAGTCAATTTCTGCCCCATCAATGTGTCTTTAATTGCACGTCTCTGGTCTTAACATATTGAAAAGACAAGGTAGAATGTCATTAAAAGGTGCTGCTGTTGAAAAAAGGTCATGCTGTGTCTGCAGTTCATAGAGAAACCCCTCAGAATAGTTGAGTTGCTTCAAATGAAGCAGATGGCACTGCTGCTTTTTCCCTGGTCAAACAATGTGAAAACCATAAAGTGAGATAATGAGGGGGGAAATGATCACCATGTGGGGGGCTCTGTGTGCATCAGAGATGGGGGGAAGGACAAACAACTGCTGGCTTCACCCCATGGAGAGCTGGTGAGGAACATCAGCCCCTCACTGGAGAGACAGTGGCTTAAAAACATCCCTCCAAACAACAAGGGGTTTATATTTACATGGTGCCAAGTTTTAAGGTCATTTTTGGAATGAATTATACCCCTGAGCAAACAGGAGTTTCTAAAACAATTATCATTAGCTTCAAATGCTGAACCATTTCCCGTTGGTTTTGATTTGTTGGAATGTTTTTGTTTGAAGTAGAAGCAACATCAAGAAGGAAGATCCCCAGCCAGTCTGTAATTAGTGAGAGAAATGCTACGGGAGCAGTTTTTAGCTGTTAGAATGTTTACATTGTTCCATATCCTATAGGACAACAGCCATCAGCATCATGTAGACACAGAGATGTAGTTGAGGGATGGCTTTTCTCAGAGTTGGACTTGAATGAATCTGAAAGGTCCTACCCAACCCAGCCCATTCCATGATCCCATAACACTGCAGTGGCTTTGGGACAGCCCAACATGCAGCAGGGCATAGAGGAAAGCCTGTACTGAAAGATCAGGATAATGACAGCAGGCAATTAATTGGATAGAGGGGAAAAAGGGAATGCCATTACTACAGGAATATTAGAAAAAGATTGACTGTTCCCAAAATGATGATTCCTGGATACACATCAGTCTCTCTGAGCCGTGCCCCTAATCCCCTTGGGCTGAGCCCACTCTCACATCCCAGCCCCACAGCTCCCACGGGGAGAGAAAACCTCAGACAAGTTCTGCCATCACTCAGGTATCCACCCCCTGCCTCACCTCAGCCCCCAGAGCAGGGTTCTTGTGGCTTTTACAGAAGAAGAAGGATTTATAACCATTACTTGTGCTCACCAGTAAAACTCTCACTTTATAGTGGCTTTAGAGAGTCAGGCTCTGTGCTGGGGGGGGAGTTATTGAAGCCACTTTATTCTGTGCCTGTCAGCACTTCTCAGAAACAGGCAATGCAAATGAATCCCAGGTATTATACCCCAAATCCTCTGACTTCTTTAGCAGAGGAAGAAGCAGGACTCTACTAATCCTGCTGCTGGTCCCATTCCCTGGGTGCTGCATTTGCTGTCATCTCATTTCTGCTCATGTCTTAATACAACAAAAACTTGGATTTTTTTTTTTTTTTCCTCTGAGATTAAGGAAGAACAAATTTGTGTCCGGTTGATATTTCAAATCAGAACATTTTGTCTGGCTGACTGCAACTTCAAATGCAATTTACTGCAAAAAGCTGTGAAAAGGGAGTTTTAAGGCTTGCTCTTACCCTGATGGAAACTCTTTTTTTTGTTATCAGTGGGCCACTCCTGCTCTGGTACAGACCTGCCCACCACCAGAAGGTCTTTTAACCCATTTAATGTGCCAAAACCTGAGTTCTGCCCTGAGTGCCCAAAGTTGAGAGGTTGGATTTTGTGGCTGAAGTCAGTGATAAAATCTGACCCCTTTTTCCTTTGCCAACTCTGGGCAGAGCTGCTGGAGCTGCCCCTCTCCTCTCCCTCACACTTCAGGGGGAAACCAGCTTCTGCTTCCACTTTCATGTGTGATTTAACAGCAAAAGGGACAGCACCCAGTAAACAACCAGCATAATCCTTTCAAAGTCGAGAAGATTTCTCTCCTATCTTCCTGGGTGCAAAGTGTGGCAGGAGCTGTGTGTCACTAATCCCCTGGGGGCTGCAGTCCTTGGTGAGTTAATTCACCTCTGCCAGAGCCCGCAGGGCTGAGCCATTCCTCAGCTAAAATATAATCTCCAAAAGCACTTTGCATTTGAAATGAAAAGTTTCTTTTCCTTTACTTTGTTTCTGATGAACACTCTCCCACCCTCAATATTTGTGCAGAAGCAGGGGAGCAGTCTCCTGGCTCTGAGGGATGGTCTGGGATTACTCCAGGAGTGGTCCAGGAGGGACCACTGTGCTGTGGAGGGGCAGTGGGTGCTGTTAGTGACTCCAGCAAACACTCTGTTTCACCTAATACTGCCTCTCAGTCCTTCCAGCCATGGTGACTAATTTGTTTCTCCGTGAAACTTGACGAATGTTCTCCCTAATGAAAGATCACCATCTGTTCAGTCAAGGTTCCTTCTCCTTCTGACTATGCCCCTGTGCCAGAGAGAAGCCATTTCCTCTTGTTCCTGCTTTGGGCAGCTGAAACCCAGCAGCTGACTGGTAGGAGATACTCTGCAAGTGGATCTAGTTGGAAAAGTGGATCTTTCTTTCTTCTCTAAAACACCTCTTACATGGGTTGGAACTAGATGATCTTTAAGGTCCCTTCCAACCCAAACCATTCAGCTTCTTTTCAGCTGAAATCCCCAGGATATTTTGCAAAGACAACTGAAACAAATATTTGCATGGTTTTTTTTGTTCTGAAATGCAGTTTCTAAACAAAATGAGATGGAAGATGTGCTTGGGATTTGGTCCTGTGTGGTGTCAAGAGTGTGAGGGTTCTCTGGCCAGATTTGGGGGTCTGACCCCTCCAGTCCTCATGCCGTGGGGACCAGTGGGGAGAAGCCTCTCTGGTGCTGGGGTCTCTGACTCAGGACATGGGTCCCAGTTCCATCAGGAAGCAGACACCAGCTTGGTCACTGTGGGGACCAGGATGGCTCCATGAAGTGACCTGGTTCTCCCTTATCTTTGCCCACTGTGGAATGTCAGAGATTCCAGATTTCAGAGCAGCCACATGGATTTTAGAGCAACCACTCAGTAGCCTTTTAAGCAGAGGGGTAATTTCAGTATCGAGCTGCAATGAGACTCCTGAAGAGGCCTGAGCTCTCTCTGCAGTCACTTCTGTGACACTGGGGGAGTGGGACAACATTCCTATTTGCTTTGCTGTTACTCAATTATTTTTAAGCACCTTTTGGCAGGTTTGCAATAAGGCCAGAGGAGGCAGCTGGCTGCTGTGTGCTGCAGCTATTGGAGATCATTAAATGTCACCAGGAAAGTTCCTCTTGTTCCATTGATGCTTTATAGGACTGGATGTGCCCTACTGATGGGATGCCTTCCATGTCAGGCTGGGATCGTGGCTCTGTCCCTTCCCAACTCAGGGAGGGCACAGAGATGGGGACACAGATGTTTGCAGCCAGAGCTTTGTTCCTTCCTGAGCATCAGCCATGCCAAATCCCTCTGTGTCCCACCACTCAGCAGCCTTGCCAAGCCCACAGCACCGAAATATCTGCACTAAGTCACCCAAATTTAAAGTCCTAGCCCTTAAAAATAAAATAGTAACTGACCTTTCAGCTCATTCATAATTAAACCCCATTCTAATGTTGTGCATATAAATAATAAATGGCCATTTCCACAGATCAATGCCTGCTCCTGCTTTACAAGAAACATTTTTAAGTAAAATTCCCGTGCCTTTAATAGGGGAATTGGATGTGTCTGTAGCTGTGGGCTGATCCCTCCACATTTTTCAACTGTAAATCGCACTTTAAAAATGCAAACAATTATTAATATTGATTTGGGCTAAAACAATATTGAATTTCAATACATTTCCAGCTCTTTTATGAATTGCCATGCAGGGTGGGTGTGATTATGATGGAAGAGTATTTGCACGCTCAATTTCTTCCCAGCGAGGAGCCCAAAGAGAGTTCTCCTTGTCTTCTCATATAAACCCCTGCATTCCAGGAAAAATCAGACCACCTTAAAGATCTGAACTGAAGGGAAAGGAAATGAATATTTCATGCAATAGGTGCTGTTGTTGTGTCACACTGTCTCAGCCTGCCTTATTAACACACACAGGGGATTGGGTTGTGGGGTGGCTGCTGTACACACCACATCAGCAGCACATTGCAGCTCCATCCTGTCCCCAAGCAGAGACAGGAGTAGATCCATGTCCCACAACACTGTGTGGCACCAGTTTATTTAAATGCCACTAATGCCATGAATTCTGTGCTGCAGCTGGGACAAACCTTTCACAGCTGTCTTAGGACAAAGGTTTAAGTGTTTCTTTCCATCTCAGCTCATAGAACCACAAAGCTAGAAGGGCACTTCCGAGGCCATCCAGTGCCACCTCCTGCAGTGACAGGGACATCCTGCACTAGAGGAGGTTGCTCAGAGCCTCAGCAAGCCTGGTCTTGGATGTCTCCAGGCTTGATGGGGTCTCCACCACCTCTCTAGGCCACCTGAGCCAGCATCTCACCATACTCATGGAATGAACTTCTTCATGATGTCTCATCTAACCCTGCCCTGCTCTTGTTTTTAAAACCTCTGCCCCTCATCCTATGGCTCCATGGCCCTGGCAAACTCCAGTTGTGAGTCCTGTTTGCTAATTTACAGTGAGGGTGGTGAAGCACTGGAACAGGTTGCCCAGAGAGGTTGTGGATGCCCCCTCTCTGGAGGCGTTCAAGACTAGGCTGGACAGGGCACTGGGCAGCCTGGTCTAGTGGGAGGTGTCCCTGCCTATGGCAGGGGGGTTGGAACTCGATGATCTTTAAGGTCCCTTCCAACCCAAACTATTCTATGATTCTATGATTCTATGATTGCTCACTTGAACACACCAGCACCTCCCCAGGGGTGTCACCACAAGGACAGATGTGGTGGTAGCCACCCTCACTTCAGTCCTCACTGAAGGTAGGACCAGGAGCTGGGTGAGCCTCCATTCCCATCCTTCCATGGAAAACTGTGTTTTTTTTCCAAACTTTCTTTTCCCAGAAGGCAAACTCCACTTGTGCAAGAAGGGCAGTTTCTTACTGAAAGTCCTTCTGCTGAAGAATTCCCCAACTACCTCTTTTTCTGGAGCTCACTCCCACATAAACTGAAAATAGCCCAAACTTGGTGTCTTTCCAGGCATGTAAGCAGAGCTGATGTTTCCTGGAGCCCCTGGAGACCACGTTGTGCTCCATCAGGAGAAGGAGAGTAGGCAGGAGGTGTGTGTGTGTTCCTGCTGCCAGTGCTGCTGGCCCTCAACTCAGTCCCAGGGAATGAATGATTAATGACATTAAGACACTTAACCCTCAATAGTGGAGTGATTATTTTGAATATGAAATAAAAATCCAGAAAGCATTTATGACATTTACTATTTTTAAACCTCATTATTTTGGAGAGCATCGTGCAAGAATTTTGAGCACTTGAAATCAAGTGGAAGAGAAAGAAGGACTGAAAAAGGGGATGGTTTTTCTCCTGACAGAGATGGTCACTGGTGGGATCTCCTTTATTATTATTATTACACCATTACTGGGGCATAATTTTATGATCTAAGAGGTCCTTTCCTTGACAAAGTTGAGTTCTGTGTCCTACACTGCTAAAAAGAATACAGTGAATATCACTGCACCAACATTGTTTCTCCTGTTTTACACAGGAGAAGCCCAGGAGAGCAGCAGAACTCACCCAGAGAAGGGGAAATCCGTGGGCAAGAAGCAGCCAAGTCTGGACTTTCCACAGTTCAGCTCCTGAATCCTCCTCCTTTGCCTCATTTACTGGAGAACAACAAAAAATGGGCCGTGTTTATCTTTTATATAAGAGGAAATTGAATATGCAAATCTGAAAATTGGAATAGATTTTTTTTTTTTGAAACTTCCCAACCAGAAGGTGTGTGAATCTGCCAAGAAAAGGGAGCAAAGCAACTGCTTCATGCTGGCTGGGATGTGGGTTAGTGGTTCCAGCAAACACAGGGATAATTAGTGACACTGCTTTTGTTCTGGCTGACAACAGACAGCAGCCAGAGGGAGAGGAAGGACGTGGAGGGGGGAATCACACAGAGTGTTTCTGGGGCTAATGATGGGTGTCAGATGGGCAGCACCAAACCTCCTCTATCTACTGAGGAGAAAGAGGGAACGGAGAAGCTTTAATTCCCTTCTCTAAGCCCCAGGGATCCACGTCCACGGATCTGGTTTTCTCTTTCAGCTGTGACAGAGGCTGGCACAGAAGAGAGTTTGCCTGCAGGGGAGGGAATCCAGGCTAGATAAATGCAATATATATCCCTAAAGTATTATTATTACACATGATGGGCTATCTATGCCTTGTAATAATGATATATCACAGAATATCAGGGATTGGAAGGCACCTCAAGAGATCATCTAGTCCAATCCCTCTGCTGGAACAGGAACACCCAGACCAAGTCACACAGGAAAGTGTCCAGATGGGTTTTGAATGTCTCCAGAGAAGGAGACCCCAGTTCTGCTCATGTGCTATGGAGCTTGTACCATTCCTACCCCTCCAGAAGATGATTTTGTCACCCCAGCTCTACAACTTCTCTGCTGCCACCACAACTGCTCTGCCACCACTGCCAGGGGACAACACACAGCTCCCCAGGCATCTTCCCATGGCTGAGAAGAAATATGGAATTAATTTGCAGGATCACCTTCTCTCCCAGCAAACGAGGACAAGGTCTGGATGTGTCCATTTGTCACACTCAGCTGCTGCCCCGTGTGGCCCAGGCTCTGTAACTGGTGTCAGCTCAACAGGCATTGGAGATTCATCACACCAGAACCAGAGCCAGGGACTTCCACAGCCTTTAAGGAAAGCACCTGGGGTTTCTTGTGCTTGAGAGAAACCCTGGAAAATTCCCAGGCATGGAAAGAAAATGAGATAAGATTTCCCGAGTTTCACTGAGCCCTATCTGCACTTACACATTTCCCACATTAATGTATTTCAAAAGGACTTTTGGAACTGATGAGATGTGACCAACCTCCACCATCTCCCCAAGAGAGAGCAGAGTTCTGCTTCCCTGGGCAAGGGCAGTATCCCCTCCATTGTCTGCTTGGTGCAGTCACCCTTCCCAGAGGTTCAAGCCCACTCCCTTGGGTAATTTCCCCAAGGAAAGGCCACCTGAGACTGCAGGTGAAGCAGCTTCTGGTTCCCTCCATCCTTACAAATCCCAGCTGACAGGGATCACCCTCATCAAGAGCATTTGAAAGCCTGGGTGTCCTGGATCAGTCCTTGATGGGGCTATGGGGTACAGGGAGCAGCCCCAATGGGCCATGAATGGTGTGGGGGCTGGTACTGCAAAGGGGTCACCTTGTTCCCTAGAGGATGGGGGACAGTGTTGGGGGGTTTCAGAGAGGAGGCAGGTGGAGAACACATTGAGTGTAAGGAGAAGGATGAAACTGCAAAAGGAAAGCTAAACCCTAGTGGGGAACAGTCTCAGCAGGACTCTGGAAGAGAAAATACTCAGCAGTATGAAGAGAAAAGGAGCAAAAGGTGTGGGGTTTGCATCCTGAAGACATCCTACTCAGGTAAATCCTATTCTCTCTTTTTTTTTCCCCTCCATTGTGTGTGGTGAGTGAGATGTCAGCCCTGTGGTGTATGAGTGTGTCTTGGAAGTGGTGCCTCCACTGGATGGAGGATGTGGTCCCTGGAGGCACAGTGCCCTCTTTGGCTTGGGAAGACTTTTGGAATGTTTTGGGTGGAGATGTGCAGTGCTGAGGTGTTGGTCCCTGAGAGGGAGAGTGGATGGTTCCACCTCCACCCCTGGCTCCCACCCGCTGTTTTGGTGTTTGTTGTAAATGAACAAACACATTCATTATTAATAATGACACAGACATAGGAAAGCCTTTTAAATAAGCACTTGAAAGAGCACTGAGCCTAGTGCCAGAGTGAAGTCTGAGGGCTCTCAACAGCAAAATGGGGTAGAAAATTGTGTCTGAAAGGCTCAGGCATTTAAAATGAATGTTAGCAGTGCACGGGGCTGAAGTACAACCCCAGCACTTCCACAAGATGTATAGACTGGCTTTCAGTAGCACAACCTCTGAAATACCCCTACAAGTAACCTTGTTGTGGATCAGTGGGGCTTATTCTATTTATGAAATCGATAAGTGTGAAGCCCATAGACAATCTCAAGTTATTGGCCTTTTCCAAATGAATATCCCAAGCATTTCTAATCACAACCATCCCACTGCTGTTATTCTGACCTCCCTCTTCTTTGGCTGGATCAATAATGTCTGATGTAATAACTTATCCACGTGCACCGGGAAAATTATTGATTCTGGTTGCACACAAGAGCCGGGAGAAAGATGTGTCGGGCTCTGCCTTTAGTCTGAGACCCTTTTGGGGTTTAAATTGAGCTTGGTGTTTGTCTGAAGGCTGCTGGTGCTGTGTGTAACACAAATCAGGCTGCTTTGCCTCCACCAGCCCCCCCAGTGCTTCCAGGGCACCCTCACTGCAATGTCTCCTACTCTAATTGTACTGAGACCCCCTCCTCTGCCTCCCCTATGCCCCATCCTGCCTCCTGGGGAGGCTCAACTTTAGGCCAAGTAGAGACTTTATTTACTTGAGAGCTGTGGGATGGAGGCAGAAAGCCTTCCATAAATCCTGGCTGTTCACAGAAGGATCAAAAGCTCAGGTGTGAGCCAGGGGATGGGGCAGGATTAATGCTGGGCCAAGATGTGTTCTCAGGTGTGGGGTTTATTGCTGCTGAAAGCAGACAAAGAGAAGCTGCTTGTTGCAATACACACTATTTTCTAACAGAACTATCAATTGCATCCACCTACAAAAGCTGGACACATGGCAACGTGGTAACTTTATTTCTTAATTGCTCTGGACTAATTTACCTCAATGGGGGTGTGGGAGTGGGAAATCAAACACCCCGGTGATGTGCTGAGTCACCACCAGAGCCATCTGTAATCTCTCTCTTCACATCCCCTCTGATAGCTGCCTGTAGCTTCTTTTTCATATCCTTTTGTTTCAGATGAAGGGAATTACAAATTGCAAATGTTTCTCCCCTTGGCTGCAGGAGCATAAATCTCCAGTAACCCCAAGCTCTCTGCTCCTATCGATTGCTGCCTGAACGGAGCCAGATGGGCTCAGATATGAGCATGATCTAATATTCCCCTTTGCCTGATTTATGGATTTCTTTGTGCATTACCTGCCTGTAAATGTGTCTTGCATTATTTCTCCTCTGCCTGTCAAATTAAAGAAAAATATTCTCGTTGACCTTTAGACTTGAGAGAAGAGGGGGGGGAGGAAAAAAAGAAGTCAGAGACATTTTGCTGCGTGTATTACAGTGATCTTGGTGCTTACATGCCAATTAAGAGTGTGTGATTATGAAAGAGGTCTAGTAATTTGTGTTAGTGTAATGATTTCATTTCCCTGTAAAGCACGCAGTGGATGCAGGCAGTGGCATCAGCCACTCTGCAAATAGCCTGGGGAGGAAGAAAAAGGGGGGGGAATAATTTGACACAATTCATTCCTTAATTTACAGAAACAAGCCCTGATTGCAAGAATTGCTGGTTGTTGTGTTTTTTAGTTTTGTTTTTTTTTCCTGGAGGAAACAAGTGTTCTCTAAAATGTGGGCATAGCAAATCAAACTGCAGCAATGTGTTAATGCTATTAAAAGGGATGAGCATCTCAGGGTAGGGGGGGTTGGCTGGAGACCTCTCCTGTGATCAAAGTGAGTTTGCTTAGTATTTTTTACACCTATTAATGTCCCATGAACCTGCCCTTAGAGCACAGCCCTGGGGTGGGACATCTCTGGTGGGAGACAGAGTTTTGTCTGAGCAGAGAGCTCTCGTTTCAACCAAAGGGACTGACCTCCAGGGTCCAGAACCCACTCCTGCAGGTTTCAGGAGTGTTTTATAGCTGATGAGCCCGTTATCTCCTCTGTTTAGTGGTAAATGATGGTGAGAGCTATCAAATACAGGCACTAAAAAAGAAAATGTTTTCATCTTGGTCATTGCTCAGTGTTGTGACAGATGAAGAACAGCAAAGGTGCAGTGACAGAGCCCAGTGCCTTCCTGTTCAGGCTGGATCTGCTCTCTATCAGGAGGTGACATTTTCAGTAGGAACAAGACTTTAGCTCTGTTTTCTAAGCAAGTCCTCTGTGAATGAGTCTTCCCACGCTCTGTGGGCATGTCACAAAACCTGGCTGGTGGCCCTGGCTGTAGGAGCAGGCAGTCCAATGTGTGTTCCCCATGCCTGCATTGCCAGAAAAGTCTCTCTAGGCTTGTCTCTGGCTCAGGTACCTTTAGGCAAGCAAAGTTGTTCCTACATAGAAAGCAGAGGTTCAGGAACCTTCCATTCCTTCCCAGTCTCTAGTTCAGGTCTCTGAGCAATGGAGAACCCCATTTCCTTGCCTGTGGTCTCCCTTATTTTATCCCTAAATATCTCTGCTGAGGCAGGACCCCCTGCTGGCTGAAGGCTGAGTGATGGCCAGTGTTTTACATCTGCCCCTAAACAGTGTGTCTGGTTTGGGACCTGTATATTCATGAGAGAGGGGCTGTGAGTATAGATTTTTCTTTGGTTTGGATGCTTTATTTTAATTCCAGTGGCTGATGGCATTTGTTTATTTTTATTACAGTGAGATCCCAGTCCCTGGGCTCGGGCTCCGTGCTGCTAAAGTCGCTTTTATTATAGATGACTCTTCAAGTGATAGTCTTTGCCCTGAGGAGCTCCCAATAAAAGTAAGCAGACAGATAGAGAGATAAAAGACATGATTCAGCATCAGATGTAATTTGCTGTATGAAGCTGATCCGATTGTATTTGAAGGATTTATTTTACAGATTAAGAAACTTGGGTGCGATGAAATGAAAGGACTTGCAGAGAGCTCTGTGCCAGTCAAGGGGGAAGTGAGATCTGGGCTGGGATTGCCCCGTGGCTCCCAACCCTCCCCTTGGGAGAGGGAAAACATTTGTGCATTGCACAGACACAGCCAGGTGTGCTGTAGGTCCCACACAGCCCTGCAGAGTGATGCCACCCAGCAAATGGGTGTTTGTCCCCTGCCTGATGCTGTCCTCTTACTCTGAGACACTCTTTGTGACTTGTGGCACAAACAGTGCTTTGAAGAGATGCATTTACTGAACAAAGACACAGAAAAAACACCTAAAAATCCCCATTCTGGTCTATGAGAAATGTTACAGCAATAAATCAAAATGCAGTGATTGCTGTTCCCTTTCCCCCAATGATCTGTAATTGTGGGTTTGCATCTGGGCAAAGGGACACAGCTCACACTGTCTCCTGTGCATGGCAATGATGGCCTTGGCTTCCTCCTGGCGTGACAAGGGAGACTGAGGGTCCCTTCAGTTCAAACAATGCAATGAACACATAAATTGAGAGGCAAAGCTTTCTGCAAAACACAGAAATAGTAAAGCACCATCAGCACAACCCTAAATCATGATGACAACGTTACCCGGTGTCAGCTAGAGCTGCTCACTGACTGCAAGGGGGCTGGTGTGAAGCATTTCTCTATCTGGTAAACAGAGGGAAAAGAAAATGAAGGAAAGAAAAAGGAGGCAGGGAAATAATACTCAAGGATTTAGTAATAGAATTGGGAGGCTGACAGCAAAAGTACCCTCTGGCACTGTGGAGTTTTACATCGCAGCAAAAAATAGGCTGCTGTAGGATTGAGATGTCTTGTTCCCTTTAACATTTCTCAGTCTGGGCAGTATAAACATCTGTGAGTCACCTTCACATTTACAAGCTATAAGCATGAGGATCTTTGCTTCCCTTTGTTAAAGCCACTCAGGTTTTTCCCTGTAGCCACAGCCAGCAGGTAGGGCTGAGTCCTTGTTCTCAGCAAAACAACAAACTGACCTGTAAGACCTTTACCATCTAATGAACAGCATCTCAGGAACAGCCTCTTTTGGGGGGCAGTTTTGTGCTGCCTCCAGTTCCTTTTCATTCCCATCCTGAGCTGGGTAATGGGCAGCCTGAGGAGGTGTTTCAGGGCCAAGGTGCTCCTTGGGTTCCCAAGGAAGGGGGAAGCTCTAACCCCTGAACTCTTTTTAGCATTTCCAGAGCTGTGTGGACAGCACACAAACCTTAAAAATTCACTCCAGACTGAAAAGCAGGAAAGACAACATTTGCCTCTAGTTCCTACAGGTAGCCATGAGCCACCAAGCTCATCAGCTCTCCATCTCTGAGACCCTGTGGGGAATGTGATGTTCTACACATCACCTCTGCTTAGGGGAGGAAAAAAAAAACCCTGTTTTTCTGGATATTTCCTGGCCTTTCTGAGGCAGTGAGGAGATGAACTAAGTGAAGCTCTTTGGTGGTATCCATCACTGCAGTCAAAGAGCTAAATCCTTCTCCTTGTCCAGTGGTTTATTCCATAATAGAAACATAGATAGTAGTGACAGAGGAAATCACTTTGGGTCAGCCAGTTTATCCTTTGCTGGGAGAAAGATTGTTCCTTGCGTTTGTTGCCTTTGCAGACGATATCTCAGCCAAAATTACCACCTGACCTGAAGTCTGTCAGAGAAATGGAATATTGTGAAGATAAACCTCGCTTGGGAGCCTGTTTTATTGCTGGTGCAGCAGGAGGAGGATGAGATCAGGGCATGGCTCAGGAGATGAGAAGGGGGAAGAACTCCAGCCTTCCTCCTTTTTTTTACCTTCCCTCTCCAAGTACTTGCAGAACACAGAGACAAGGGGAGGATTTGGGAGCATTGTAAATCAGGATGCAAATTGTGTCCAGCCCCCATGGTGTGACTGGGATTCCTCATGGATTCCCAGATCCCCCCAAGCCCTCCCACTGTGGAAGTGGCCACATTTAGGGCTGCAGTAGAGGACAGTTGGGTGCAGAAGTATCCAGAGCAGTCAGTGTCTCTGCTGGGGAAATAAATGAGAACACTCTGAATTCATTAATTAACTACAAGACAGAGGCAACGGCCTGTTTGCAGAGGGCATTTTGATGCCATGACTCTGAGAGGCAGATGATACCCTCTTGTAGCTCCTGCAAACCCTCACTGGGACCTTTCATTTACAGAATGTTTGTAAATTGAAATTCATACTGATTTTTCCTTTTTTTTTTCCTAAATGAGTGACTGACTAGACATCTTGCAAATGACTCCAAACTTATAAACACAACCCAAATGTTTCCTTCTGGTGCTTGTAAGCAGGAGAAAAAGTAAATCTTTGCATTGGAAGTTAGTTTTAGATTTGAAGGTTTCTGTTCTGGTGATTAAAAATGGAATGCTCACTGTTTTGGATGTAGCTGAAGCAAGCCCTTCCCTCCCTAATGAACAGAGAAATGAAGGGTTCCTATGGTTTGATCCTGTTGTAGGAAGGAGCCCGTGGATGCTCAGAGCCCTCTGGTGCTGCCGAGGGAAGTCAGTCCCAGCCCCCAGGCACTGGGAATGGTGTTGAGAGTAAGCACTTGCACAGTATAAAGACAGGAAATCTTTCAGGAAGTTTTTCACCTCCTGTATGGCAGCCACCCAACTGTTAGTGTTACTCATTTTTCCATAACACAATGTAGAACTAAGAATTAGTTATTTTAATCACAGCATTATTATTATTATTACAGGTCTTATTTTCTCGTGATCCTTCAGAACTGAGACCTGACTCTAAACCAAGTACAAGCCCAGGTCACAAAGAGGCAGAGCTGTTCCAAGCAATAAGGAGCTAAATAAGCTCAAAGACCTGGCAAGGAGTGATGGGGAGGATGGGATGAGCTGGGAAGTGCTGGTTGTTTGATGGATGGTTCTGTCTTACAGACACATCATCAGTGTCAGGCTCTGCACAAGCACCCAAGTGAGCAGGACTGTAATGCTGGGCATCTCTGCAGAGCTCCATGTGCTGCTGGGCAGAAAGTTTCTGCCAGTGCTATTTAACATCTTCGTAGGAGATATGGACAGTGGGATGGAGTGCACCCTCAGCAAGTTTGCAGATGACACCAAGCTGTGTGGTGCAGTTGATACACCTGAAGGAAGGGATGCCATCCAGAGGGACCTTGACAGGCTTGAGAGGTGGGCCCAAGCCAACCTCATGAAGTTCAACAAGGCCAAGTGCAAGGTCCTGCACCTGGGTCAAAGCAATCCCAAGCACAGATACAGGCTGGGTGGAGAGTGGCTTGAGTGCAGCTCCGTAGAGAAAGACTTGGGGGTGTCAGTTGATGACAAACTCAACATGAGCCAGCAGTGTGCACTCGCAGCCAAGAAGGCACCAACCAAATCCTGGGTTGCATCAAGAGGAGTGTGACCAGCAGGTCAAGAGAGGTGATTTTACCCCTCTACTCAGCACTGGTGAGACCACACCTGGA
>VZTY01000326.1:0-36599 GCA_013400935.1 Turnix velox
GAGGAGCTGTGCTTCAGTACCTTCTCCTTTTATCCATTGCCTCACTGACAGAAGTATCAGGTTAATAGTAAACCTACTTCTTAGTGGGAATATATGATCTTCATTGCCCATTCCTTCTCCTATTTCTTGCTGCTGCATCAGAATTCAGGGGAGGAAGATCAGAATATATCACAAAAAATAACCTCTCAAAACTCCTCTATGGAAGTACATTTTATTATATGTCCCCTAATATAGCTTTTTGTAGCTCGATGCTTAAAGTAGATTTTCCTTACTTGTACAAAATGTTGTACAAGTTGCTACTGGTAATATTGAGGAACAAGTGAATAATATGCAGATAACAAATTCTTTCCATGTCACAGAGACAAATTCATGCTTCTGATCCAGTTTGGATTTTAAATCTCTTATTTGCCAAAGCAATAATTCTTATAATATAGTAGAATGCTCAGAGTGAGAAGCCAGAAGCACAGAATTTCATTTTAAATTACCCATTCCTTATGTTCTTGGCTGCTTTTGCCCTGTGGCATTGGTTGACATTTCATAGAGAGTGATCTACCATAAGGTTGGGAAGTATATAATTGCAAGAATTGTCTGCTTTTTTGATTTTTTCCATTATATAGCCATGAGATTGCAGGCACACTTTTCATAGGTATTTAATTTCTAATGAGAAAGTTTTATTCTTCACTGGCCTATGACTACAGTATGGCATTTTAGTAAATAAATGGAAGATCTCTTCTACATAATTCAGTTCAGAAGTTATGCTTGAGAGGCTACGCAGGTCTTTGACCTGTATCATGTGAATGGCAACATAAGTAATTGAGAATATGTTCTTAGATAAAAACTGTATAGTGCAGAAAATGCTTAATATTTGAAAGCAGGTGTTATATAGGAACAGAAAAAGATAACAATGGGGAGCTAGTAAAATTTTTGTCATTTTTATTACTGGTTTAAAATTTATGAATTTTAATGAATTAAGTAATAGTGAGAATTGTTTTATAGTATTAAACATTATGTGCTTTAAGAAAGGTGCAGAGTTTTATTAATTTTTTTTTAAGTAAGCTAACAACAAGAGCTGAAAACTTGATAGTTAGCAAAGCTCAGATGAATAACTTCCAGAACTTGCTCACTAGAAAGTGTGTATTCATATTCTTTGAACTCAAGCAGATCTTGATCATAAGATGGTGAGTGTTTTTCTTTCCATTGAGGTTAGACATGGTCTAGACACACAGTTCCTAATAAATGAGATTCTGATCCTGTTCTAATAGACTTCATTGTTTGATTAAGCTCTGCATGCAGTCATTTCCTGGACACTGTCTAGGAAAAATACTTGCTTATTTTTTTTATCACAGCAGTGTCTGGGAGCCCTGTTACACTACTTGCTGTACAAATACACAAGGTAGAGACTGCTGAGAATACAAATGTTACACATCTGAGCCTGGGTATTACATTTGTGGGTAAGATTATGGTTTTTTAAATAGTTCATGTTCCACAGATATTTATAGGTAAAATGATAGGTGGCAATAAATACCTCTTTTTCAGCTCTTGTTTTAACTGTAAACACTACTGTATTTATAATCCTGTTTATATCTGTGTTAGAGCTTTGTTGAAAGATTAGATTTTTTTGGGAAACCTTGATTTTGATCCAAGGTTACAATCAAGGTTACAACACAAGCTGTCAAAAACCTCACTGCACAAGAAAAAGGTGCATACACTGGAACTGCCAAGTTTCACAATGTGTGTGAGTTCTGAAAGCCAGTCCACAGAGGGGGAGAAAAAAAAAGCTAAGATAACTCTTTGAGAGAAGTGGTTGGTCTTCAGCAGGGGAGATTAATCTGGCAGTCTTGTCATCTGAATACAAAGAATGAAAATTAAATGTTTATGGTAATTTAGGTGGATTGGTAGATCTCATTATGAAGACTGTCTAGAAAATAGAATTTTTTTAATTTTCCTTTGTTAAAGTAGGTTAGCTCTTAATAATACTGATGGAGTTTGTGTGGTTCAGGCACATTACACTCCCTGTTTGCTTATGGGTTCAGTTGGTAGAAGATTTGGGATTCCAGTAGGTCTACTTGGGGCTTTTTGCTGGCATCTCTTATGTGTATTTTTATATATGGTTATCAACCCTTGAGCTTGAAAGTAGCATTTATATTCATATTTATTTTATTTTAATTTTTATATTTTTATATTTATTTATTTTATTTATTCTAGTATTTATTATATATTTTATATTTATTTTTATTTATATTTATACCTTTCTCCTGTCCTGGTTTGTATGACATATTTGCAAGGCATCACATCATCTTGTGTATCCAACAGTCTTAGTTTCTTGCTCTGAGGTTGGTTGCATAAGTGCTGCTTAAGACAGAATGTCTGTCACAGCAGTCAGCACAAGAGCTTGCTAAGAGTGTTTGAGTAGGGAAAACAGCACAACTGACTGAAAAGAGAGTGTTTCAGTAATAAGGGGCATAAATAAGCTGCTGGGGAATGAATTGCAGGTTAAATGACTGTTTGTTTCAGTGCTGAGTGTGGTGATCCTTTCAATACCTTTCACCATGCTGTATTCTTGGCAGAACAAGCTTTTTGTGTGTTCTGGAGCTTTCCTAGTACACAAGGAGGAAATGTTGCTTTTCAGCTTACTTGGGAGGTTTCCTACTGATGGAAAAATTACAATCAAAGCAAATTTGTATTTACTTTAAGGGTTGCTTATCATTATTGTAGTGCTGTCTACAATGTTTCATGCTAACTAGAAGCCTGATGTTATATTTCAGTTTTGAACTTTCCAGAGGATAACAAAACATTGATTCTAATATTCTTTTTCTATTTGATTGCTCTCCCCCTTGCCATGTAAAAAAAAATTGAAATCATATTTACACAATGCACACAGACTTTGGCAATTTTTTATCTTCATTTGCAAACGTTTTTATTTTCATTAAAAATAGCTTTCTTAACAGCTTATGGTATTTTAAAGGAAGCAGTTTGTTTCTTCCATCTAAGTTACTCAGTGATTTGCCTCAGAATAGTAATTTCAATTATCTGAAAGAAAATGGAGATTATCATATGTGCATAGAGAAATTTCAGTGTATTTTTCATTATTTAGGAATATCACAGATGTCAATGATCATGATTAAGGTGAAAGGGACTATAAAGAAAAAATTCAAATTCCCCTTTGAGCTTGGGTTACTAATTTTGCATTCTTTCCCCTTGTAATCTTAAAATCTTAGCTGTCAATAATTTGAGGCAGAGAAGCATCCCAAGAATTAAGGAAAAAAAGAAGCTTTTCTTATTGAAATATTCATAATTTTAACACTGATGATGTCACAAGTAGAGAATACTATTTGACAAAGGAAGCAAACAAAGTAGAAGTCCCTATCTTTAAAAAAGAGTTAAGAAGAAGTTCCTCTTGGAAATCTGGTATTTATTTTTTGTTGACCTGAGGGAAATATACATTTGGCTTAATTATGTACTGCACAAACCATTAATGCTCTTCATGCACATCAGAAGACTCTTAAACTTTTACAACAGCATTCATAACACTTGGGGAGCTAACCAGTAACAGTAATTCAATCACTTTGCATCTGTTTGTATTTTGAGAACAAAGAGTCCTTTCCTTTTATTTAAGGGGGAAAAAACCCCATCACTTTTCCCCTCCCTTTAAGAGAAGAACAGTACTTAGTAAGTTTTAGAAGTCCCACAGAGGGCTGGAGGGTGATTTATTTAATAAGAGTTCCATAATTAGAATTTCCCTTTGATTTGATAACATATACAAGGCTTCAATCCTTTTCTCAAGAACCATAAGCATTTGTATGGTGTCCTTAATTAATAAGTACCAGTTCTAAAAGGAAGCATATTTACTTCAGTGCCCACGGTTAGATTTATCAAGACGTTGTTAGGAATGATTTAAACACAGAAAATGCAACACCTCAAAACAATATAGGAAACCTGCATTGCACACGTTTTTTTCCTTTAGTAACTAATTTAGATAATCTTTGTAAAGAAGTGAATCCTACTAGGAGTTATTCTTCCCTTGGGATAACCTTTAGTATCAGATCATGGAAGTACTTCTGTAGGCTAATGCTTTTCTTTTCTCATTAAATAGTAATTTTTTTCCTGTAAAATTTGGAGGGTGGATCTGCAGAAATGTTTCATGGAGACTTCTTTCTTTTTTTTTTTTTTTTTGTTCATTCAAATATATTAAGTAAGCATAAATACCATGGTTCTCAAAATTAAGATTTTCTCATCAGAATTTCTAGAATTTTGAGAGAATTGATTAATAGACAGAAGGAACAACTGAGCCATGGGACTAGAAGTCCTAGCAGTACTGATCCTTGAGGAACACCACTCCTCACTGGTTTCCACTTGGACAATGAGCCATTGACTGCAACTCTTTGAGTGCCACCATTCAACCAGCTCCTTATCCAGCCAGTGCTCCATCCGTCAAACCCATTCTTTTCCATTTTGGTGGCCAGGATGTCATGTGGGACAGTGTCAAATGCCTTGCACAAGTCCAGGTAGATGATGTCAGTTGCAGCTTTGTGCAAAAAAACCTGGAGTCCTGGACAAGAGTGAGCCCGACCCCTATTATTCTGTGATTTATAGTTGGATATTACTTTAAATGCTGTATTACTTTTAAAAAAAAATACTTCTTAGTTTTCATAAAAAGAACTCTGATGTCTTTAGTCTCCTTGGTAACTGATCATTTTGAGTTATTTGCATGCTTGCTCCCATTCCTTAGACAAGATTTTGTATTTTTTACTTTTATATTGCAGAATGAAAAAAAAAAAAAAGAGGCAGTGGAAATGTGAGCAAAAGCAAAGCATTTGAATTATTTTTCATTATAAAATTGCCTTTATTTGTTTGCTATATTACAAAAGAATTTGAGGCTTTATTTTTAAACACAAATAAATAAAACTTGATTTCTTTAATGCAGAAAGTTGTAAACCTCTTAAAATTTCCTTTGAGTGTAGCAGGAATTTGTTTGCATCACTTAATACAACACATTTGCGTAGAAAATAGCTGCCTTTAACAAATACATTAGGAATAGTTTAGAATAATAATGTTTATCATCCACTCTGACTTCAAGGATAATTTTGATGAAATACACTATTTTCTGCTTAATAAAGAGTTTATTCAGGGTATCAGTGTGAAAATTTTAACTTTTATGCAAGGGACAATCTCTTTTGCAGTATAAGTGTGAGGTGTACACCTGGAACTATCAATAGACTATTAACACATATTGTTAGGTACTTGATTTTGCTTTTTAAAAATTTATTTGACATCTAATGTAGCATAGCAATTATTTTTCTAGTGTGTTATTGATTGGAACTCATTGGAACTGTAGGCTGTGTGGTTTATCTCAGAACTGTGCTGGAGTTTTAGGCTGCATCCAAAGGAGACAGGAAACTGATATGAAAAGTTTTTTTTTTTCCTGCAAAACTTGGGTTAAGTATTTCAGTTCGAGTTTGAATTTTGTCAGAACTGCTCAAGAAAGCAGGTTATGGGTTTGGACCAGGCATTCAATTTATTTTGCAACCATTAAGGGATGATTGCACTTCACGTTCCATAATAATTTCTGAAGTAATTATATTTTGTTCTATTAAAATTCTAAGCAACTGCTATCTCCATAGGATGTGTGATCTCTGGTTTTGTTCAAGCTAAATAATACAAAGCCATTTGATATGTTCCTATATGTTGTGATTTGCATAAATACATGCTTAACAGTAGGTTCATAGGCTTTTGTATGGAATGTGTGAAGTACTTTAATGAAGCTTTACTGGGAATAAAGCTCAGGTCACTCCTGTAGAGATTTCCCTGAGTACAGATTGAAGGCCTAAACCTAAATTTCTTCCAGCTGTAATCATCAGCCATTTTAAAATGTGAAAGTTGAATAACCAGCACCTATGAGTCCTCACTGAGGTAAAATAGAACTAACAGAGTCAGCAGTTTTAAAAATGTTTTCATTGATGGAAGTGCAAAGATAGAGATTCACTGTAAGCTTGAGTGAGCAGGCTGGACAGAGAAATGTCATCTCCATTTTGAGGGAGCCTTCCTCATTGGTGTGCTTTATATCAAACTATTGGCCTACAGAATGTAAAGTTCAGGTATTTCCTGTGAAAGCTAAAACTACTTTCTAGTAGTTCAATTTAGGAGATTTTTTTCTGTTATGATACAGCCTATCCTGTTAGAATTACAACTGAAGTTTGAAAGGGCAGGTGAAGACCTTCAGTGGTTTTAGAAAAAAGTTCTCAAGGATCTACTTAAAATTACACTTTCATGTAACAGGGTTCTACGAAATAATTTCATTCTTAAAATGCAAACAGCATGAAAATGTTTTACTTGTTCACATATTATCTTGGATATCTGATGCCTGTCAGATTAAAACAGCTCCTGGAGTAGGAATGTGGTGAAGAGTGAACCTCTGCCCTTCCAGAAATATTTGTTTTAACTGGCTGATGGGTCCACATCTGGAAATAAAATTAACTGCTTCAAGCCCAGATTGCTTCTTACATAATGTAGTGGTTACATATCTTACACTGAAAATTGGAATTTTAAATGATCCCTGGAGGGACTGAAATACATACCACTGCAACGACAAGACTTAATTAAATTCTCCCTAAACCCACTTATAAACATTGTTAAATTAGATTTAGACAAATGGGACAAATTATTATTATCATGAAAAAGAACATTATCCATTGTCTTGTCTCCATTTGTAAACCCTTTGTCAATAGAAATCCCCAAGCCAAACTTCCCTATAATAATTAACTTCTGTCAGTAAAATTTTATAGGATTGCAACAGCATGGAAAAAGACCCATTACTTCGAAAACAAAAAAGTTCATAAAAAAAGGAGTGTTAAATTTCCTAAATCTTGCTAGCTCAGGTTGTTGAACTGGAAGAGGTTGCCCAGAGAGCTTGTGGATGCCCCCTCTCTGGAGGTGTTCAAGCCCAGGCTGGACAAGGCACTGAGCAGCCTGATGTAGTGGGAGGTGTCCCTGCCTATGGCAGGAGGGTTGGAACTGATGATCTTTAATGTCCCTTCCAACCTGAACTATTCTATGATTCTATGATTCTATATTGTATGTGCATATTCAGATATATCTGCACAGATATCTGCATAATTGGCAAAAATGAATTTTCTGGTTCTTTTCCCCACAGCTTTGTTTTTCTCTAGTTCTTTGCTGTGAATTCTGTATCCTAACAAAGAAAACTGTACGTGGCTGGAGAGAGGAAGCAGTTTTATGTTCAGTCATTAGCAGTAGGCAAGGTGCCTTTTGGAAGGAGGCATGACAGATAGGTAATGTCCCCACTGTCAGATCCACTGTCACAGAGTGCACTTGTAGGGGGACAGCAGGAGACAGAGTGCACAGGGATACAGGTGCAGCTTTTTCAGAATCCTAGTAAGATGAATGCACCTATTGTCACTGCTCCCCTGCTTTTCTGTAGCCATTAGTATGACAGTGCTGTAATTGATTACCTGACATAACCCCTGTGTTGAAATTTTTCTCTTTTTCTGAACCTGTCCTTTGAGCTTTTCAGCAGTGTGTGGCTATCTACTGTGACACTGCATTCGTCTTTCCAGTTCAAGATGTGCTATCCTTGTAATGGTAGGAAATTTCAAGTGCTTGAAACAAAGGTACATCACATTTAGGTTTGATAGCTGTGATAACAGCTGCCCTTGGCCATAGTCTCCTATGTAATAACAGTGAAGATCAGGGTAAGGAGAATTGTGAATATAGTTGAACTCATGGATTTAATATAGAATCATCCTTTGCATGCTATTTTACTTTAACCTGTCCCTTTGTGTGCACTATCCCAAATGAAATACAAAGATTTCACTAGTTCTGCTTGAGATGATGCTACAAATCATAGATTTTCACTATGCATTACACCAGTTAGTTGCAATCTGTAATACAATGATCTGATTGCGAAAGACATTTTGTTTCCATTCTAGTAATTACCTGAATGGCATCGAATCCTCTCTGGAGGTGTTCAAGACCAGGCTGGACAAGGCACTGAGTGTCCTGATCTAGTGGGAGGTTGTCCCTGCCTATGGCAGGGGAGTTGGAACTTGATGATCTTTAAGATCCCTTCCAACCCAAACTATGATTCTATGAAAATCGTTTTGAATTTGACTGGTTTTGGGAATGTATAAAGAGAAATATTGTAGAGCACTTTAGTGTCCACAGAATATGGCTGGATTTCCAATACAATGTGTCCTATGTATTTTCCCCTATATTAAGGGGAAAAGTGACCATTTATCCCATGTGGAGACTTGCTTACAACCTCAAACTCAGTAAATCAGTTCTTAAATGTATAAGGAATTTTGAATATTCCTGGGACATGCCTCAATATGTTCAAAGATAAGGTAGTGTGGATTTGGCTCTAGGACTTTTTGCTTCTAGTTTGAACCAGATAAATGAAAGATCCTATATTGAAGTAGAAGGCAGCTTTTTAAAAGGGCATGGGCAGGAGAATCTGTGTGCTCTCATCTTTTGAATTATTACTTAATAGTACATGAACATTTTAATGAACTATTAAAATAACTCAAAGTTGCCCAATTATTTTTTTATCCCCCAAGAATGTGGAGAGAGAAATATCTTTTAGAAGAAGAAAATCTCTATTACAAAAACCTGTAATAGTCAGTGTGAGAAATTGGAGGACGTAATGTTCAGATGAAATTTTATGAAACAATAATGCAAAGATCATTTCCTGTGTTGAGAAATAACTACAATTGGCCAGAGATGTTAAGTCTTTTATGTTGTATTTACACTCAAGCAGACAGTTGATGAAATTTTCATAGGAAGACAAAGTTCATAATTGTGCACTTAATGAAATTCCTATTATTGCTAATTATAGGTTCTTCTTGTATTTATTCCATAGAGCTACATGAACCCTGACCATGCACTGCTTTGATTTATGACAGCAGTCATATTTATAATGCTTGTTAGTCATTCAGAATTGTTTGTTTGGGCAAATTGTTAATGTCAAACTGGTATAATTTTATTGATGTAATTATTTCTTTCATTATAGCAGTGCCTGCAAGCACTTATATAGTAAGAGTTATATTAGCATTCTACTCTAAGACCTGTATCACAAAGATTTATAAATTAGCAGCAAAAATTTGCTCCGAGCTAAATCTTCATATATGAAGAATGATGCATGTATATAGTTCTTGAAAATTTCAGATGGCTTGAACTAGCTTTTCTTTTTTTTCAAGATACTCTTATTTCTGAGAGGTGGTTAGGAAGCATGGAAGAAATGTACCAACAATATTAGGTTGCACATATGGAGTTAAGAAAGTGGTTTTCAGCTTTGGTAAGAAAGAATGTTATCTTAATCTAAATCCTTAACTTTAGGTCCTGTAATATTTGTTTTCACTTACATGCTAAGACAGATGGTGATAGCAGATGTGTTTTACTTTATGGTGATCATTGAAAAAGGATCATTACAGACTCAGAGATGTGGAATTTAAGTTCATCCATGTGCAGCCATCTAAAAAGCTGAGTCTGAAGTCAGGAAGGTGTCTTGTCATCAAAAAGCATCAGTGTCTGACTAGAGCTGCTAGTGAAAAATGGTGAGGAGAAACTTGTGTAAAGAACAGCATAAAAAAGTGTAGGATGGTGCCACATTCTGCTTAAATAATAGATGTTCTTGAATTTAATCTGACAAAGAAAGGAGAAAATGCCCGATTCTGTGTTGCGCTAGGTTTTAGACAGAATTTGTAACTGAAGCATGTTATACACCTTGGTGTTCAGGAAACACAAGGAATGAATTTACACATTTTATATCTACATGTAATTTTGTAGAATCATAGAATAGTTTAGGTTGGGAGGGACCTTAAAGATCATCAAGTTCCAACCCCCCTGCCATAGGCAGGGACACCTCCCACTACATCAGGCTGCTCAGTGCCTTGTCCAGCCTGGGCTTGAACACCTCCAGAGAGGGGGCATCCACAACCTCTCTGGGCAACCTGTTCCAGTGTTTGACCACCCTCACTGTAAAGAATTTCTTTCTTATGTCAAGTCTAAATCTACCCCCTTCCAATTTACATCCATTGTTTCTAGTCCTCCCATCCAATATCATATTAAAATGTCCTTCCCCTGCCTTTCTGTAGGACCCCCTCAGGTACTGATAAGCTATTATAAGGTCCCCTCTGAGCCTTCTCTTCTCCAGGCTGAACAACCCCAACTCCTTCAGCCTGTCTTCATATGGCTGTTGCTCATATGTGAGCTCTTTGAAATCAGATACACAGTTGATGGTATCTTTTGTATTATTTAGCATTTCTGAATACTGTACATTTTAGTATGAGTCAGTAAGTTGCAGATTGCTTTCCAAAGCAAAGGAGTAGTCTGTATCATTTCCATAGATAATGTTTTCATGATGTGACATCCATAGCATCTTTGCTCTTTTGGTGTCTCTCTGTTATTTTGCTGCAATTATCTGTTGAACCTTTTCATCTTGAACATGTTTTGAAGAGATATTGTCAGTAGAGGCTGTGTGGGTAGTATCTCAGTCCTTCCCATAGTGAATGTGATAAGCTTATCATAAGAACAAGTGACCTGTTTTAAATTTGCTATCCTTTGGAATAATTTCCAGTATGAGAGACAAGTTGCCTACTCTACATCTCCAGGGGATGATGGTCAGGAATGAGAGTTCTGCAGGCAAATTTTTTCCCCTGCTTTATCTCCTCCTGTTCTGTGGGTACAGCATCTTATAATCGCTTTCAATCTGACACTTTGACCTCAACATCACCCGAAAAAAGTGAGGAAATGTGGTGGTGTGCATTAATTATGGGGAGAAATATGGTCAGTAAGGTCTATTGTTGTTCCTAATTTTACACACAGGATGATAAAATCATCCCAATACCTCTTCTGGTGAATCATACATACATCTTTACAGTAAGCACTAATTTTTTTCAGTTTTTGCATGGTTCATATGAAATGAAATGTGCTGAAAGACACAAATATGTGCCATTTGCCTACTTCTCTACCTCAAAAGCACATGTATGTAGAAGTTTAGGAGCTGTTAATTCTGGTTTTCAAAACTGTAATTGCTATTTGTAAGTATGAATGACTTTTTTTTTAGTGATTCTGACTGACCGCTTTGTTCTTGGCACTCAGACATATTCTCTCAAGTGACCTGAATATTGTTTTGTTTGCATGGTTCATATGATTGCTTTATGGTTCCTCCTTTGTCTCTTTTGGCTCTGGTATGGTGACAAAGCATTTTAAAAAGGAAGGTTTTTACTGCTTTTGGAATACTGGGTAGCAATTCTCCTTATTTTGCCTCTCAGAATGACACACACAGAGCAGCTGTGGGTATTTTTCTGAAATATTTTGCTGTGTCCTTAAGAGTAATCATGTCCTGTGCTGTTTTCTTCTGCAAGACAGAATTTTCAAAGGTCTGTGCTAGAGGACTGTTAGCTAAAGTATCTTAATGATACTTTATAATCTTTATCATATGATGACCTGGTCTTCCCACATAGCTTTTGGGAGACCCAAACAGATGAAATGGCTGGTTGGTGTATGCAAAGAGCCATGACCAGAGTGAATATGTGGCTGGGAAGAAAAAGTGGCTTAAAACTGTTTCAACCAGAGTTTTCTACACTCTTCTGACAGAAATAAGGGAGAACCAGAAGCCCTGATATACCTTCTGTAACTTTAGACAAAGGCACTGCTATGCATAATGGATGGGTTAAATGGTTGTTTTGATTGCTTGCTAAAAAGGCAATAGCAGCTCCTGAGAAAAAAAAGATATGCATCATGTTGTGAAAGTTTCTGTTTTGTTATTGTCTATTCTGCCTGCTGTTTGGAATGTGTAAAATGATTCTGACAAGCTTGATATGTGCCAAAACTCAGCATGCCTGCTGGTGGGAAGATTATCATCACCTAGATACAATAAAAAGATTCAAGAAAAGTGCCTCTAATGATGGGCTGCTTTTCTGGCACTGACAGGGATTTCTATTTATTTTAGCAACACCCGCTAGAACTGCTGTAGCTAAAGGCCTGTTAGCATTTTCATTAGAAATTCATTTCAAGACTTTATAACTCAGCTGGAAAACTTACTTTGAACACAAGAGCTGCACAGAAGACTTCTATGAAGACCTTTTTATTTTGTTGTGTTTTTGCATTGAGCAGAAGTAAGCTAGTTAACTGATAATTAATATGTAAATAGGGGAAACCAAAACATGTTAGCACCTAAGAATTCCACTCAGGAAAAACTTGTAACATATGTTTGATATCTCCATCTGAAAAACAGAACTTGGTGCAATATACTGTTGAATCTGGTCTGAATACTGTGGTGTTTAACCCTATGGAATGATACTCCTTATGAGTAGTAAAGTAGTAAAATGTGCTGAAAGACACAAATATGTGGCATTTGCCTACTTCTCTACCTCAAAAGCACATGTATGTAGAAGTTTAGGAGCTGTTAATTCTGGTTTTCAAAACTGTAATTGCTATTTGTAAGTATGAATGACTTTTTTTTTAGTGATTCTGACTGACCGCTTTGTTCTTGGCACTCAGACATATTCTCTCAAGTGACCTGAATATTGTTTTTTTCTCCTGGTATGCACTGGAAGGTATGAAGGCACTTGCTTTAGGAAGTGTTAATATCACATACAACATTACTATTATACCTAACTGAAGTCTCAAAATATTATTCATGTACCTTTTACTATTAAGAGCAATTTAAATGGGTATAGTTTTCTTAATATTGAAGGAGAAGAATGTTATATATTATTCAATTTGCTTTACTAGGTACCTGACATCTGGTGGTGTGTGCAAAGTACACAGCCTGAATGATAAATTTTATGATTACTATGAGGATAAAGTCAGCAAAAAATATTTTCCATGGAAAACCTGTCCACATAAATAAGAAACTGCATAAAATAACAGATATCTATGATTCTATGATTCTATATACAATGTGATGATATATTCAGATTGTGTAGTTGATAACCAAACCAGTATTTACACCCTCTATTGTAAAAACTTTTTGATAAGACTTTTCACCCAATCTTCTTGTTAATATGTAGATCATGGTTGACAGGATTGCTTACAAAAACATGTGGCAAACTTACAGTATTTATATGATACCCAGAGTGGAAGCAACCGTATCAAAGTCTAGCTGCAATAGCCTTAGGCCAAATACATTTATTGTCACTGTTGAGAACATTGATACAGACAATTCACATGATGGTTTTTAAAAACAGTCATTTAAAAAATACAAACAACCACAGATATGTCAGATGAGATCATCTTGGTGTTACAGTGGAAATACTGCAAAGGCTTCCTCATTTAGACCCATAATTGGGGGAAGGGAAGCTGCAGCCTTCCCTCTATGCAGCAGCAGCACAGGATGTATTTCATTGAAGCCCATAGAATTCCTCTTGGTTTCAACCAAAACTGAATCTGGCATTTCATACAGGTGCAAGCATGTGGCATTCTTACTGTGAAGATGATCCCTCTGGGCCAGTGAGAGAATGCTCTTAACCAGTGAGCTTTTGCATTTGCAGAGCAATAAATTAGAATTGAAATCAATATCAGGCATTAAAAGAGAGCAAACCTCCCTCTGCTTTTCAGTTTGGTGTTTGCTGATGCATTACCAAAGCTATTTAGCTGATGAAAAAGACAGTTACATGAAGAGGATTTTTAGTAAATACTTTTCCATTTTGCGCTTACTGCATTAAGTGAGATTTATTTTGTACGTGCTGTTGAAATTTGCAATAGCATAAATGGCTTAAAGACCTCATATTTAAGTAGTGCCTTTTGACAGCTTCTTAAAAGGTTTTAATGGATAACATTCATGGAAAAAAAAAACATTGCCATCATGGTGCCATCATGCAATCACAGCACAAATAACTTTAAAGTCGAAGTCATGTGTAGAAATATAACAACTTGCAAACAATTTATAAGAAGGTGACTCCTTGAAGTCCTGACTTTTTTTAATGTTTAAACACGTTGCTCAAGTTGGAGATAGAACGAACTTAAGAAGAGAGATTTTTCTCTGTGTTATTAGCTGTGCCTGTACAGTGTATAATGAAATAGTTGTGCATTTGGTGGGTCCCACTCTGCCACAAGCTTACTAAGTATGAACACCTTTTTAATCAACCAGTATCCACGTCACACTCATGTTTCTGTTAGATCTTGGAGAATGGCTCCACTTCTGACATAGTGTTTTATCTGAGGAGGCCTTATCTTAGTAAGTGTGACTACTGTTTTTGACAGAAGGCACTGGAGGGTTGATTTTCTTATAGGGACATGATGTGGGCATCATGGATTGAACCCTTTTGAACCTTTACCTTCCCCACCCATTGGTCTTCAAGGAGAGATGAAATTTTCACTTTTCCTGAGGAATGAGGACACTTAATGTGTTTCAGTAACACAGCTTTCAAGGCAAATTCATGGAAGACACATTCTTTAGCTTTAATGAATGTGTAGTGAGATTAATTGTTTTCAGGGGAAACCAATAGAATGGTGCATACTGACCTCTTGTGTAACCCAGGCCAAGGAGCTTTGCAATAATTCTCACATCCCGTTCTTAACTTTTGGCCAAGGAATATGTGTTTCTGAATTTGAAGTCTGCAGATGAGGAACTTTTCACATACATCTTTAGATAAATTGTTCCCATCATTCATTATCTGCACCATTAATTCATTTTCAGTCTAATTTGTTTAGCTGATATCTGGCCTTTGTCTCATGCCTCAGGAATTTAGTCCCTACTAAAGTAGGGACACACTCTGACCAAACCACCTCAAAATACTCCCTCTTATGAATGNCTTGGAGAATGGCTCCACTTCTGACATAGTGTTTTATCTGAGGAGGCCTTATCTTAGTAAGTGTGACTACTGTTTTTGACAGAAGGCACTGGAGGGTTGATTTTCTTATAGGGACATGATGTGGGCATTATAAATTCCCATTAGAATCCAGAGAGGCTAGAGTTTTGAACCCTTTTGAACCTTTACCTTCCCCACCCATTGGTCTTCAAGGAGAGATGAAATTTTCACTTTTCCTGAGGAATGAGGACACTTAATGTGTTTCAGTAACACAGCTTTCAAGGCAAATTCATGGAAGACACATTCTTTAGCTTTAATGAATGTGTAGTGAGATTAATTGTTTTCAGGGGAAACCAATAGAATGGTGCATACTGACCTCTTGTGTAACCCAGGCCAAGGAGCTTTGCAATAATTCTCACATCCTGTTCTTAACTTTTGGCCAAGGAATATGTGTTTCTGAATTTGAAGTCTGCAGATGAGGAACTTTTCACATACATCTTTAGATAAATTGTTCCCATCATTCATTATCTGCACCATTAATTCATTTTCAGTCTAATTTGTTTAGCTGATATCTGGCCTTTGTCTCATGCCTCAGGAATTTAGTCCCTACTAAAGTAGGGACACACTCTGACCAAACCACCTCAAAATACTCCCTCTTATGAATGGAATGGAATTTTCTTACTGTGGAGTAATACCTAAACTGCAGAACTTTGTGGGTTTTTTGGGGGATTTTTTTTTCCATAGAATCATAGAATAGTTTAGGTGGGAAGGGACCTTAAAGATCATCGAGTTCCAACCCCCCTGCCATAGGCAGGGACACCTCCCACTACATCAGGCTGCTCAGTGCCTTGTCCAGCCTGGTCTTGAACACCTCCAGAGAGGGGACATCCACAACCTCTCTGGGCAACCTGTTCCAGTGCTTCACCACCCTCACTGTAAAGAATTTTGCCTTATTTTTTTTTTTTTTTAGAGTATGATTTGACAAAACTAAACATGACATTCTTCAGGTAATTTAAACTTTTTTTTTGGCATTTGAGAAATCTAAATAATATAGTGCTTTACATACAGTTTCTATTTCTGAATCTTCATTATACTTATCTGGAAGTGCTAGTTTTAAATGTTGAATGAATCCACCCCTTTGCAACTTGTAAAATGATAATATAGGATGCAAGCTTCAGCCACTGGCTGCAGTAGTTGCCAGTATTGAGCCTTAAACTTTTATTAATTTCTTAGCATAGAGAAGTTTCTTTCTCCAAGAAATTTAATTTGAAATTACTGTGTGAAGTAAGAATATATAAGATCACAGAGGTCAAACGTGACGAAATAACACTGTCTTAGTTTCACCAAAACCTTAATTTTCTTACAATGACCCACTGATTTTATTGCATTAAAAAATTCTTTGAGAGGGAAAACGGGAAATTCCCACAACTCATAATAAACCAATGGGATACTTTTACAAATATCTCCTGATGTTTAAATTGCTCTGATTTTGTAAAGTAGATACAGCTCTTTAGATGTAACATTTTTTTGTCAGTTTTTTGCAGCCACACATGTCCTGTGCATATGAAAGTTGGATCTGAATTATGTATTATAACTCGGTTCCTAGTGTTTTGTTTTTAATGGAGTGGGCAATATTATGTATATACTTAATGTCTGACAGTTTAATTTGTCAAATAAGTCAAAAAGCCTCTGCTACTCCTCATCAGGACCTCCTTGCTTTGTCTTCAAAACACAGGCCATACAAGTAGCAAGCCTAGCAAAATTTAATTTACAAAGACAGAAGCTATTTCTTCATACATATTTTTATATAATGCCTTTCATTCATCTGTCACACATACATGCTAGAAGCTACTGAAGTGAACAAAGATTGTTTCAGCCTCAAAAACTCAAATGTTAATATGCAAAGAAATGCAAGGAGGTGATGCATGAAAAGGGGAAAATAAGAGGTGAGAAACAGCTCCCTGTAGACAGTATCATGCCTGAGTATTCTTAAGAGGAAGTGGCAAATTATTATGAAACATCAGCCTCCTCCACTAGCACTGAAATAGTTGCATTTCCATTAAGGAAAGTTATTTGTAACAAGAAAACATTTTTGTTTCAAATTTGAAACATCAGAGTAAACTGAATTGAGCAATACTTGCAATGTCTACTTAAAATTGGATGTAACTTTCTTGTTGCTTTTTTTAAAACCTGCAAAGTAAAGTCTGTGAGAATTTTTGGTACAAAAAATGAGGTAGAATGCAATTTCCTCAGTCATGAATTTGGTGGTATGTGGGCGAGCCCACAGTATAAATTGAAAACAACTTTTGTCAATAGACAAAGCAGATACAAGCTTGAATAAACAGTGTACACATCAATTTTAAAGGTGAAATTTTTCCAATGGAAAGGGAGTTTAGTGTTGTCTCTGTAATTAAGAAAACAAAGCAGTGATTATATCTGCAGATTTCTGCTTCATCATCTTTGTAAATAGGCCTGTCACGTGGAGTGATACATGCCAGACCTCCTTGGAATATGAAAAGCTTCTTTCCCCTTCCTCCTCCACCCTACTCACTGCAACAGGATCTGCAATAACTAACCTAAAGTGCTTTCATTATTTCACTTTCTTTTTGCCATAATGAAAATTAGACTACAACTGCTTCGTAGCTGCTATGGCATTTTAAAAACAAATTAACCACTTTATTGTCTCACATTCTGGATTTTTTTTCTTTCAACTTTCTTTTCCTTCCACCTTGTGGTATTATTTTAGCTTTTAAAAGAATATAAATCATTATAAAACTATTATCAGTTGAAAAGCATTCATCATGAGCCCACAGTATAATGTACCATTGTATGGTTATTTGAAAGAAGGAATTATAATAGAATCCATCTTGGAATATATTTAATATTATCATGGGCAATTCATAGTATTCAGAAGGCTTAGCCTTATTAATGTCAATACTATTAGCAGTAAAAAAGATTTTAGATGCCTCATTTTTCAGTTTAATATAATTGAAAGCATTTATTTGCTCTTCTAGATTTTCTAAATATTGACAAATTTAAATGCTCCTGAATAATGGAAAGGGAGCAGTAACTTCAGAAGAGGTTTCCCTGTTTAGTTTACCTTTAGTTTTACATGTAAATTTTATTATAGATTTTAAATAAATGCATAAAATTCAAAAGACAAGGAAGTGTGCTGGTCAAAATTGCATAACTGTTTAATCTGGAAACCATTTTTTCAACTCTGTTCAGAAAGGGTTTCCTTCTGTTTTTCTCTGCAAGTAGCAGAGAGTCTTTTAGCTCTTTTGAGGTGAAATTTTAAAAAGTTGTATGGAAACTGAATGAGTTTGTGGTTCATAACAAATGAAGTTCTGCATTTTTAACCCTACCAAACCTTTCTGTTTCTTTTATTCCATAACAGGTATACTGCAACATGAAGGCTATTTTCTATGTTCTGTTCTGATTAAAGCAGAAGAATTAACAGAAAGAAGTGGATGCATTTCATTAGTTAGATCTGACCCAAACAGGGGAAAATTCAATGGATGAAGGAGCAGCGAATCATCTGGTAAGTTTAATAATTTCTGTAACTTCTCAATACCATGTCTGTTTTCCCATTTTGATGAAAGTGAACCATGAAACAAAAGGATAAAGGAGAGCTGTATTCGGTATTCGTGGCTTGTTCCTTGATGAATATTTTTTCCACCCCTATTAAAGTATAGAAGAATATATGGAAGAAAAAAAGGCAACTGATTGGCAGATTGAAAGACTTCAGAGATTTTTACCTCTTTGACATAACATTCTGTTATGCACAAAGCTTTCAGAAAAATATCTTTGGCTTTTGTACTTTGATTTAGGGTGTCTTTTGAAGGATATGTAATCTTTTCAAAGCTGAATTTCATTTGTTTGCAATATTACTCTGCTTACTTTTCCCATGATCACTTACATCCCAAAATATAAAAGGTCATGTAATCAAAAGGGTAATGAAGCAGAAAATAACATGAATGCCTTAAACTCTTGCCTTAGAAGTGAGATGTAAGACACATGTTTGGTAAAAATCATGCCTGTAAGAAGGAAAATCGTCTGAGTGATACAATTTTCCCTTTATATTTACTGATTGTGTGAGTGAATATGAAACAATAAGTTGCAGAGAGAACCTGGGTGTCTCTGTTCATTTGCAGAAGACTGGCATCACTTCAAAAAGCACTGGGTTTACAGACAGGTCTAGTTCTATTTCATGGTAAAAAGAATTTTTCAGAAAGTCTAAGATATGTAGCAACTCTTTCACTTAGGTCTGCAATTTCCAAACAATAGTTTGTAGGAGTGAAAGTTGATTAATTTGAAAGAGACATCAAAACAAACATGTTCCTGAGAAGGTAGAATTCCTAAAAAGATTACATTTTTCCTCCTATACATTTTCTTCTGTTCCACAAAGTATTTTTCAGACTCCTTTGTCATTCCTTTTCCACATGTGATGAAGCTAAAATAATTTACAATCAAAATTGGACCTGAAAATGACTCTCTCACTTCTCAAGCTCCCCATGCAAAAAAAAATTATTTATTTTGCCCCTCTCTCCCTTTTCATAGAATGTTTAAATCATTTAAAGTCATAGGATTGCCCTGTTCCTCCTACATAACCCATGTGATTTGTTTCTCTTAGCAGCCATGATTCTGCAAGTGATGGCCCATGAAGTCTTTGCCAGACTTTATTACTCTGTGTGTAGTAATATAGTAGCACTCTAAATCAAATTTCTGAAGTAAGATGCCTAATGTGGAATTGGTTTCAGAAGGTTTCTGGGTTTTAGGCAAAGGAATTGGATCGTCTTCTCTCAGTCAATCCAAGAAAATATCTTGAAAAATCTAATTCCCATTTTCATGAAGACAAAAGCAGAAATAGATGGAACAGTCTACTAAACAGACATGTTAAATACAGACACTGAGGCCAGAAAAAACTGCTCTCTGCTGAATTTCTCAATGAAAAGGACATAATCTCTTTCATCTTAATACCTGTTTGTGGAAGAGTGAACTCTGTTGTATTTTGAAAAAAAGGACTTGGGAAACTTTTTACTCATATCTGGTAAATTCTCTTTGCCATAATAATAGATCAATTTAAATTTAACTACTAATTTAAAGCTTGGGTTTGAAAAAGATGTGATGCCACTCCAGAATCCTTTCAATTCTGAATATTTTTTGATGCTGATATGCTTTCTAGATGGAATCATGTAGTTCATCTGACAGCAAAGTTTATACCAGTTTTCTACTGTTTGTCAGGACTGTTTGTCAGGATATTTGTCGGGCTTGAGAGGTGGGCCCAAGCCAACCTCGTGAAGTTCAGCAAGGCCAAGTGCAAGGTCCTGCACCTGGGTGGAAGCAATCCCAAGCACAGACACAGGCTGGGAGGAGAGTGGCTTGAGTGCAACTCTGAAGAGAGAGACTTGGGGGTGTCAGTTGATGACAAACTCAACATGAGCCAGCAGTGTGCACTCGTAGCCAAGAAGGCCAACCAAATCCTGGGTTGCATCAAGAGGAGTGTGACCAGCAGGTCCAGAGATTTTAACCCTCTTCTGGGCTCTGGTGAGACCCCACCTGGAGTTACTGTGTCCAGTTCTGGAGCCCTCAACACAGGAAGCACACTGAGCTGTTGGAGCAGGTCCAGAGGAGGCCACAAAGATGGTCAAAGGGTTGGAGCAACTGCCCTATGAAGACAGGCTGAAGGAGTTGGGGTTGTTCAGCCTGGAGAAGAGAAGGCTCAGAGGGGACCTCAGNGTGTTGAAGCACTGGAACAGGTTGCCCAGAGAGGTTGTGGATGCCCCCTCTCTGGAGGTGTTCAAGACCAGGCTGGACAAGGCACTGAGAATATTTGGGTGTTGCAAAATATTAAGGGTAGTTAGTGAGACCTTCACAAACCATAAAATACCAGACTTCCACAGCAATGTCTAGTAGGCATTTTGGAAGACGTTCTCATGTAGGTGTATGTAAAGATTTCTCCATATGTTTCTGGACTTGTATTGATTCTGACTTCTAAGGGTAGAATAAAAAAAGCTAGGTATTTTTAAATCTTCTGGTATGAAAGGTATTTCAGTTACAAAACCTTGTAAAGTAGTACTAAAATTAAATGAAAGAAATCCAATGACATACATTTGGGTTCCAGACAGCCTCCAGATTTATTCCACTAGCATTATGGCAGTTTTGAAAGTGTGAAGTTGAGTGAATGATTTCTGTAAAGCACTTTGAGCACTTTATGCTTTTACAGAGTAGTATTTTTGAAGCACAAAACGTAGTGACAAACTCACATTCTTGGGGAAAGCAGTTTTGCTGTGAATTATTTCCACAAACTTAGGCTTTTCCCTGTCCTTCAGTGAAAAGTGTGGCTTTTCATTCAAATAAATAAATAAATGGACCCATATGCCCATTCCACTTCTGGTTGAAGGGTGCAGGCATCTCCTTGTGGGGTATATTTTCCTAGTAAACTTGTGCTTTGTAGATCCAAGTGCTTTCCCTTTTTTTTAACTCCCTGTTGCCTCAAAGTATAATTTCCTATCAACTGAAGCTTATATCTCTTTAGAATTCCAGAGAATTATCACTAGATACTACTGTTATATTGAAGTTCCTTGCCTTTCATTACTGCCCCACAGTTTCTTCTCTCTTGGAATCAAAGCTTCATGAACAGGAGCTCCTAATACCTAAAAAAATCCTATATACTTGAGTTTGCTCTGTCTGCAAAAGAAAATTCTCTATCCTGCGTAAATTTGGTGTGAGAAGAAAATTAAAGATCCCATCTTTGTTAATGCAACAGGACAGGTAATTCCAGAAATTTAAAATAGAATTACAAAAGATTTCTAAATACATAAAGCTCTGTGTAAATCTTACATTTTCTGCATAAAATTTGCCTGTACCTTAAAGGATACCTTGTTAAACTGAGAGCTCAGTTCTTTTTAAAGAGAAAAGTACTATTAAGTATTTTGGATTCACTGCTTGATTAGGCCTCTCTCTACCCATGTAAAAACTTACTCTCCCTGTTTTTAGCACATCTTCACTTGCAAAAATTCTTTTGAAGAGCTTGGGGGGGGGTTGTGTTTTCAATAGGACATGGAGCATTCTAAAGCAAGAAGTGCTGGAGTTTATAATGTTAAAACAGGAGCCTAAAATTGCTGATAGAATAATTGACTGAGATGTACTCAAGGTCATTTTATAGTAATTCTTTCCTTTTCCTCTTCCTGCTTACTTAAAGTGAGCTTGACAAAATGGTGTGGAGTTTGGTGTGGAGTTGCTAATGATTGTTCTGAAAATGTCAGGATTCATGAAAAATAAATACTTGTGATGGTCTAAATTTGAATGTACTTTCTGGAATATCCTTTTCTGTATATTATCATATCATACTATTGTCTGGATGTGTTCCTGTGTGANTTTCCTTTTCCTCTTCCTGCTTACTTAAAGTGAGCTTGACAAAAATAGGAATGAATTGGTGTGGAGTTGCTAATGATTGTTCTGAAAATGTCAGGATTCATGAAAAATAAATCCTTGTGATGGTCTAAATTTGAATGGACTTTCTGGAATATCCTTTTCTGTATATTATCATATCATACTATTGTCTGGATGTGTTCCTGTGTGACCTAATCTAGATGTTCCTGCCCTGGCAGGGAGATTGGACTAGATAATCTCTTGAGGATACTTCCAATCCCTGGTATTCTGTTATGGAATCTACCTGCAGAGTGTCTTTAAGGTATATTTCTCTCCTTCTGATTTCCTACATTTTTGAGGGCTGGAAAAAAAGGGTTCTTTTCTTGTATTGGACTGCTGTTTCTTTTTGCTTAGTTCTGACTGAGAGGAAAAAAGTCAAAGGATACATATTCTGCTTTTCTCCCAGAGCATAGCCTTGCACTGTCAAAAATGTCACAGGTTAATGGTACAACTGAGCTCTATTTATCTTATTCTGACAGCTCACCCAACCTCGTACATCTAGCAACAACATCCCTCCCAAAGTAAGTGACATTTTTAGCCTTTGTTTGTTTCATATGGGCCTGTTAAAAGGATTTACAGTAATTCTACATTGAGTTTATAATATGTCCCTTCTTCTTCTATGGAAATACAGCTTAGAAATTTTAAGCTAATTTAGTTCCACAGAATAATTAATACACTGTAAAAAAAATTGAAGTTTCACCTTAGAAATCTGAAATTATATAGGAATGATGCAGTGCAATGGATTTTGTGAAAAAGGAGGTTATGTATTTTTAATTTTACAACCTTTCTATTACACTTGTTTAATTATTTAGGCAAGCTAAAAAAGGCCAGTATGTGCTAGGCAGTGACCTAATTTTATCCTAAAAAAAAAAGTATGACTCCTAACCTGTGATTACTTATTGATAACTTATGAAATGTATCCAAGGAGCTACTGGAACACTCTAACAATGACCCAGCTCCTCAATCCAGTACTCACAGGTGCTAGGAAAATAAGAGAGTATGCCTAACATCTCACAGGTCAGTTTTGATCATGGGTTCTATGGAGATTAAGGGAGTAAAAAATTCCATTGTTGAAGCATGAATATTCTTAGGAAGTTTTTTCCAACTACCAAGAGAGTCAATCTCTCACAATAATCTTAATTTTCAAGAGCTGAATCTACATTACTGGATTCATTTACAGGCTATATCTGGTTTTAACCAAGTTAAAGCTCTGGTTTAGGAAATGTATGACAGGTAAGAGAACATTTCACTGTCCTGCATCCTGTTCAGTTGCACTGGTTTTCACTTGGTGTGTATGCAGATGGCTAGAGTTGGAATAGAAGTTTTTTTAGCAAATGAGATGTCCAGAGAGCTACCCACAGTCCTGCTGGCCAAAAGGGAAGAGGGTGCAAAGAGGATGTAGGTTGTCTTTTCTGTAATAGTATAATGTTCAGAGGGAGCACAACAGCCTTGGGATGGTTAATCATAGAATCACAGAATAGTTAAGGTTGGAAGGGACCTTCAAGAGGGTTCCAACCCTCCTGCATTAGGCAGGGACACCTCCCACCACACCAGGTTGCTCAATGCCTCATCCAGCCTGGCCTTAAACACTTCCAGGGACTGAGGGGGGATCCACAACCTCTCTGGGCAACCTGTTCCAGTGTCTCACCACCCTCACCATAAGGAATTTCTTTCTTCTATCCATAGAATCCTGACTTTTCTCAAATTCCAAATTAATGAAGTAAACCTGGACTAATTACTCTCATAAGGTGATTAATGATGGTATATTTGAAAAGTTGGGCTGCAGCCCAGGAAAAAATTCAGCACATGCTTATCTTTAAACATATGAGTGGTTTGGAGGAAATCACGATCAGTTTCACTGCTATGCCCCATTTTTGCCTTGAAGCACTCAGCTGTATGTGGCTTTTGATAAATAAAGCATGTAAATTCTTGAAAATGCTTTAGTATTAATTACAAAATATGTTTTAGTCATGCATTTGACAAGTTTTAATTAAAGTAGTTTTATATAACTAATATGACACTTGATTTACGTACTCAATATACATTTATGTGCATAGAATCTATCACAGTGTCTTTTAGTGTATAAACTTTGTTGTATTTATGTTCTTTAAAAGCAATGAGGTCATATTATTATTCTACAATAACTTTCACTTTGCTGTTAAGTTTTTTGGTAAAAAATATAGTGAAGCATTCATAAGTTTTGATGCAATGCTGCACATCTGGAAAATAAGTTAATGTTTTCTGTGTATGTGGTGAAAATCTATATTTAGCTCAGGCTATCACACAGAATTATTAATAATGCTGTTTTAGATGAAAGTCTTGAAAATACAACAGTAATCACTATAGGGAAACAGCATTAAAATGTGTTGAACCAGAAAATACAGTTTCATATCTTATTTTGTGCCACCTTGAAAATATAAGCATCCCTTTTCCAAAAGAAGAGTTTTTGTGAAACCTCAGTATCTGATTTGTGGGCATTCCACCAAAAAAACAAGCACAAAGAAATCGCTGTTTTAGGCTTTGACAATAGTTAATAAATCTACTGTTGAGGGATTATTTTGGTTTTATTTGGATGCTAAACAAAACATTTTTAAGAGCCAAGACTGCATACACAGGTGACTATTGTTCCATTATCGTGAAATACATTGGTATCAGGCAGATCTTTGGAAATGGATCAGCACTAAAAGTTAGTCAAGTAGAATAAATTTTGGGATGCTTAGATTTTTGAGTGGGAATTTCAGCTTAGATGTTTACTTCAGTGCTACAGATTGTGGCAAGTTATTCAGATTGATCCAAAAAAGCCATGACTATGTATATTTAAATTCCCATTTGGAACGCGAAACAGTTTTTGTTGCATGGATGCTATTTAATTCTATTACTTCAAGACTCATAATTAATCACAGAATCACAGGGATTGGAACAAACCTCAAGAGATCATCTAGTCCAATCCCCCTGCCAGAGCAGGAACACCTATATGAGGTCACACAGGAAGGCATCCAGGTCTCCAGAGAAGGAAATGCCACAACCTCTCTGGACTGCCTGTTCCAGTGCTCTGTCACCCTTGCTGAGAAAAAGTTTTTTCTCATATTTCTGTGGAACCTTATGTGTTCCAGCTTGCACCCATTGCCCCTTGTCCTATCATTGGATATCACTGGGAAGAGCCTGGTTCTATCCTCCTGACACTCACCTTTTACATATTCATAAGCATGATTGTCATTACCCCTCAGTCTCCTCCAACCTAGAGAGATCCAGCTCTCTCAGCCATTCCTCATAAGGCAGATGCTCCAATCCCTTCATCATCTCTATGGATCTGAGACTTGTTTAATGGCACCAATACACCTAATCTGTGATTTTGCTAGAAGTAGTATGACACAAAGACAATTTCCATACATCTCTCTCTTGTATTCAGATAATTTATTTTGATCTGTGGATTCAGCACATTTAGGTTTTCTACCATATAATTAAAACTATGCATAAAGAGCTTTTGCTGCAGTTAAGTCGAAGAGCTGTTTGCCTGCTGCACACAGATTTATATTTGGCTAGTAGCAGACCCAGTTAGGTGACACATCTACAGCCTATTGTTTCCTCCAGCCATTCCTTAAGTATGATATCACCTGGGAAATTATCTTCTGAATTTAGTGACATTACGTGAGTGCAAAAATATGGGCATCCAATATCAATATTTGATCAGATAGAATCAATATGGAGACCTAGTTTTATATCTGTGGCTGGCTGGTTATGAACTAAAACCCCATAATAGATGAGTGTTTTATATCTTGCAAAAGATGCAGTGAGCATTTTTCTTACAAGGCAGAGACCTGTGCTGTTTTCACTTTTCAGTCAGATTCAATTTAGCTGGGTTTGGTGATGTTTTGATTGGAACTGAAACTGTAAATTGGGGATAAGATACTCCCTTTAGAGAAAGGTCACAGTGGGGTTGGGTTTACATTGAAATGTTTGTTCTTTAGCTCACTTCAGCTCAACACATTGGCCTTCAGAGAATCATAGAATCATAGAATAGTTTGGGTTGGAAGGGACCTTAAAGATCATCGAGTTCCACCCCCCCTGCCATAGGCAGGGACACCTCCCACTACATCAGGCTGCTCAGTGCCTTGTCCAGCCTGGTCTTGAACACCTCCAGAGAGGGTCCACAACCAGTGCTCCAGTGTTTCACCACCCTCACTGGAAAGAATTTCTTTCTTATGTCAAGTCTAAATCTACCCCCTTCCAATTTACATCCATTGTTTCTAGTCCTCCCATCAGATATCATATTAAAAAGTCCTTCCCCTGCCTTTCTGTAGGACCCCCTCATGTACTGAGAAGTTACTCTGAGGTCCCCTCTGAGCCTTCTCTTCTCCAGGCTGAACAACCCCAACTCCTTCAGCCTGTCTTCATAGGGCAGTTGCTCCAGCCCTTTGACCACCTTTGTGCCCTCTTCTGGACCCGCTCCAACAGCTTAATGTTCTTCTTGTGTTGAGGACTCCAGAACTGGACTCCAGGTATTGAGCTGCTTTTTGATCTGTGGCTTAGTTTCTGGAAAATTAAAGGAGTGTGAAACAGCTTTTGTTGCATGGATGCAAAAAAAATTGTCAGTAATATTTGCATGCTGTTTCCCTTTTAGAGACATTCAAATAATCTTAGAAATTCCCTTCTAGAACTGGATTGAAAGTAGTTGAACATATGTATGTATAAACTGCTTGAGTAGATGTTCATGTTTCAGATGAAAGGAATTGTAAATTATTATTGTTCATAAAAGATGGTGGTGCATAATGAAAAGCTGAATAAAATTACCATTATAATATAGTGGCTTGAATTACAAGCTAATCTGATGGTTTACTAGCAAAATCTGCCTACAACACTGAGGAATACTTTAGCTTAGACATTCAGAAAAAGAGGTAATAGACTTTACCTATTTAGCTCTGTAACATGAGGCCATAGGTTCAGATTTGGTAGAGTGTTTTGCTCCAGCAAATTTTTGTGCCTTGAATTAATTTACTTCTTCTTAGAAGTAAAATAGTAAGAATATTTGTCCTTAGGTTTTTGAAGACCAGCACCCCTGATAGTGATAGAAATGTTAGCAGGGTTTCTGTAAAAATAAGATGTAAATCTTCCAAGGTTACATTTGCCTCTCTACTTCCCTTCTTCAATGCATGCTCATTTCTTTGGCAAAAAAGTGTAGTTCAAACATTGGTGATAAATTTCTTGGTTCTCTGCAGCATGATTTTCATACTGAGTTTTTATTAAAATGTTTTCTCTTCCTTGCAAAGTTTGAAGAGTGATGTTCTGGCATTCTCTTTCTGCTCTCCAGCTTTCTTCAGAAAATGTTATTCAGCCAGTTCACTCCTGGGCTTTCCTCTGTTCAGTATAAATGTCTGTGTATGAGGTTTTCCAGTCTGTGTTCTGAGGACTCTGTCAATCCACTTTACTGAGTGTTTTGAACCACATCAACCTTCTGAGAACAACCTAGGAAAGGATTTCATCTTTCTAGAGTCACATTTGTTGCTTTTTCTGTACTATTTTAAAATTGCATGTACATTTCATACTAATTTTTAATATATATTTTTATATAATGTATTTACCCCAGCATTCACATTGCTGTGAAGTCTGGACCTTGAGAATCTTAAGGACTTGAGATATGTGGATGGACCTTATTGCACATATGGGAAATGTCACCTTTTATTAGAGTCAAATAACCATAATTACTGTTTCAGCTATCTTGTTGATTCCTGTGTAAAACTTGGTTACAAATATGACAATTTCTAGATGTTTAAGATCTAAATTGAAGTGTTTAAATTGGCAATTTCTGAAAATTTTGAAAAAATCAGTGCAAAAGCAAAGGACTGAAGCAAAAGTACAACTCTTCAAGAAAAAAATACCTGTAGAAAAATTGTACAATTTTCTGTTGCTTTTTAATAATATGCATTTTTTTTGCCTCTTTTTTACACATTTACACATTCACTACTTTTTTTTTGTTAAGTATGTTGGTACCACAAATATTTTGCACACTTGCTTCCCTCAAAGCACTGATCTGATAAAATTTGTCCCATTGTTCATACAGAACACCACATATTAAGTACTATAACTTATTTTAACACTGAACTGCCACCTTAGGCTCTAGAGTTCTGAAGTTTTAATTTAATCTCAAGATGGATATTGGTTGTATTTGATCTATTCTCAGGGTTTATTTTTCAACCTGCTGTACTTAGGAGTTTAAGATGGGGAGGAACAACGAAGCACTTCTGTTGCCCAAGTGTTATAGTAAATGGGTTGCTATTGATGTTACTAACTGCTATACAGCAGAAGGTTTTATCAGTTACTCTTGTTCTAGTTTCTGGTCTGTGAAGACACTACCTAGGAAAGCTTAGAATGACTAAGAAGCTCTCAGCAGTTTCCATTCCACTGCATTTTGATATAAATCCCATGTATAGTCTCATATGACTTTGATGCTTATGTTTTCCACTGTATCAGACTTCTAGAATGCCTGCTGTGTGTAATTAGTGATGAATTTGTTACAGTTGCAGTCTTAGGGAACTTTTATTTTCATTCCACAACTTAGATACAAGTTCTTCTAATCCCTGAAGAGATTAAACACTTTTAAGGGATCCAAATCCCATAAAAGAGAGGGGAAGTCTAGCTGTGGAACTGTTAATCTTTCTAGCCAAGAAAAAGGTGAGGTCTGCACTATTTCTTTATGTTATCTTTGTTGCCCAATATGGGGAGACTTAAGAACTGTTTTTCTCTCAGTAGGTCTTGTTTTAGGAAAGCCCAGAAGTTCAGTGGCCTCTATTTTCTTTTGACCTGATATGTAGAATTATGTTGGGCAATTTTGCCTTGTTCTTTTCTGAACTCCCCTTCCTGTAAATCCCTAAACTAGCAGCTCCCTTTCCTTTAGCTGAGATGTAGCTGCATTGGCTTTTTTCAATCTTTCTGACACCCTAAGGGACTGAAAGATCTTTGTGGGGCAAGGGAAGGAGGAAACAGCCATCACTTGTGAAGTTATCACCAGCATCCTTCAGGTTTATAGCTTGAGATACCAACTAGTAAATCTATCTGATCAAATGCTGTCAGACAGAAACTACAAACATGCAGTTTTATGAATTTCTGTGACAGTTCACAGTTAGTTGGTTGCTTTAGAAGCCAAAGTTTTTAAACTGTAATGGGTTGCCATTAGCACAGTAACTTCTATTGATTTGACCTTAATTCCTCTTGGTAAATAGAATGGATTCTGAACAAAGCATTTGAAGTTCTACAGTTTAATACAGGTTAGACTTGACTGCCAACTAATTGTAGAAAAGAAAACACAGTAATTTTTTGCTACAAAAGCAGAAAAATACACAAAGGAAGAGAAAAATATAAAATAACATTGCCTCTGGTTATTTCTAAAGCAGATAATGGAAGCTTATAATTTCTACAGCAATTCAAACCCAAAAAGCTTTTTTTTTCCCTTTTATTTCTGCAGTTCTTAAATTCCTTGAAAAATACTATTTGCAATTGAACAGGAATGCTTCCTGTCCCTTAAGGAGCTGAATAAGAAATTGAAGTAGAAATTCTGTTTATTAGATATTATGATTTACAGATTTAGGCCAAAATATAAATTATGTGCACTCTGAATTTCTTGTTTATTGATCTTAAATACAAATTTTTCCTTTTAGTAGTTTAAATACTCTAAAGGCTACTTTGCTAGTGAAGGAATATTTACTGCAGCTTAATTTTTTATGAATAAATCGAATGTTTTTAATTAAATTATTACTTTTCTACAAAATAAGAGAGTCTATTAATAATAACTATTTTAGGACATCTCCAAAGATTGCATTCTGGAAAGAAATTGTTCATGTATTTTGTAGATTTGACAGTTCTTATTACTGCATCTGCTTCTTTTTCTGAAAAGCATGCTGTCAATTGTTAATCTCAAGATTTTGGGGCTGATTTTACAGAAAATGTATTTCAAAATACTAGATGGCCTTTGATGGTCTCTTTCAATCCTAAGATTCTATAATTCAGGAACCAGAGTCTGAGAAGAGACCACTTTGATCATCTTGCTCATGCACATACAGAGGAACTTTTCATATTTTCCTACTTAATTCCCAGAATATTATTTCTAGATCTCTGGTTTATTAAAGCCTTTAACCATTGAGAGAGCAGCAAGGTAATGCAGATTGTGTGAATTCAGGTGTAGAGGATTTTCAATTGCCCACAAATCATAAAATGTAATTTTCTCTTTTAGTTCTTAGTTCATAATACTAAATGGTTTAGAAAATTGTATTAGGTAATTTTCTCTAGTGCATTTGATGTAAATGGCACTAATATTGTGAAGTGCTTTTGTTTAACATATTCTTTGTAAGTTAGATAAATTGAGGTTTCTGAAGGATGGAATTAGATGAAGCTTATTATGATGAACAAGATCACATTTAAATATGGCTAATTCTTTGTCCTGATGGTGCCAAGACAGGTAATTTCATTATTCCTTGTAGCTCTTGTTGTCAATGCATTGAATGAAATGTTTTCACTTGTGCAAACATCATCTAACATGTTTTTTTCCTTGAAACTCACAAAATTGTTATTATTAACCAATGATGGTTTTTCCATGAGCACAATGATGGTTTTGCCTGTTTCTTTAGGTTTGAAAAATAAGGGGAAACTGGAGACCAAGAGCATAATGGGAAATATGGGATTAATGATCACGGAGCATGGATGCCAGACCTGTCATGTGATCTAGAATGCAGATCATGTCCACTTTTTTCCCACTTGAGTAAGGAATAAAAAGTACTTTCCCACTTGCCTCAGTCCCCTTGAATGGTAAACATTAGAGAAACCACAAATAATTGGCAAATTCTGGCATTACAAGTTCTTATGCTTAAAGAATCTGAAAACATTGAAGTGAAAGAAAACATGGCTTTGAGTTAATTTAATATCCCCTCTGATTCCTTAAATCTTAGTCTAAGCTGGTTCAGCACATTAAGTACACTAAATATACCCAGAAACTGTTAATGATAATTAGCTCCCTTTAATAATGAACTTAAAATCTAGGATTTCAGCTGTTACCAGAGCAATGAATAGTTTACAAATGTTATTTTTTTTGTGTGATCCTTACAATAAAGAGTTTCTGCATTTAATGAGACTACAGAACTATTAGAGAAAGGCAACTCACATAATATATTGCACTTGAGAGATGTTTCAACTCTAGTGCTACTTGTCATAATGTCATAGAGTCCTAGAATAGTTTGGGTTGGAAGGGACCCTAAAGATCATCAAGTTCCAACCTCCCACTACATCAGGCTGCTCAGTGCCTTGTCCAGCCTGGCCTTAAACACCTCCAGAGAGGGGGCATCCACAACCTCTCTGGGCAACCTATTCCAGTGTTTCACCGCCCTCACTGTAATGAATTTTTTTCTTGTATCAAGCCTGAATCAACCCTCTTCCAATTTACATCCATTTCTAGTCCTCTCATTACAGGCTCTCCCAAATGTGTAAATGCTAGGCAAGAGTGAAGGCTTTCCCAAAAGACAAACAGCACTCCCACTGAGGGATGAAAAACAGGTCAATTTTGCTTCTTTGCTTCCTGACATTTCAACAAAGGGCAAATTCAGTCCACCTCATAATGTCATATCAAAATTCATCTCTCCATGAGTTGAGGACGCTGCCTTCCCATGCAGCAGAGCAGTACCACCAGCTGGGAGGCATCCATTCACCAGACCTGGTTTATAATAGGCCTGAAGAAGTCCATAACCTCCTTTAATGAGCTAGTTGTGTGACTGAATGGCCACAATAATATAATACTGGATCAACTGTGTCACTGTCATCATAGAGGAAATACTGTGAAGTGGTCGTGTCTGAATAAAGATGACCAACATTTAGTGCATTGCATAATGTTTAGGCTTCTCGTGTTTAGGTAGGGGAAGGACTTTTTAAAATAATATCTGGTGGGAGGACTAGAAACAATGGATGTAAATTAGAAGGGGATAGATTTAGACTTGACATAAGAAAGAAATTCTTTACAGTGAGGGTGGTGAAGCACTGTTGGGCAGGGGGGGCGGAGAGAGGTTGTGGATGCCCCCTCTCTGGAGGTGTTCAAGACCAGGCTGGACAAGGCACTGAGCAGCCTGGTGTAGTGGGAGGTGTCCCTGCCTATGGCAGGGGGTTGGAACTCGATGATCTTTAAGGTCCCTTCCAACCCAAACTATTCTAGGACTCTATGACATTATGAGATGGACTGAATTTGCCTTTCATTGAAACATCAGGAAGCAAAGAAGCAAAATTGAACTGTTTTTCAAACACAGCCTTCCCTCACCACTAAATACTTATGCAGCACCTTCTCCAAACAAAGTACAAATCCATCTCAAAAGGAAAGAAGTTAGGGTTCTGCAGGAAATATTATCCTCTTGATCCATATGAAAATTGGGTAATACTGTATCAAAAGTAGAAGACCCCAGAAACAAAAGTTTGCAATTTCCTTCTATTCAGATGCAACTTCATACCTAACTTTTGTCATGGAAATTGGAAGTTGCAGTGCACGTGGTATTATGAATTGTGCTAGAAGACTTTTTGTATTTCAGTTTTCAAGTCCACATCAGACCATGATTAGAAGGTGGCAGCTGTTAAAAGTTTCAGTGCATCTTTCAGGACTGGTTCCTAGAGATGTGTTTGTTAGGAAGGACAGAGCATGTGCAGTTTATTGCACTATCCCTCACATAAATTTGTTCAATATCATCATGTTAAAATGAGCTTCTGCTGAATCATTGTGCTGTTCCATTGCTGTCTCTCCCTTTGATCTGATAAATTCATTTCAGATTTGGAAACTGTGCATTCAGTAACTGTTTTGTTACTTTGACTTTGCTCTAAGTGAGGTTTTTACCACTGTAACCCTGCAACTTTTACTTCCTCTGGCTCCTACCCCTGGAACTCAGTAATTAAATCAGATTTTGTGTGTTTGTAGTAATCTTGGCATTCAGCAATTTTCTACAAGTAGATTTTTATTACTATTCATTAACTGCACATTAGTTCATCAATTATTCCATCTATTTTATAAAGTGGGATTGTGTGTGCTCATAAGGGAGTAGAAGAGAAACAGGAGTAGTTGAAATAAGAAATATTCATGAGAAAGCAGAAAGCAATTACAGTCTTCAAGTACAAGCAATTCATATGATGTTGCAGTAGACCTACATCTGTAATTCATTAAGTTTCTAAATTACTGTGAGACAAGGTTTTAAAAAATAGGATGACAAAATGCATGAATATATATCAGCAGATTCTACCTGAATACAAGGGAATATGTTTCTGCCCAAAATACAAAAATAAGCATGAAAATATAACTGTAGAATTGAATAGGGTTTTTTTTTTCTATAATAGCAATTTAAGACAGGTCTGAGAATGCCCTTTTTAAATAATGTTGATGTAAAGTCAGCTCTGAGTTCATGAAGCATTTGCTGAAGGCAGCTGATGATTTATACATGTCTTGTTTGCTTCGTTAAGCAGGTTTTTATGCATATTTCTGAAGACAGAATGCTGGGCTAGATGGAACACTGATGTGCTGCATTATGGTAATTACAGAGTACATTTTCCTTTTTATATACTGCTTTTTAGTCACAGTTTCTATTATTTCAAAAAATCCCTACCTATTTGATACCAGTTTAGTTCTTTTCCTTTACTAGTTTCACTCTTTACTCTTTCATTCTTTTATTTTCATTCTTTTATTTTCACTCTTTGTTAAAGTAGAAAATTCTGGTGAGTATGATGTAATTCCAAAAAGAGACTCTAATAGTTATTAACACTCTGTACTTACTATCTATAGATGATATTAATTAATAAATTTGGCCAGATTAATAACAAGTCTGAAAAATCAGTTACCTTTTACAGGATGCCATTGTGAAATCATTGCTGTTTGTGCAAATAAAACTTCTTATTTGATATTTATGCTTAATTTTGAATAACTTTTAAAGATATTTCTAATGAACTATCTGTAACATTTATTATAATAAAATACAAGAACATATTATTTATTTTTTGTCTCTTATTATGATTCAACTTGCTTGAGGTTTGTGCTGTTGTTACATAAAGCATCAGCTTAAAAAAAAAAAGAAAATAACAGTAAAAAGTCTGGGTACATTTTGGTTATTTGTATGTCACTGTACTGTGTCCCATTGGTGCTGAAGTAATTAATTCTCAGCTAAATTTGGCTATTAAAGGGAAAATGTACTGGAATATCTTTCATTTAGGAAGTGAGAACAGCTATTTATGTCATTTAGGTAATAAATCATGCAATTTGAATGACACTATTTTCTGTCTAGAATATAGTGTTATTTAATTAAAACTTGAAACTGATTGAAGTCTTTATTAATATATATTTAGTTGGCTTCTTGAATGGAAATACTTTTTTCTCTCCGCAGAATTGATAAGAGGCACACCTTAATAGGAGTTTTGCCTTATCATGAATACAGGGAACTATCATGCAACTTGTGGAATGGAAAATTGGAGATGCTTCAGGTTTGTTTTGTTAAAAGATTTTTTTTTTACGTGTAGAATTTCTCAATTATAAATTTAGAAACATAGTAATTCATATTGCATTCTTTTTCATAAAGACAGTCTTTGCAGTGTTAACTCAGAAATTCCCATTGTATTCAAGATGTTTGCATCTTAATATAGATAAGAAATATTGACCTTAATTTTTTTAAATTATGCTTCTGGGTTACTCCAAATAATTTTTTTTTCGAAGTTCAAAATATGAGCATACAGAAAAGCCTTTGTAGTAAATGCAACAACAAACTACAACTGATGCATACCAGAAGAAACATTTTATTTTGCATATATCCAAGGAATTAAGTTATACCTTTCATCCAACATTCCCATTGATATTTTGGTCAAAAAAAGAGAGGAGAATACTTAGATTCCATGAAGTAAAACAACTTAAAACCTGTTCTGGTTTCATACCTTTCATACAAAGTTGTAAACGATTGCTAATGGATATAATGGTTCATACATTTGGCATTTTTAAGAAGCACAAAAGAATGGGATAAATTTAATTTTATGGATGGAACCTATTGAAGTGTTTAAAATCACTTAAAGCTCAATTAAACTTCGTTATGAGAATCTGAATGGAATTATATTTGAATCTTATTCATTACTAGTTTTACACTGGTTGATTAAGTATTGAAATACTCACTCTGACTAAGAAAATGCGTTAAATGATCTTTGAAAAAGATTCCTAGAAAAAAAAAATCTAAAAATTATAAGTTACTTACTTATAATTTTTTTTTACTCCAAGGCATAATAACCATAGCAGGCTGTGCACATATCTGTAAGAGCTTGTTGATAGCAACAACTTTCAGGCTAAGAGTCCATCAAAATCTTTGCCCAGATATCACAGCTTCAATCTGGTTGCTCCTGAGCTGCTTCCTTGTGTAGGCAGCAGTTCAACACGAACCATGCTTTCTCCATGTGCCCCCAGCAGCCCATGCTGAGTAGCAACATCACCACTTAGCATAGCCTGGCTGCTGTCACAGACTTGTCATTTCTCTATCCTGACCTCCAGTAAGTCCCAGGTATACACGTGCAAGGTTTATAAATTATCCTCTCTCCTAATGCAGGAACCTTATTCTTATGTACATTCATACGCAATCTCTGATTTAGTGCAACTGCAATATTTCAATGGAGACCTAGAAAATCATCAAAAAATCTCCTGGTAAGGCTTGACTATGTGGTGATTAAAATATGGATTTAACACATAATAAATAATAAACACATAATAATAAAAACTTTCATTCAATTTACAGCTCTCTGAAGTCAATATCCAAAAGAAAGAAAGAAAGAAATCTTGCTTTTTCTGTATAGTCAATCTGTTCAACAGGGCAAAACTTTATAATCCAGCTCAAGTTTGCTAGCTCTTCTTACTTATTCTTTAATGTCTAAAAAATATTTGTTGCTGTAGCTATTGTTCTAACATTAAATTTGCATGGGTTCAATAATATGAGAATGGAGATAGATAATATTGTTTTCCATGTAGATATGGAGTAAAAAATAGGCAGGGTAGAGACACTCTGTGTATATAAGTTAAATTTCCAGTCACAAACTGTTTTGTTCTTGCCAGAAATCTGGGACAGATACTCCCCTCTACTCAGCTCCTGCAGAGTTGTATTTCAGTACAGTGATCAGATACCAAGCAGCAAAGATTAGTGAATTCTGTTCCCTAATGCTTTTAGACTGTATCCAGCACAGACCTTTTAAAAATTATTCTCATTATCTTTTGGTACCCACAGCCCACTTTGTAGCAAAGATGCTACCAATATCCCAATGTGTCTTGACTGAGAAAGAGGGGAGCCTGGGGGAACACTGCAATCAGTCTGCATCACTTTGATGCCCACATGCAAAAAGGAAATACTCTGTGGAATCATAGAATAGTTT
>VZTY01000327.1:0-14831 GCA_013400935.1 Turnix velox
CCCAAACCATTCTACAATTTAATTACTGTGGAAGTCAGGGGTAGTAAATTATTCCCCAGGGTTATTTATCAGCAAGTGAGAAGGCTTTTTGAAGATTTGAAAAGCTCTCAACAGAAGGCTACACCACTTACATGGAGTTATTGGAAAAACATTCACATTTCAGACTTGCATTAGGATGCAAAGGGAATCTATAGATGTGAATGCAGCAAAGCTTACACACTGCTTTTCTAGAAATGCCTTAAAGGATTTGCTATGGGACAGGTTGCTTTATATGAATTACAACAGCTTTCAAATTTAAACCTGTAGTGAATTTAAGGTGGCCTACAGTAATGGAATTAGAATTAGCAATGGAAGCAGCAGTGAGGAATATTGCAAGATCTGTGCTGGCAAATGATGCTTTCTCCTGTGTAAATGATTTAAAAACATTCCAGCTGGATGATCTTTAAGGTTCCTTCCAACCCAAACCATTCTATGATTCTATTCTATGATCTCCTACCCATTAAGTCCCCCACAGAGGTGATGACTGATGGTGATAAAGAAAGAAGCAATGGACATAAAGTTGGTAGTGAGTAACTGGAAAGTCATACAGATGGAAATTGTTCTGCCATGATGAAGGAATTTAGGAATTATTTTCTTGGGTTTTGTTGGGTTTTTTTCCACATGATTCTGTGGTAGCTTGGTAATGTGATGAAGCAAACAGAAGCTTGTCTCTTTGCTTCCTTTGTGTGGCTGCTTGAGATATATTCTCACCATACCTGTGGCTCTAGGGCTGGGGAAGGCATCTGCAAGTGCCTTGCATCATTTTAACAAGTAACTCACTTCCCATGAGTTTCACTTAGAGGAAAGAACCAAGAAATACATTTTTTTTTGTGGGGGATAACACTAGAGGAAAATCTGCTTCCTAAGGAGAATTTATAGCTTTCCAAATGGGCTCAATTTAAAAGAAATGAAAAAGGAGTATGGTCTATTGGCTACAGCATGATACTAATGCCAAGGAAATCCCTTTGGTTAGGGTCTATATATCTTTCCTTTAACTTAGGTTTAGCTTTCTGTCAATGCTGTCTATTTGCCAGCATCCTGTGAAGATTACAAGACATATGAGACTGAGAACTTGCAGCAAATTTTGGAGTCAGAGGATATGCACATCACCTTTGCCTGTCAATGCATGTTTCTGTGAGCAGTGTAGCAAATGTAGTCTGAAAACTTCTGTAGGTTTTTTGGTATCTAATAAGGTAACAGCCTCAAGTAAAACCTTTCCAGCTGCTGAAGTGTACTGTCTGTTAACATTTGTGAATTATTTTGGTGTTCAAAAGCAGCTGAGTTTTCAAAGTATCTTTTACCCCAGCGGTAAAAGACACAATATCTTTTATCCCAGTATCTTTCACAACCTCTTCTATGAGGACAGGCTGAGAGAGCTGAGGCTGTTCAGCCTGGAGAAGAGAAGGATGGGGGAAGACCTCACAGCAGCCCCTCAGTGCCTGAAGGGGCTACAGGAAAGCTGGGGAGGGGCTGTTTNTGCCTGAAGGGGCTACAGGAAAGCTGGGGAGGGGCTGTTTGCCAGGACATGGAGCCACAGGACTAGGGGAAATGATTTGAAACTAGACCAGTTTTGGTTTAGAATAGATATTAGGAAGAAGTTCTTCCCCTTGAGGGTGGTGATGCACAGGAACAGCTGCCAAGAGAGGTGGAGGAGGTCCCATCCCTGGAGACATTCAAGACCAGGCTTAGTGAGGCTCTGAGTAACCTCATCTAGTGCAGGATGTCCCTGCTCAAGGCCTTTGAAGGTCCCATGCAACCCTATGAATCTATGAATTCTAATAGTTTTGTAGGGTTGTATGAGTTTTTTTGGTTTGTTTTCTTTTGATTTTCCTTAAGGGCTTCAGTGTTTCAGGACCCTTACAGAAATATTTTGGCATAGAACCCTTTATTGCTTTCATGATTTAGCTTAGAGAATTAAAAATTATTGATGGAGAAGGGAAAACCAACCAAGTCACTTTGGTGCACACAGAAATATGTGATTTATATGTACACAACCACACAGTCAAATGAGCCTTATTCCTTTAAGGAGCAAGACTGCAAAGGCTTTTTCTATTCTTGGCATTATTCTCTAGATGGCAATACACTTCCAGCTTCCTGTAGTGGTGGTAAAATTAGTACTATTTTTATTAAAGTTACTGAAGATTCCCTCCATCTGTTCTGCTCCCTCAAATCTTATTATTTCCTTCCATCCACAAAAGCCCCTACCAATAATCTGTTCACCATCCACTTATAAAGTTGGCACTGATTAGAAAAAAAACATGGGGGTTTTTTTTTCTCTCCTCTTTGATTTTTCCATACTTCCTTGCACCAGCAAAAATCCGTTGGTTAAGAAGGAATTATCCTTGGAGTAGACCATGCCAAAAAAAAGGGAAAAATACCTTCTCATCAAGCAAGCATCCAGAATATATTAATTCCATGAGGAGTAACTTGGTCATATGACATTTGAATAAAAAAGGCTTCTCAGGAACTGGAGATCTAGCAGATATAAAATCCACTTGGCTTTGGTGGATGAAAACTCATTTGCATGACAGCACTTCTGGCTCTCCTGGCTCAATCCCCAAAAGATATTAGACTGCAATTTTCTGGTCCTCTCTTTTGAAAGAACATTGTGTGAAATTAAGTAATTATTTAATTAAGGAAACTAATATCTTCATCATGGAATCATAGAATGGTTTGGGTTGGAAGGGACCTTAAAGATGATCTAGTTCCAACCCCCTCGCCATGGGCAGGGACATCTTCCACTCGACCAGGTTGCTCAGTGCCTCATCCAGCCTGGCCTTAAATACTTTTAGGGAGGGGGCATCCAAAACCTCTTTGGGCAACCTCTCCCAGTGTCTCACCACCTTCACAGTAAAGAACTTCTTTCTTATATCTAGCCTAAATCTACCCTCTTCCAGTTAGCATCTTCCTAAGCAGAGGTTAATTTTTTTAAAAGTTATTATTTTTGATACTAACATCTATTTCTGTGAAAGAGTTGGGCTTGCATGACTAGGAGCTGCTGCTCTCTTCTTCCCAGGAGAAGTAAGGACATTTGACTCCCACTAAGATCAGAAAGCAGCAGAGGTGGGATTCCACCACCCTGTGTGGGATAAGAGTCCAGTTCAGCGGTGAGGGAAGATGCCTGCTACACAGAGCTCAAATATTTCTAGCTCAGGCTAGAAATAAGAAAAAAAATTCTTTATGATGAGGGTGGTGAAACACTGGAACAGGTTGCCCAGAGAGGTTGTAGATGCCCCCTCTCTGGAGGCCAGGCTGGACAAGGTACTGAGCAACCTGGTCTAGTGTGAGGTGTCTCTGCCTATGGCAAGAGGGGTGGAACTAGAAGATCTTTAAGGTCCTTTCCAACTCGAACTGTTCTATGATTCTATCACTGTTCATGTGATGAGAAACTTTTTCCCTGTCTGTGTGAGGTACAGGCATCTGGCATCAGCTGAGCTGGGAAAGGTATCCCCAGTTTGCTTCTCCCACTGTGCTGAGTACAGGTAGCTGGAATGTAACTGATGCATGTAACAGGAAAAGTTGTGTCTGTTACTGGAAGTTCAGCTATTTCTGGGTTGTGACGTAGCAACTGTTTAACAGGGAAAAGATGCAGAGTAATTGATTGAGGATGGAGCTACACTGACTTTATATGAGCTGAAATTCTGCTCCTTAAAACAAGAAAGTGCTGTTAAATCATACTTCTAGCCTCTGGCAGGGGAAGAAGCAGAGGAGCATCGTCTGTTCTTCTTCCACAGAAGTCTCTGACACAGACTTAACGGCGCTTCTTGGGAGTGAGTAAAATAACTCTGCAGTTCTGGACATCTTAGTCAATGGTTTAGAAGTTCAGCAGAAAAGCTGGCTGTTTGTTTGCTCACCCTTAATTCCAACAGGTTTTCACACTGAAGTTCTGAGCAGCAACACCTAAAAAAGTCAGGGACCAACATGACTCTTCCTGTGACTCTAAATTTGGAGAGAGAAATTTCTTTTAAATGATATTTTATATTTGCACGGGGGGGAAAAAAAAGTGTTCCTGGTCTGAAATTTTATATGGCAACTTTCACCTCAAGGTAATGAAAACAAGCTGAGCTGTAAACTCTTCAAAATTGGGGTTTATGGAAAGGCTTACAAATCCTTTACTGGACTGATGTGGCTGGGAGCACTTTTAAAAGATTCCCATGAAGCACTATTGGTCGTGATCACACACTCCCAAGCGCTAATACCAGGAGGTGGCAGGCAGAGAGATGGCTGTTTTCAATTATTACATTGTCCCAGCAGCATGTCCAGCCAACAGGGATGTGTTAGCAGCTGGTCATCTGCTGGGTGGGGGCTCTATGAGCAACCCAAGGCAAGTGTGCTCTCTGGCTGGCCCTTCAGCCACATCATGTACCACACACCCCACATCTGTGCCAGCATCCTTCTGATGAGTCCTTTATAGCACAGACTCTTTATTCCTACAGGAAAGGAGGTGGGTTTGGGAGAATGAGAGGAAGGGAGAAAAGAAAATCCCCCCAAGTTTTGGTTTTCTTCTTCTTTTTTTTTTTGATGGAATGAAACATCACACATAGATCATGTAAAAGGAATTGGCCTCCAGTGAGAGGATATGGCTTCACTTCTCAGCCTCCTTCCCCTTGGGTTTCAGAGCAGAGCCATCTGACGTCGGAAGCACCAGCAAGAGCTGGTGATTGGACCTCAGGAAATACACAGTGGTGTTTTTGTGCTCCTAAATGAGCAACACTGCTGCTTGTAAAGACCTGAGGTAAAACCCTGGCCCCACTGAAGTCCTTGGCAAACCTCCTACAGCCTTCAGTGGGGCCAAGATTTTACCCCAAGTCCTGCAAGCCATTAGGGTTTTTTTTTTTAATGGGTCCGTTCCTGCACACACAGACTGCTCTTGTAAGAAAGGGTTAGCAAGATTGGCTCGGATACTACACAATTTAAAACTTAAAGGAAAGCAATTTTGTAGTGAAATTAAGGGGCTATAAAAGGAATTTGGCTTCAGACAACTTGCTTCTGTTTGGATTTGGATTAGGCTGCAATCTCCTTGTCTGTTTTTAGAATACATGTCTCTGCCAGCATCAATAATCTATTTTCCTTAGTGCAAGTAAAAAGGCTCTGATGGCTTAGAGGTGTAGTCTGGTATCCAGTGCTGCTCTGGATTTCTTCTCTGGTTTAGGAGTCAGGCTACAAATAGTCAGCTTCTCCTTAACATTTACGTGCTGCCAACAGCAGATTCATTGACACGTGGGCTGACACACTCCTCCTTTCCCCATGCTCTGCTTCAGTCATTCCTCTACTTTTTCTGACCCCCTGAGATAGACCAACTCCCCAAACCCCTTCCACTGCCCATACAGTCCCTCCCAGCTCAATCTCAGAATTAATTTGCACTTGGCCTGACTGTTTTTGTTGGCAAAGTTCCTTTTATCCTGTCCAGCAGCATATTAATCCTTTTGCTCCTTTCTGAACTTCTCAGGTCCCCCCAGATACCTTTCCTTTCCTTACCTACTCCAAAGTAAACACACCAGGACTTCAGATATTGCACATCAAATACATCCTCTCACCTTACATCACAGTGTCATGTGCAAGTTGAGCTGAGCAGGGCTAGAGGCTACGTGGAAAGCTGGGAAGGAGGAATCTGTAGGGGTGGCCATCACCCCTAAAAAGCCCACAAAAGATCGAGCAGTAATATCAGGAGAGAGATGAGGAGGATTCCAGCTCCTACTGGCATCTGCTGGTGTCTTGGGGGAGTGTGTGCTGCAGCCTGCCAGGGCATGGCTCCACTCATGCTCTCCAAAAAGCTAGACTCTAAAGCTTAAGTTTATTCTCCTGAAGGTGTCTCCTCCTCCACCCTGTCTGAAATATCTTTTTATTTTATTTTTTTTCCTTTCCTGAGCACGTGACTTGCTGCATTTTCCTCTTCTAGCAGCTCTGCTTGTTCTTGGCTTGTGTGTTGAGCTGTAAAGCTGGAAAGCCTCTCTTGGACTTCCCTTACCCTGCGTATGTGTGAAAGCTGAGGCAAGTCCAGAAAGTATTTCACACAGAATCACAGAATGTCAGGGATTGGAAGGGGCCTCAAGAAATCATCTAGTCCAATCCCCCTGCTGGGGCAGGAACACCTAGAACAGGTCACACAGGAAGGTGTCCAGGTGGGGTTTGAATGTCTTCAGAGAAGGAGACTCCACACCCTCTCTGTTCTGTCACCCTCACCCTGCCAAAGTTTTTCCTCCTATTTCTGTGGAGCCTCCTGTGTTCCAGCTTGCACTCATTGCCCCTTGTCCTACCATTGGAGGTCACTGAGAAGAGTCTGGATCCATCCTCTTGACATTCACCCTTCAAATATTTATAATCATGAATGAGGTCACCCCTCAGTCTCCTCTTCTCCAAGTTAAAGAGACCCAGCTCCCTCAGCCTCTCCTCAGAAGGGAGATGTTCTAATCCATTTGACTCCAGCACTCTGACATTTCACTAAGGACAAAGTGCTGCTTGGAGGCTGACCTACAGAAAACACCCAAAAGCAGAGCTCCAGCAGCCTGGGTCACACAAAGTAGTTCCTTTGAAAGTGTTGCCAGCCGTATTCTGCTTCACTGACTTCCAACTGGAAGGAGGGACCCTGGAGAACAGTCCCTGTTATGAAATCTTTGCTCAGAAGTGGGGTGAAAGAAATGTTTTCCTCTTAAAACCAATGGATTTTAAAGAGCTGAATTCTACTGAAATGGGAAAGTACCCTTCATCTACGTTCAAAAGGCAAGGATGAGGAATTTTTTTGCAACATCCCAGAAATTTCATCTTGGCCTTGTCTGGAACAGCCATCTGTCTCCTTTAGCATTCCCAATGTTAATTAAAGCCTCTAATGCTTCTCTAAGGATGATGGAAAGTCCCTCCATGCAGCAAAGCAAGTTGGGAGAGAGAGAAAGCTGCAAAGTGTGCTTCTGGTGGGGTGGGAGTGGAAAGGAAAGGTGAAGACCTTCATCTATGGGATCCTTCATGTGTTTAGAAGTTGAGATTTAGTCAGCACACCACAGTTTTTATTACAGGATAGTACCCCATTCCTCTCTAAAACATCCTGGTGGAGTTCTGCCTTTGCAATTGTGCTGTCATGGAGACTGACTGAGTCAAACATAAGCAGGGACTATTTTACAGTGCTGACTTGGTACAAATGACAGGTGCTTCATGTCTGCTAGAGTTTGGTAAAATAATCCTTACTGCATGCTAGTTTCTAGCCTCCCACCTTCTGGCACGGAAGGGATGCATGGAAAGAAAAAAATACAAAGCCAAATAGTGTAATTGCCCTAACATGGACTGCAAAAACTGGAGTGGAAACGACCCACTGAGCAGGCAAGATAAGCAGAGCCATTTGAGAACAAGGAGTTTGACTTTTGCGGATGCCTCTGTGCTAGTCATGCAAGGAAATACTTTAGAGTCTAGCTCCAGCAGGGATCATTAGTATCAGAAAACTCCTGGACATTTTTATAAAAGAAATAAAAAAAAAAAAAGAAAAGGAAAAGCTTAAAAGCATCTAAAGATTTCTGGAGGAGAAAATATGTAAAAGAACTGCTAGGTTAGGTCACAGCTTCTTCAGGATTGATTTCAAATGCACCAGCCTCTGCTTTCCATGCAGTAATCTCTCTTCCCAAAGAACCCAAATCACCTGATATCCAGAAAGGTCTCTTGGCCTTGCCATTTGCACCTTGGCAAAACAAGATAAAGTACCTAATAATTTGTAGCTCACACTGGCAAGGAGCAGTGTATGAAGATTGAGGAGCGTGAGAGAGAATGAACTCCAGCTCCAGCATTCAAGAGAGGAAGGAAAGGATAATGTATGTAGTGTGACCTTCTGAAATATGCATCAAAGTCCCTATTGTAATTTTTTTTCTTTTTTTTAAAAATGATGATTAATCCATTTTGGAATGTGTTCACACAGTGCCTTATCTTAATACCTTTCCTTATGGTGACAGTATTTTTCCTGATGATTTCAAATGTGAGGGAGCAACGTCAGGACGTCTGAATGTGACCAACACGGGCAGACAATGGACCAGGAGGAAAGGCGATTGCATTGAACTTCCTCATCCCTTCCAATTGGTCTAGAACTTTCCATCACCGTTGTGTTTGTCGGTTCTCTGTGGTAAGGAGGGATGTGATGCACCTTCTGGCTCACTCTAGAGCTGACTGCTCTGTTTCACTTGTATTCCTACTTGCTGTGCTGTGCTTACATAGATCAGATGTCAAGTCAAATTTGGGTTGAATGGAGTGCTGCCATCTCTTGGTTATTTTAGGCAGATACACGCACAGATTGTTTTATTCTGTCACTCAAGAAGTAACACAGGAAACAGCTATTCTGGCTTAAAACCTGGAGGCACTTAGGAAGCATAATTGTGGGTTTTATGCAGTTAAGCTTGGAGAATAGAATACATCTGATGGTGCACTGGATCTCTGCATAACATCTAGTAAGGGGGTTTAGCACAACTACGAGCCTTGAACAGTTGGAACAGTTTGTATATGGTGTGAACACCACAAAATGTTTTTTTATAGATAATTATAGGCAATAACGACATTAAGATGCATGCATTAAGCAGTACTGGATTAGTAAGCAATGTCTATCTTGCACTATATAATTTCAACCATGAGATACCAAATTATTCATATTCAAGACTTGTCAAATAATGAATTTGAAAATGCTTTTGCCAGCACAAATGCCATTTTCCCTACTTTTTTCTTACTGTGACTGGAGACAAAAGACTTACTTTAAGTACTGTCATGATAGGAATCCAGGGCAACCTTTTTCCTGGGTCATTCCAGGGCTGAAGATCAGAAATTTATGATCTCCCTTTCTCCTGTAGTAGCAGGAGCCAAGTTTTTATTTGTTTGACTTTCCCCTTTTAGTTGAAACATGGGAGAAAAGAAATTCTTATTGAATTCAGAATAAAAAATAAGCATCAGAAGCTGTCACTGACACAGCCTCTCCAACCAGAACTCCTATCACATTGCAAAGAGAACAGTGTATGACAAAGATTTTGAAATAATTTTTAATGTAATCATTCATATCTGAGTAGAGACATGAGTATTATGAATAAACACTCATATTAGAAGAACAGGGGTTTGAGTTAATGATTAGTTGCTATACTCTGGATCAAGCTGATGGCTTCTTGGGGTCATCTTACTCCTTCCTCAGGGAAGAGCTATCAGAGACTGCCTGCCTTCCCACTTCTGGCACATCAGAAGACAGTCTGTTTTTTGATGAATTCTCAGGAATTTAAAAACCATTGGCTTTCTCAGTGTTCTTCAGCCACCATTGACCCATCTGATCAATCATCCCTCCTAACATCAGGGCACAAACCAGTAGCAAATGCTTGGCAGATTGTTGCTTTGGTGGTGCTATGTGTAAAGCAGAAAATCACTGATTCTTGTGCAAGCACAGGGCACACTCAGTTATCTGAGATCTGGAGAAGCCTCCTGGCAGAATATAAATTCTTGAATGAGCTGCTGTTTCTCCTGCTCATCCCCCTACTGCAGCCCTTCCTGATTCCTCAGCAGTCCTGTGCAAGGAGCAAGTGAGTTCCTGGTGAATTCAAGGATTTGAAACTGATTTTATTCCTTTTTTTGTGCTTCTAATGTTAGAGTACCCCTTCTATTCAGCAGCAGTGGTTCACAAAAGTAATTTTGACATATATTTCTAAATGACCAGTAGCTGCTGTCAAAGTGTGCTCTTCAACTAATCTGAGTCAAATGAAAGCAATTCCACTTTGTTATATTTAACTAGGAAATAATTTGAGCATCAAAATAAAGGACATAATACTAATTCTAAGAGATATATTCCAGTCTTCACCCTTATTGCTTCCACCTGTCCTGCAAGGACAGAAGAAAGGGAATGTGCTACTTGTTCCATAGTTTTCCTGCATCTCTGGGAACACTGAGACACCAGCTTGCCTTTAGAATGAGAAGATGTGACATCTATTTCTAAATTAAAATATTTCTGTTTCTCTGTGGAGTTCAAGAGGTATCAATTTTCTCACTTAACAGTGGAATCAGGAGCATAAATCTGCCTGCTCAGAAGCTGCTCAGCAGAGCAGTAACATCACTACAGTTCCCTGAGGCATCTTCCCAGCTTATCATCTGGCATCATCTCCATAGCTGGCACATGGCACTTTCCAGGCACTTAGGGCAACTTTCCAAACACTTCTGCCTAAGATTTCATCTGCAATCCAGCCTTAGGAATATGATGACTTGAGGTGACCTTCCAAATGTATGTATGATTCACCCTGGCTCCTGCATTTTAAGCTTCTTGACTTCCTCCTTCTCCTCAGGTGGGCATTTGTGGCTTCTGTAGGTTTGCTCTTCTGTTTACTTTTTCTTTTTGCATTTTAAAGTGGTCTCTTCTGTCAGTAGCCAAGTTTTACAGCTGTGTGTACATTACAGCCAAGGACTGTGTGGCTTGATAATTATCTCTCACTAAAGGAGGATTACAGAATCATAGTGTTGGAAGGGACATTCAAAGGCCACCTAGTCCAATCCCCCCACAGTGAGCAGGGACATCCTGCACTAGATCAGGTTGCTCAGAGCCTCAGCAAGCCTGGCCTTGAATGTCTCCAGGCATTGATGGGGTCTCCACCATCTCTCTGGGCAACCTTTTCCAGTGCCTCACCTCCCTCATGGTGAAGAACTTCTTAATATTTAACCTAAGATCATCTAAAAAAGACTGTAGTGTATTTACAAGTTTTGGACACTGTGGTACAGTCTGTGCAAAAGCAAAGATTTACTTTTATAGGGTTTTTTTGCAGTAACCATTGAAAGAACAACCAACTGTAAAATTCTAGGATCACTTCTAGGCAAAGCACATGCTTTTCAAATAGCCATTTCTGGAACAGGTTGCCCAGAGAGGTTGTGGATACCCCCTCCCTGGCTGGATGAGGCATTGAACTACCTGGTCTAGTAGGAGGTGTCACTGCCTATGGCAGGGTGTTGGAACTATAAGTATACAGATGAGAAAGAAAGTTCTCCAGAGCTATTTTAGAAATGCCATTTCTTGCTGGCTGCATCCTGACTTTGAAACAGCTCAATATCTGTTCTGCTGTCTCTTACCTCTAAAGATTCCTGGTTATTCCACAGCTATGTATGGCTTAGCTTTGTCTTTACTCATTGTCTTCTTCGAGATAAACCATTTTTGTCCATGGTATTTACATTACTAGAATATTTAATGTATCTTGGATGAAACTAAGAGGGTCAGTAGATGAAGCTCAGTAAGAGAGCTCTCAGCTGACTTGATGGAGTCTCCCTTCCAACCCAAGGACCCAAAAACATTCTATGATTTCACAGTAGCAGGCAGTGTGGAGGGGTTCCTGTGACACCTGATGTAACTATAGTGAGGCTGCTGCAGAAACCCCTAATGAGGATGGTTCTACTTTTCCAGCTCCTCTTAAAATAAATCTTTACTTTTGCAGGTTTTAGTTTTTCCTCTGTAGGAGGTGCTATGTGTGTGTACGTGTACACACACATCCACTGTATGTCAGTAGAGAAGGAATGTGCATCGTGCCAAAATCCTTTGGCAATGAGGTGCTGGCAGATGACAAGCAGGCTTAAGGCACCGATTACCAACAGAATAAAAAGAGCAGTTCAAGGCACTGCCTGTGAACAAACCTTCAACTCCTCCTTTAATGGTGTTGACTGTGAACAATCTGGGAATCACTGGGTGGCAATTTCCTGGACAGCCCTGGAGGAACTGGTCTGCTTTGGAGTCAGAACTTGAGGGTGGGTGGAGGAGAGAAGTACATAGAGCTGTGCTTATCTATAACTATTCATCCACTGAGGCAATGACAGCATGTAAAAGGGCTAATGTGATTTCACAGCTCTAATCTGCTTTATCATAATTTTTTCCAAGCAGTGCCTCAAAGCAGCCAGGGAAGGGGAAATACTTATTAATGGTCTCTGCTGGTTCATGACTAACCATTCAGCATTTTCCAGAAGTGAGGGTTTTGTGCTTTATTATCTTTTCCATAACAGTAAAGCACAGCATTATCTACAGCTGATATATAGAGAACTTTTTAAATTTTTTTTTAAAATACTGAAAATGTTCCTGTTCATAGGAGGAAGTGATCTAGACATGCAGAAACACAGTCCTCTGCTCTTCTCTGCTGGAAATATACCTTTATTTATGGAATTCACAGTAATGTCTAAACCCATGGGCTATGTAGGAAAGAAAATCTATTTAACAGGACTGAGCTGGAACCATGTATTCCTGTGGGGCTATGTTTGACCAGCATTGTATGCTCTGTCTCAGGGTAAGTGACAAGACATACTAAGGTAGGTGAGGGTTTTGGCTGAAAATTGATAGAGTGTGTCAATAAATGATAAAAGAAGGATCAAGGGGGACCTCATAGTTACTTATCAATACCTAAAGGGGGGCTACAGAAAGGAAGGGTAGGACTTTTTAATAGGGTATGGGATGGCAGAACTAAGAGTAGTGGATGCAAATTGAAAAGGGGGAGATTTAGGTTGGATATGAGAAAGAAATTCCTTACAGTGAGGGTGGTGAGACACTGGAACAGGTTGCCCAGAGAGGTTGTTGATGCCCCTTCCCTGTTGGTGTTTAAGGCCAGGCTGGATGAGGCATTGAGCAACCTGATCTAGGATCTAGTGGGAGGTGTTGGAACTAGATGATCTTTAAGATCCCTTCCAACCCAAATCATTCTATGATTTGCAATGAGAAACAGATCTACAGGCTTTAGAGACAGAGATGATTTGTCCTGCAGCCAATATCTTCATGCTTCAGCCTGTCAGCTGTCTTTTCCCTGTCACTGATAAAGAGCTGAGAATCAGGAAAACTCTACTTTCACGGATCAACTTCCATTAAACAGCTGTCAACATGAGAGCCAGTTTGGTGCAGATTTACAGCTGGCTCAATGAAGTTAGTATTAGCTGAGCTGTGCTCTCTTACTGAGCTTCATCTTTTGACCCTCTGAGGTTCATCCAAGATACATTCAATATTCTAGTAATGTAAATGCCATGGACAAAAATGGTTTATCTCAAAGAAGACAATGAGTAAAGACAAAGCTAAGCCATACATAGCTGTGGAATAACCAGGAATCTTTAGAGGTAAGAGATAGCAGAACATATCTTGTGCTGTTTCAAAGTCAGGATGCAGCCAGCAAGAAATGGCATTTCTAAAATAGCTCTGGAGTACTTTATTTCTCATCTGTATATTTGAAATTCTGCTACTAACAAATGTTTATTAGCAATTTATGTCATAATCAGTTCTGCCAATATCCCACTAACTTAATCAGCTTATTTTTAAGTAATTGTATTGATGCTTGAAGGCCAGAGTATAGAAAATTGGGATTTCAGTTAAGCAGGATCTACAAATGCCTGCCTGGGAAACTCTTCTTCAATAGTAAAAGGCTCCTTACCGGGTAAGACTGAAGTAAGATCCTTTCCCATAAACTGCTTTTAAAGCAATTAAATCTAGAAATAAGTCACATTTTTTGAAAGGTGAAGAAAAAACTTTTGGAATTACTTACTTAATGAAAATGTGTATCATTTTGCTGCTTGACACCTTGAAATTGAGATAGATGTCTAAAATAAATGCTGTAGTTTTACCACAGCTTACTGGACCAGAGGTAAAATATCAAGGTAATCTATTCTATGACATGTATTATGCAAAAGATCTGGCTAGAGCATCCATGTAGTTCCCCCTCCTGGGTTTTTGGTACTGTGAATGTTCATAGCTACAGGCAGGAGGAATGAGTCCAGGCATTTGGGAACACTGTCATCTCCTCATAAAGCCTAAGGGAGGTGGCAGGAATACAAAATAGAGGAAGAAAAAGCAGCTCAGCTTCTGAACATTGATGTTAGATTCAAAGGCGAAGAGAAGGAATTCTTGTCATGACTCTTCATTTTATGTTTCACATAGTTCTAATCAGAGGTCATCTGAAGGCACCAGGTCACAGGTTTACCTGAGTTTAGAAGACATCTATTTATGCTTTGAGTAAATCAGTATTTTCCCTGGGATGTTATCCTTTAGCATCTGTATTCTTAACTAACTTAATTAGCAAATAATATTTAAAAAATTGTCTCTTCAGTGTTAAGACCAGCAAGATGTGTTCACACTGTTTTGGGACTTTCATGCATACTCATGAGAAAATAAACTAGAAGTCTCATACAGGTGAATATCAAGCACTGTCATTGATGGATAAAGCAGTGCAGAAGAGTGAACAGTGACCTCACTGGTGAGAAGATCTCTATTTATTTCTTCACAATGCACTAAAATACATTTAAGATCCAAATAATAGATCATTCCAAATTTAGGAATGATGCCAAGAATTTTAGCATGTGTGATCTCCCTTTTCATACCTTTTCCAAAGTGCCCAATTATATCCTCATTTCCTGTATTTTTCATTAATTAAGCCAGCCTTGACTTCATTCCAACTCAATCTGGGTTTCAGTACCAGACTGATAAAAAAGCAAGAAGTTAAGGATGAAACAAGTGAGTGTTAGACTTCTCTGCGCCCAGACTGAAGATCACATTTGTCTTTCCAGGACTGCTGCAGGCACAAATGCTTTTGACACAGCCCAGGAGATGGTTTCCCATGATATCACCTCTGAGTGCAGAAGAAATTATGAAAAACTTTGCCCAGACTTGGTGAAATCTGCAAAAAATGGCTGCAGTACAAATCTGTATGCAACCATATCATGTTTTCATGATCTCAGGTTCAGAAATAGACACTGAAGGCTTTAGTAAGAGAATATTGCACTGTTTTTAGGCTGGGATACTGGTGATAAGGCAGAAAGGAATGTGTACTCCATTCACAGAGGCACAGAAACACATG
>VZTY01000327.1:14856-26103 GCA_013400935.1 Turnix velox
TTAAAAAGTCCTTCCCCTGCCTTTCTGTAGGACCCCCTCAGGTACTGATAAATTACTATAAGGTCCCCCCTGAGCCTTCTCTTCTCCAGGCTGAACAACCCCAACTCCTTCAGCCTGTCTTCATAGGGCAGTTGCTCCAGCCCTTTGACCATCTTCATGGCCCTCCTCTGGACCTGCTCCAACAGCTCAATGTCCTTCTTGTGTTGAAGGCTCCAGAACTGGACACAATACTCCAGGTGGGGTCTCACCAGAGCCGAGTAGAGGGGCAAAATCCTCTCTCTTGACCTGCTGGTCACACTCCTCTTGATGCAACCCAGGATTTGGTTGGCCTTCTTAGCTGCGAGAGCACACTGGTGGCACATGTTGAGTTTGTCGTCAACTGACACGACCATGCATCAGCCACGGTGCTGCACCGCTGAATGTTATGGCTGATGGATCATGTCTCTTTAGGAATCTGCAGCTCATTATCCACCTCCACAGTGGTAGCTCCATGGAAGCTGATGACTGTGATGATCTTTTCTCCAGTCACATCCTGTCCAGTTTCTCTGTTCATCCTGGGATACTGCCAAATACAAGAAACTTCATCTTAAATTCTTGTCTAGGGTCTCACCTGCTCTGTGTGACAGCTCTGTCTTATTTTACCAGCTCCACAGGCCACTTTTGCCACCTTTGGACTGTAATATGTTGCTCTGTAGTGTTTCTCTGAGTAGATAAATGTCAAATTCTGATGTAAAGGCATTCTGTCTAAGGAGTGTCCTGTCAGGACCCAGCACAGATCTGGAAAGGTGCAAAAATGTGACAAATGCTGGATAACTACCAGTCAATAAAGCTTTGACACCTCAAACAGGAGAGAACAAGTCGAACAAAATGCTTTGAGGGGAAAAGTGCAAATAAAGATGACAGGAAGATTTGACAGTGTAAGAATAGAATATAATTCAGGGCAAGAGCAGAGTCTAGCAGCAAGTGCAGACATGAGATTAGCCTGGAGTGATGGATAGGAGGGAAGTATCTTTTCTCCTACAGTATCAGAAGAAAGGGCTGGAAGGTAGATGTCCATAATGTTCCATCCTCAGATTCAGCATTCTGACTTATAACCATCCTTCTCATGATTTATTTGGGAGAACAAGGAAGAAAACAATCTACTGCTTATGCAGAGAAAGGAAAGAAACATTTCTATTTACACAGCCCAGGAGATGGTTTCCCATGATATCACCTCTGAGTGCAGCAGAAATGATGAAAAAACTTTGCCCAGACATGGTGAATTCTGCAAAAAGTGGCTGCACCTTTTCTTTGGCATTTCTATGTAAAGACAACAGAAGGCAATGACACTTTAAGGTATCAGAGTACAGCACAGGATTTTTAATGGATGGAGAGAGAAATGGAATGAATAATGAGGACTGGTACTCAGTGGCATAGTCTGGATAATTCTAAATTGGTAACCTGTTTAAAATAATTCACCCATTCTCTTCTTGTCTCCAAGAGGTTTAAGTAAAAGGAATTATCACCTCCCTTGACAATCTGTGTCAGAAGAGAAATTGAGACAATATGTTTGGTGCTTCATGAGAAATAGATGGCAACTACAATTTTAAAAAAAGACTGTTTAACTTGTGGAAGGAAAAATCTTTTAAATCTTTGACTTGGAAAAAAAGAAGTCTTCTGGTCTTGAACATTATCCTGATGCTGGGAGCTCTGCCTTTGCCAAACACAGCTACTTCACTGCAGTTTTCATGTGGTTGTGTTGCAGGTCTTGGCATTTTAAGAGTCTAATTTATTTTGCCTTTTGCTAAACATTGACTGCAAGCATCCTTTATGTGAGAATGTTACTTAAGCAAAACAAACCTTTTGTACATGCTAGCAATTACTAAACAGTTTCCCTTTACCTTTAATGACCTGTTGTAAAACACTTGGATGATTAATTGAAGAGCAAATCAAGATAACACAGGTCATTTTGCAAACCCAAACATAAGAAGCAGCTATTTTTTTTATTAATCTCTGGAACAGAGAGCACTGAAGCAGCTCACTGTCAGTTCTGGGAGAGTTCAGAAGTGTTTGTCATTTTTCCACTACATAAAGCCTGTTTTCATTGTTTTGTGACTTCTGCCAAAATAATTACTCCAGGCTGTGAAAAATTAGCAGAAGGAGGTCTTAACCCAGAAATAGTCCCTTGAAATTCAGTTTGAATAACCTTGCTTGGGCTGACTTTAGGGCAGGAGAGGTGGAACTGCTTTCAGATAAACAAACACCTTTGGTTTGAGTAACTTTAAAACATCTTTGTGTACACATTTTTCCCATTTGGAAAGCACATACATTCTGGGTGGAGAGGAAGGCAAGGCATTAATCTGATCAGAGAACTGCTGTGCTTCAAACAGCAGTGTCTCCTTTGTAATAATTATTATTTTACAGGAAAAAAAATATACATCCTATTTTATTTTTTTTTAATAAACATACAAGTCTTTAAGAAGTCGTCAGCAGGCACCTAAAAGTTCATCTTGGCAATGACCTATAAGATAACAGCTTGATCCAGTGTTAACTAAATTTTCTGGAAGGATTTCTACTGATTTAAGTGGACTTTTGTTCAGACTTGTGTCTTTTCCTTGACATCTGGCACTGAGAACAAGGGCACTGATGAAAAAGTGCAGACCAAACATGTAGACACTCCAGTGAAGGTGCAGCTAAGAGGAAAGCAATGCAGCCTTTTCATGTTTGTGCCTATGGGAGTGCTTGCCCTCTTTTTAAAGGCAGCTTGACATTGACATTTAAAAAGCAAAAACATAACTGGGAAAATACACATCCCTGCAAGCCCAAGTCTCAGACATAAGTGGAACATTTTGTTTATGGACAGTGGATTCCTCCTCAGGCCAGTGCAAGTTTTCTTTGTTCAAGCAGTTTCAGAAGGTTTGTGTGGAAATTCAGTCAAGTGCAGGGCTTTTATGGAGCCTTCCTCTCACAACTCATAATTTCTGTGGGAGACCTTTTGATCTGCATAATTGTCACTTCCAGTCTTTTGCTTCTTTTAATGGGTTTTACTTGTTGCAACTACATTACTCTGCCTGGTGCAGAGGCTGAACAAGACCAGAAAATTCCCATGCAGTAAAAACTATCCTCAAGAAAACTGGAAGCAACAGATTATCTCCAACAGATGAAGAAATTACTTTACTACAGACAAAAAAATGCAGGATACTTGCACAGAGGGCATTATATGGATGATACCACTTACTGGATATTTTGTTGCCAAAAAGATACAAAGCTCCTAATTAAGATTTTTGGGTTTTGGGGTTTTTTGGGGATTTTTGGGGGTTTTTTTGGATTTTTGAGGTATTTTTTGTTTTTTGTTTGTTAGGGTTTTTTTTATGACTGGGTACATCTGCTGAAATATCCAGTAACTAATGCTGTAATCATACATGCTTCTCACTTCAGGAAGGGCAGTGACTCCTTCCCAGTTTAGAAGCTGCTCCAGCGAGGATGAGTTCAAATTTCCAGCATCTTTGAGAAGCTCTTCCATTATTTGAGACAATCATATCATTATTCTGCAGACAAAAAGGAAAGGCTGGCCAATTGGAAGTACAAAATGAGCCTTCATACGTTAGGAAAAAAAGAAAAGAGGCTTTGAGATAAATGGCTTTCCCTTGCTGAGCCCTCTTTTGCTGCAGTTAATTACGAGTGGCACATACAAGAAAAGGCAAGCCCATAAGAAGAGTTCACAGACAACACTAAGGAAGCGTCCTAATTCCTTTGGGCATCTTAGCATATTGTTGTACACCACCAACCATTTTGCTTTCCAAGTGATCTCACCAGGGCACCAACAATGAAGATGTCTTCAATGGATGCTTGTTCAGGCTTAATAATTATATTTTAAAGAATAGTTGGTAATGCATTGTCTCACTTAAAATGAAGACACGCAATTCGTTCCCACCAGAGGTTTGACTGTGGTTTTTTTTTTCCACTGGGGGATGTGTAATACAGAGTCCTGATGAACAATAGGAACCTGCAATCAAGACATGAGTTTTAGAGTTGTCAATGTGGCTGAACAACAAAAGAGTAGGTTTTTTTATGCCACTAAGGTCATGAGCAATCAAAAAACGACATGTATTCATAAAGAATGGCCCAGATAGGTGAGACCACTGAAAAAAGCAATTAATTCCTATAAAAATAATGCATTTCTTATTCTAAAGAAATCCAAATAAGTCAATTGCACAAGAAATTCCTCACAATTTAGGCATGCCTTTGTTATTAATCTATTCTGCTAGTGATTTGAAAAGGCAGAAATGAGGTGGCTCCTCCAGAAAAAAGCAAATGTCCTGTCAGGTTAATCCATTGCAAAAAGATGACCATCTATTCTTATAGACAATTAAAATAAAAGTGATTAGAAAAATCTTAACTTTTAAAATTTTTCTTTCAATTGAGCACAAGTTGGCAACTGCATTACAGGGAGGATTTTTACTTTTTTACTTTGGAGTTTTTTGCATTCTCCCCACCTATTTGTGTTAATCTTGATTACTCAAAGGTTGGAACTTCTGTACCTGGCTGGAGATTTTTTGCAATAAAGATCACAAAGTTTACCCTGGCAAGAATGAAAATATACAATTGATCAAGTTAAGATGTTGGCAGGTCAGACTGTCTTCAAGCAGCTAGAACTGTTACCCATTTTTCTTCCCTTACAAATAGAAAACAGTATTTGTGCCAAGGTAGACTTCTTATTTCTTATGGGAAATATTTTAATTCTCTTGTTTTGTCAAGAAAATAAAGCCATGACAGCAGCCATGAGTTAAATAAAGTGAAGCTGAAGTTGGAGACATCTCACCCTATGGAACAGAGGAGTAAAATAAGAGGTTTAGGAAGAAGTGTTGCTGCAGGGTCCCTGGTTGTGAAATAAAGGGTTATAATTAGCAAGAGGTGGTTGAATCAGAGATAAAGCACTAAGTTGTGGCTATATGGCTCCAGTTATAGAGCAAATAAGGAGCTCCTGGGTTTGAGGAAACTATCCTGCTCAGAAAGTCCTGAATCATTGAAATCTTCAAAGTCTCCCAGTTCCCACAAACTTTCTCTGTTCTTAACCTCAGTGTTGTCTGCTGAGTATTTCTCACCCTGCTCTGTCTCTGGGAACAGGTTTTCTATCTTCATGTGTCTCCTCTGCTTTTTCTTTCAGTGGCTCCTAGCCAGATACCCTCCTGAACTGGCTCATGTGAAGCTAACCCCTGAAAACCTTACTCAAAAGGAGTGCATGTGAGGGAGCAAAATACGTCAATATTTAAGAACTTCTGGTCCCCAGAAATCTCATTCTGCCAAAAGTAGCTGATATCAGCATGTGTGAACAGAGAAAGGTGAACAGAGTTGAAGTTTTGAGAAGATGTTTCTTGATTCTTATGATGAAGTTTCTACTGGATAGTTCTGGGCAAAGAATCACTGAATCATAGACTAGTTCAGTTTGGAAGGAACCTTAAAGATCATCTAGTTCCAACCCCCCTGACATAGGCAGGGACACCTCCCACTAGATCAGGTGCCTTGTCCAGCCTGGCCTTCAACACCTCCTGAGAGGGGGCATCCACTCCCTCTCTGGGCAACCTCTTCCAGTGTTTCACTAACCTCACTGTAAAGAATTTCTTTCTTATTTCTAGCCTGAATCTCCCCTCTTCCAATTTACATCCATTATTTCTAGTCCTTCCATCACATATCCTAGGTTGAGGAATCATCCTGCACCATATTATTTTCTGAGAACATTTCTCCAAGAGCCTCAATTGGAGCAAGAATGCTTTTGGGGAAGAGATCAGGCAGCACCAAGAAATATATCCATAAATGTCCAGGCTTTCTTTAATGATAACATACACTTGGCACCATATCATTTGATACTTTCTGGAACATTAGTTTTGTAGAAAGAGAGAACAAAAGAAAACCTGTTAAAAATTCTTTTGCATGCAAACTACCCAAACAGGATTGTGTATTTACTCTGAGAGAACAGATGGTGCAATACATGACCTGGTTAAACTGGACACAGTATATATGAGGGTAGTGAAACACTGGAACAGGTTGCCCAGAGAGGTTGTGGACACCCTCTCTCTGGAGGTGTTTAAGGCCAGGCTGGACAAGGCACTGAACAATCTGATCTAGTGGGAGACGTCCCTGCCCATGGCAGGGGGTTTGAAACTAGATGATCTTTAAGGTCCCTTCCAACCCAAACTATTCTGTGATTCTATGAAATAATACTGCTAGTTGTTGTCCAGCAACATTTTCAATTTGACTTCAATCAAGGAGATTTTATGGGCATGTTGAGATCACAGATCTCTTTCAGGTTGACATAAAGTCACGAGCAGGATAATTACAATTTTCTTTAGTGGAAAGATTATACAATGCACATTTGGAACCTCATCTGTAAGGATTCAGTTAATGCAGCAGATGAAAAAAAAACCCTCTTAATTTGGTGACTTGCCATTTTGGTCAATACTTGGAACTGAATTTCTTCTACACAGTAGCTGAGTGAGAAATGACTCAAACTTGATTCAACATTATCAAGGAAAGGAGCTGGGATTATGGCAAACTCTTGTCTATTTCTTTGCGCTGTTGTAAGACTCTGGTAGGCTTTTTTTCCCCTAAACATCAAATAAGGTCATGTCCTCTTTTTCACTTGAAGAAGTTAGATCTGAAACTGAGATTTAAAAAGTAAAAGCCATTCTCTGTGTATTACCTCTCTGAAATAAAGCTGTCCATGTATGCTGAAGTCAATCCAGGGAAAAACAGGTGCCAAAGCCACAGCTGATATTCAAGTCAGCAGTACAACACTTTACTGGATCTGTAAGCTGAGAAATAATTATCAGCTGTAACTGTCAAAAGAAATAAACCATGAAATAAGGCTGGCTGTTGAAAAAGAATGAGAATACTGAAGACTGGGTGCCTAAAAGGCCAACCCAGCAGCATGCCTGGTGGCTAGAACCTGCTTATTGAAACACCCCCTCATATGGATTGTGTTGCTTCAAAAAACAAGTGAAGGGGAAATGCTTCTTGTTGTATCATGAATTCAAGTGCTGCTAACAGCTTTTTTATCTCATATTAAGCTAATTAAATAGGCACAATTTATGTTTGGAATCAACCTCTAGTTTACTGGATGTGCAGGAGGACACATCAGGAGGACCTAACTGATATGTTAAGTCTGCTAGGTATTTGAACCCTTCTTTACAAATAACTTTGAAAAAGGCATCACTTTTATTTTTTTGCAGCTGAATTAATTTGTTTTCTGGATCATTCTTCCGAGCTATTCAGTCACAGAACCTGCACTGAAAGAATTTTGAACTTTTACTTTGTTTCATTTTGAACAAATCCAGCCTTGCCAAAGCCTGTTCCTGCTGCTTTTCTCACCTCATTCTGCAGCACAGCTGTTTTAAACTTCCTAAAGGGATTCAAGGCTGATCAGCTGGTATTTATTGGCTTCAGAGACTATGCTGGCAGTACAGGCTTTTGATGCTTAAGAAAAAAAGCAACATTTGTTATTAAACAGTTTTGGAAAATGTTTTAACCACATTTAAGAGAGTGACAAATAACTGTTCTTAAAGAGAATGGATTTAAAAGAAAGTTTCTTCCTGTTTCCTGAAGGAATGCTTCTTTTGAACAGATCAGATTTGTAAAACCTCTCAAAGAGACCTTGCACCAAAAATGCTTTTGTTGCTTCACTGGCTGCTTAAGATTTCTTTTCTCTTTTAAGTAGTTCCCAAAAAGAATACAGAATACATTTTCCCAAGTGGAGTTTTTTACTGCTGAAAGGTGAAGGAAGGAGGAGGAAAAAGCCCAAGATATACCCTGCTCTCTAAACCTGAAATTGCATAAAGATTTACAGGAATCCCAGCTAAGCAAACACAACATCCTAGAGCACCAGTGCTATGGAGCAGGGGATGAAAGCAAAAACTGGGTAGTTAGGATGGGGCTGGCTTCTTCCTTTTACCAGGATGCTTCCCTTGTCTTTCTCAAGAAGGCAACAGAAACTTTGGAGAATAAGTAGAAGTTCCCTCCCCTTCTGGAATCTCTTGGTTCTGTTTTTTAATAATTGGCAGTGCCAATTTTCAAATATTAATGTGGTGAACTTTGAAAAACCCCTAAAGCAACAACAAGAAAATCAACAAGAAAATCACAGAATGTCAGGGATTGGAAGGGACCTCAAGAGATCATCTAGTCCAATCCCCCTGCTAGAGCAGGAATACCTAGACCAGGTCACACAGGAAAGTGTCCAGGCAGGCTTTGAATGTCTCCAGAGAAGGAGACTCCTCTCTGGAAAGACTGTTCCAGTGTTCTGTCACCCTCACTGTGAAGTTTTTTCTTATTTGCTTATTAGTCTCATTATCCTGGATAAATATTCTCATTCCTCTGGATAAATATTCAGTTCAAATGTCAGACAATAAAGAGAAACCATGACATACAAACCCAAACAACATGGGAACTGATTGTCTGTCCTAATTCAATCACCTGTGAGTGTGCTCAGTGTTTAGGAATGTTAAGCCCATGAGCTTTTACTGACCTGTGCCTTATATTTGGATGAAGAGATTGGCCCTTTTCTCTTCCCCAGATCTATTTTTTTTTTTTTTTTCATTTTCAGCATCTTATCAGGTTAATCTTTTCACACACATTAATGAGTACACGACCTTAATTATGCTGTTTTTCAAAACACCAGTAATATACAACAGAGGCTGTGAAAACCCACAGGGTCTAACACATGCCTTGTTGACATGAATAATTCAGACAGTACACCACTCTAGGACCAACATGTAACTGATTTCCATACAATATTGGGAATAGATGAAGATGTTTTTTAATCAAGCCTTATAGCAGCCTTTATAATGGAAAACATGCCTCCTTTCTTTGTTTGCCATTTGGGAAATCAATATACATTTGCCTTTCTCCTACTTGTGAGAGGCAAGAGGGGGGAATAAATAGAAAGAAATTAAAATATTCTCTTAATTGCTTGTTTTGAAAACATCTTGCTAGCATACTTCTGACTTGTTAATGTATTTCTGACTACAAGGTTTCCATTAGAATCTGTGTAAGGGTTCTGGATGCTTAAAATCCAAAATGTTTAATGTCACAATTACTGGTTCACTACGTAGTGATAGCAAGAAATAATTTTTCCCTTCCTTTTTTTTAAAGTTCTTATATGGTAACTCACATATATTTATGTAGTTCCAGGCAAATACAACAACTTAGATTATAAACTCAGCTCTAAACCCTCCTCTCTCCTGGTTAGAATTGCTCAGCTTCAGTAAACCAAATGGTAGAGTGTTTTAATGATCATTTTAGGCAGGAAATTTTTGCAAAAATATAACTTTATTCCAACTGTAGGAAGCAATCTATCCAGTGTGAAACTCAACACAATTATCTGCTATCATGAAACATGAAACTAAACATGAAACAATGACTTTTGTATGAAGGAATTTAATTTCAAATGCAAAGGGGAACAAAGCATACTTTCCTGATTGAAGCTTTCAGCTTTTTTTCAAAATACTCTACCTTGCATCTATCTTCCTCAGCACAAACATATGAATCTAAAATTCAAGTTAAATTTATCATTTTTATTTTACCCCCAAAATGAGTTCCATATTTTTACCTCTAGTTGTACATTTCTTTGGTTTTCTACATGCAACACAAGAGACAGAATTCCAGTCTTCATCTTTGATTTATTAATGCCCAGTTTTGTCCTATTTATTCCCCTGCCAGCATTGTTTTTCCCTCTCTGCTACTGAGCTGTTAATGTTTTATGAGGAACAGTCACGTCCCTTTTCCCCTTTGTTTTATTATGTTAAATACTCCAACTTCTTTTCCATCTGAGAGGTTTACTCTTTCTGTATTTATCCTACCCTACAAATTCCTTCATTATAGGTGTTGTAAAAATCTCTTCAGAGAAACCCTAGGACTTATAGTTCTTATATGCTAATGTTTTGTTTGTTGTGTAAGAATTTGGGAAACAGTGCTGAACAGTGGGACACAGTGATTCATACAGATGCTCCCAGATATTTTTAATCTGATTAAACTAAAGGTTACCACATCTCCTACCAGGCTTCTTTGTCCTCCTTTAACCTGCAGTGTCATTCACCCATAGCTGTAGGAGCATTATCTATTAGAGGTGCTCAAAAGTAACAGTAGCAAAAAATTCACCAAAGTAACTGCCTCCACTCTCTTCAGAGATGTCCAAAGAACAGTTTTGAACACAGTTAAACTAAAAAGTCAAGCACTTAACTCTTGGCTTGAGTGAGATTATAGTGCCTGGAGTATGACAGATTGCTCAAAATTTGGTTGCCCAATGTCTTCATGCATGGTGGAGAAGATGTGTTGTATGGCTAGCTAAAAATTACACAGAAATTTACAAAATTTCACAGAAAATAATGAATTTCATAATACCATGATGATTTTTATTGGGATGCCTTTTAAAAATCATTTTTAGTTGCCTGACATTCACCTTGATCTAATTCCTGGCTGTGCAGAAATTCCTAGAGGTTAAAAGAACCTATAGCAGATACTTGCCCAAAGGTATATCCATATTTTGTGCATGCTTATTCAGAAGGATTGATTTAGAAGTCTCAACAAACCCCCGAAATCCTTCTGTAATCAAGCCAAAAGTTTCTATGCCTTGTCTCATTGGATACAGTGCATTTCTCTCTCTAATTCCGGGGATCCCAAGAGATCTGATGTTGACTGCATGAAGAAATTGTTGCTTATACTGAGACCTGTCGAAATAATGAATTTCTACATAGAAACAAAGAGTGCTTTATCTAGGCCAACCCCCTGCAGTGAGAAGGGACATCCTGCACTAGATCAAGTTGCTCAGAATCTCAGCAAGACTGGCCTTGAATATCTCCAGGGATGGGATCTCTACCACTTCTCTGGGCAATGTGTTTCAGTCCCTCATCACCCTCATGGTGAAACCTCATGAAGTTCAACAAGGCCAAGTGCAAGGTCCTGCACCTGGGTCGAAGCAATCCCAAGCACAGATACAGGCTGGGTGGAGAGTGGCTTGAGTGCAGCTCCGTAGAGAAAGACTTGGGAGTGTCAGTTGATGACAAACTCAACATGAGCCAGCAGTGTGCACTCGCAGCCAAGAAGGCCAACCAAATCCTGGGTTGCATCAAGAGGAGTGTGACCAGCAGGTCAAGAGAGGGGATTTTACCCCTCTACTCGGCACTGGTGAGACCCCACCTGGAGTATTGCGTCCAGTTCTGGAGCCCTCAGCACAAGAAGGACATTGAGCTGTTGGAGAGGGTCCAGAGAAGGGCCACG
>VZTY01000328.1:3890-16944 GCA_013400935.1 Turnix velox
GCAGAAAAAGGGGTGGGTGGGTTGGAAATCCTGGAATTATGAGGCTCCAGCACCAATTAGGGCTGTTTACATTGACGTCAAGTCTGGGTGAAGTCCCCACCCCTGCTCCCAGCATATTTAGGAGATGACTCCTGCTGACACTGACAAATGCAGGAGGGAAAGTCCCAGAGAACGTGGATCCAGCCCAGAGCTACGTGGGGTTTGGCAAATCAGCACCGGGACAGCCAGTTCCTATAAATATCAGCCCAAATTCCCTCTCCCACATGCTTCTCACCCCAACCAGGGCAGCTGGGACCCACAGACCTCAAGCCAGCCCACCTTGGTGGGGATCACCAGCATCCCCTTCTAAAGCCAGGGCTCCTTGAAAGGGAGGAGAAGGTAGAAGCACACCCAAGAAGAGAGGTTGGGCACCACCTCTCCACAGAGGTAACCTCTTCATGATTCAGAAATGCCTGGATAACCACAGTCCAGGTTCACTTTTCCCATAATTAGGGACCTCAGGCCACCATCTCCATCTGGGAGGGGTTGATTGAGGATGTTCTGGAGACCCTATTCTTCCCCCATCACTCACTGCTGCTGGAGCAGTGGGATTGTAGAACCATAGGGGTTGGAAGGGACCTTCAAAGACCATCCAATTCAACCCCCTGCAGTGACAGGGACATCCTGAGGTGGCTCAGAGTCTCAGCAAGCCTGGCCTTGGATGTCTCAAGGCTTGATGGGGTCTCCACCATCTCTCTGGACAACCTGGGCAAGTGTTCCACCACTTTCACTGTAAATAGTCCCCAGGGATGGAGGATGTGGGGCTGCAGGAGGACCTGATGCAGCCCATTGGGATCATGCCAAGGTGCCCAACTCATGCAAGTGACCTATCATAGAATCATGGAGTTGGAAGGGACCTTCCAATGCCATTTAGTGCCACTCCCTGCAGTGAGCAGTGACATCCTGCACTAGATGAGGTTCCTCAGAGCCTCAGCAAGCTTGGATGGTGCCTCCACCACCTTTCTGGGCACCGTGTCATGGTGTCTCACCACCCTCATGGGGAAGAACTTCTTCCTCATGTCTCACCTAACCCTGTCCCTCATCATATCTCTCCATGCTCTGACAAACAGCCCCTCCCCAGCTTCACTTCAGGTACTGAGAAGCCACTATGAGGTCTCCTCAGAGCCTCCAGGGAGAAGAAGGGAAAAGGGATGAAAAGGGATGCCCCAAGCTCCATCAGCACAGGAGAGCCTGTTGAAAAACAAGTAACAGCTTTATGCCTGGAAAGAAAAAAAAAAAATTGAAAAAAAAAAAAAGAAAAATCCCCAGGAAAGCCTTTCCTCCCTCCCTTTCCCTAAACTTCATAAAGGGGAACTATCTGAACCTGCTCCCACCACCCACGCTGAAGCCCAGACACAGCACCAGGCGCCAACATGGGCGTGTTGGACGCCAACCTTTGCCTTTGGGAGGGTGGCCAAGCCAAGATGTTCCCACTAACTACTGGCTCCTGGCAAAGGACCACGTTGGGATGCATGCACAGAGGGAGGGGGACACACACACACCTCACCACAGCCAGTGCATGGTGGAAGAAACAGAAGGGATGGATGCTAAGCCCTGCCAGATGCCTCCAAAGAGGTCAGGGACCATCAAGAGGGATGCAGATAGCTCATAGGGGAAGGGATTGAGGGCTGATGTGGACAAAAGGGCACTAAATGAAGCCAGAGGCAGGTTCTTCTCAGTGACATGCCATGGTAGTACAAGAGGCAATGGGTACAAGCTGGAACACAGAAGGTTCTTCATAAATGCAACAAAAAACTTCATGTGATGGTGACAAAAGAGTGGCACAGGTTGTGTTGTGTCCAGTCGTGGGGCTTTTGGTTGAAGAAGGACAGAGAACTGCTGGAGAGAGTCCAGCACAGAGACACGGAGATGATGAAGGGATTGGAGCATCTCCCTTCTGAGGAAAGGCTGAAGGAGCTGGGGCTCTTCAGCTTGGAGAAGACTGAGGGGTGACCTCAGTCATGGTTAGAAATATGGAAAGGGTGAGTGTCAGGAGGATGGAGCCAGGATCTTCTAGGTGACATCCAATGATAGGACAAGAGGCAATGGGTGCAANTGGCAGGAAGATGGGACTAGATGATCTTTTGAGGTCCCTTCCAACCCCTGACATGCTGTGATTCTGTGATGGGGTTGATGCTGAACACCTTCTGGGGTTTTTTTTTTGGAGGGAAGAACCTGGGGTGAGGCAGCTGCAGCTGAGTTTGATGCTGAGGGAGGCAGTTAGAAGCAATGTCTGGATGCTGCTGGGCTCCAAATGAGGTTAAAATCCCTCAGGAAGGAGAACTAAGCGTGGCTGAAGATGGAAACCAGTGGGGAGAAAGAAGGAGAAGGTGATGGAGAAGGAGGAAGAGGAAGAAGAGAGATCAGTGGAGGACCCCACTCTCCACTATCACTCAGCTCTACCCTTTCCTACAGGGAAGGCAAGCACAGAATTGTGAGAACCAAGAGGAAAAGGAGTTAAAAAAAAACCCTCAAGCAATGGGATGAAATAGGGAGCAGGAGAGCTTCAGGGGAAATATTAAGCAGAGGGAGCCAGGCAGCAGGGAGAAAATTACTGCCCTTTTGTGTGTTTTTGCCCAAAAAATAGAGCTCGGGGCTAACCTGGGGAACTCCTCACCCGTGTATGGCAGCAAAATCAGCAGCTCAGTGGGTTTAAAGCCAAGGAATAATTCTTTTTTTTTTTTTTTTTTCCCTCAACAATTATCCATTAGGCAATTACACAGACAGCAACAGCATCTGCAGGTGCACTTATTGTGATGAAGAGCCTGGGGACAAGAGGGAAGCTCAGGCTGTAGAATCATCAGCCTGGAGGATCTGAAGGTGAATTTGCCAACCCTTGGATTAAAAAAACAACGAAAATCAAGGGGTTTGCTCAATTTGAGCAGACAAGAGAAGGTTTTCACAGCCCCCAGGGCAGGCTGAGAGGCAAGGGTGATGCTCAGCAGGGCAGCCAGAGCATCACCCAGAGCTCTCACTCATCAACAGATTATAGATTAGAGAATATTTAACATGGGATTCAGAAAACAGCACCTTTTCCATCTGCCAAAACCCCTCTCTTTTGCCACAGCAGCTCCACACACCCCAGGACACATCAGGGTGAGTGGGGGGATAATGAAAATCACCCCCTCCCCCTTTTGCAATGCCCTGAGGACCTGCCAAAAAGCACAACTCCCAGCAAATTCAACTAAAAAATGGCAAATCTTTTCATCTCCTCAGTAATTTTTTTTTTTACCCACTGTCCCAGTGCAGGGACAGTGCTGCCATTTCAAAGCTTAGACCTCAGCTTCATAAAAAAAGCTTAAAAAAAAAGCCAGGAAAAGCTCAGCTCTGCCCCTGAGCCATCTCAGGGTGGGGAAAAAAAAAAAAAAAGCCTAAATACAGAGCAGAGATGAGTTGCTTTTAATTTTATCATAAAATAACCCCCTCTTTCTGGGCTACAGGCAACCTCCTGGGGCTGGACCTGCAGGGTTTGGTGCATGAGGAGTTTTTTTGGCTGCAGGGAAGCTCTCAGGTGGGTTTTACCTCGGGGTAAAATAATGAAGCTTTTGCAGCAGCACAAAAAAACAAGCCTCTGGCAGAGAAAGCAGCCCTCCCCATCACTGATTTCCTGCCTTATCCACGGAGATTTCCTCTGGTGCCTGCTCCCACTCAGGCTGCTGAGGACCTGTGTGAGTGGGGTGGGGAGGGAGGGGGAGAAATACATCCCTTTTCTTTGCTGTTTTGCTGGAGGAGCTGGAAAATGAGAGTTTTTCTCCCTAGAGGGGGAATATCTTCTCACTCCCTCCTCCCAGGAGGTGAATAGCAGAGTCTCCTTCATCCCAGCAGCTCTGCTGTGCTATTCAAAGCTTCTCCAGACCCAACCATGAGGCTAAATGCCCACTGTGGTCCTTCTCTGTTCCCCAAAATGACTTTTGGGGGCTGCTCCCCAAACCCAGAAGCTCTGGGTATCATCTCTGCTCCCTAAGCACCCACAGGATGAAGAGGCTGCCTTAATTCTCCCCATTCCCAACAAAACACCTCACATAAAGCAGAAAATACTGCTTTTTTTTATCTCCCCTACAAAACCCACATCACCTCAAGCAGGGTGGTGACAACCCAGGGGCTGCAGCACATCATGGCATAAAGAAAACATGGAAAATTTGGGTGCCTTGCCCAGATTTTGCTCCTAAAATCACTGAAGAGGGGATGCTGAGCATCCTGAAGGTGCAGCAAGAAATCAACCCCATTACTTTAACCCCCATGAAGATGTCTCAGGTGTTACAAGCACCATCCAAAATAAAAACCAAAGCAGGGAAGCCATCTTTGGAAGATGAAGGGAAGAGAAATGAACTGTGGAAAGAAGTTGAAGAGTTTAAGGCAAGTGGCAACAGCCCAGATTAATTCTGGGCAGGTCAGCATCACCCTGGGTGAGTTTGTCCTGGATCAGGACAACAGTCTGGGGAGGATCAGCTCTGCTCAAGAGCTGACCCTGCTCCAGCCTTGTATGGAAAATCAAACCCAGAAGCTTCCATGTCTCTGTGAAGGCAGCCCCAGCTCTGGTTTTCATGCTTGGCTGGGTTTGGGAATAGCAAAGAGTCAATAAGTGGGTCAGAGCATCCATCCGTGCAGGCAGAGCTTGGCCAGGAAGCTCAGATCTGCCCAAGCTCTGGTCCATCAGCCTGGACATGGACATCCTTCATCAGCTTTGCAGCCAGGAGAGGAGATCAGAGCCACTTATGGAAAAATAAACCCTGTCTCCAGCCCAGCTGCCAGCAGCAGACAGGAACTCCTTGTTCTGCCAGAGGCCAGCAGAGAAATCCCCACCCAAACCCTGCACTTTGCACAGCTCCAGCAGCCCCCTTCTCCCCCTGACCCATAGCTGGGTCCAAAGAGACCCACAGCATGAAGCTGGGTTCCCACCAAGCATCATCAGTGCTGTCCTGATGTACACACAGTGTGCTGGGGGAATCCCTCACCTTTGGGTCCCCAAATCCCATCTCTGGGTCCAGGGAGACCCACAGACCTCAGCATGAAGCTGGGACATCAATGGCTCTCACCAAACATCCCCCATCACAGTGTGGTGGGACAATCCATCTTCTTTTGGTCCCCAAATCCCATATCTGGGTCCAGGGAGACCCACAGACTTCAGCATGAAGCTGGGACATCAATGGCTCTCACCAAACATCCCGGGAACTTCCCCGGTGGGACAATCCATCTTCTTTTGGTCCCCAAATCCCATATCTGGGTCCAGGGAGACCCACAGACTTCAGCATGAAGCTGGGACATCAATGGCTCTCACCAAACATCCCCCATCACAGTGTGGTAGGACAATCCATCTTCTTTTGGTTCCCAAATCCCATATCTGGGATCCCATATCTGGATCAGGGAGACCCACAGACCTCAGCATGAAGCTGGGACATCAATGTCCCTCACCAAGCATCACCAGGGCAGTGCTGTGCACACAGTGTGGTGGGGGAAACCGTCTCCTTTTGGTCTCCAAATCCCATATCCTGGATCCCATATCTGGGTCCAGGGAGAACCACAGATCTCAGCATGAAGCTGGGACATCCATGGCCCCCACAATGCACCATCAGGGCAGTGCTGTCCTGATGTACACACAGCATGGCAGGGGAATCCATCTCTTTTTGGTCCCCAAATCCCATATCTGGGGCCAGGGAGACCCACAGACCTCAGCATGAAGCTGGGACATCCATGGCCCCCACAATGCATCATCAGGGCAGTGCTGTCCGTATGTACACACAGTATGGTAGGGGAATCCATCTCTTTTTGGTCCCCAAATCCCATATCTGGGTCCAGGGAGACCCACAGAACTCATCATGAAGCTGGGACATCAATGGTTCCCACCAAGCATCACCAGAGCAGTGCTATGCACACATTGTGGTGGGGGAATCCCTCTCCTTTTGGTCCCCAAATCCCATATCTGGGACCAGAGAGACCCACAGATTTCAGCATGAAGCTGGGATATCAATGGCTCTCCCCAAGCATCCCCCATCACAGCGTGATGGGAGAATCCATCTTCTTTTGGTCCCCAAATCCCTGGCAAAGGGNCCACAGACTTCAGTATGAAGCTGGGATATCAATGGCTCTCCCCAAGCAGTGTGATGGGAGAATCCATCTTCTTTTGGTCCCCAAATCCCTGGCAAAGGGTCCAGGCAGCTTTCTGAACACAGAGAAGGTGGGATGGGGAGGCAACACCAACACCATCTCCTTCTCAACCCTCCACCAGAGGCATTTCATCCCCCTGAGGATGTGACAATGAACTTCCAGCCCATTTTAGGAGTGTTTTCTGCCCATCTGTTGGAGGTTTGATGCTTCCCCCCCTCCTTCCACTACCTGGGATATTTTTGCAACTGGATCCAGGAGAGGGAAGGGAACGTATGGGGAGTGGGATTGTCCTCCTCCATGATCCCAAGCCCTGAGTGATGCAGCCAGGTGCTGAGGGAGCCTTGCTTGAAGGTTTCCCACATCACAGAGAAAAAAAAAATGGAAAAAAACTTTGCAGAAGATGCAAATTCATCCTTCCAGCCCCTTTTCCACCTCTGGAGGAGCAGACTCCCCTCTTCCAGCTCACTTTGGTGGTGTGGGTGGCCCAGGAGCCTTGTGGTTGGGCACCAGCCCCATCTCTCTCTGCTTTCCAGGGCAGGAGCAGCCTGGACTATTCTCCTTGGGCACTTGTTCAACTTTGCCTGGGCTTTGCAGAAACCCCAAGCTGAGCTCCCAGCCCAAATATGGAGACTCTTTGGCCCTCATCCCTCTCCCTCCAGCTCCTCCAAGCTTTCCCTTGCCCAGCCAGCCTGGTGGCGGCTCCTGCTGCAACCTTAAAAGCAGCTGGGGGGGGAGAAAAAGGTTTGGAGCCCCATCCAGAGTTGTCCCAACTTCAAATCTCTCCACCAGAGGGGATTTAGGGGAGACATGAGGTGAAAGGGTAAAGGATGGGGGGGTGGAGAGGACAAGAGACAGAGAAAAAGTCAAGTTTGGGGACCCTTCCCCAATTATCCCAACTTTAAATCAACATAAACCCCCATCAGCACCTCTGTCTCTCCATCAGAGGGGAGTTACGGGAGACATGAGGAGAGAGACTGAAGAATGGGAGGGGGGACAGAGAAAAAGTCAAGTTTGTAGCCCCCTCCCAATTATCCCAAATTTTAATCAACACAAATCCCCACCAGCACCCCTGTTTCTCCACCAGAGTGGATTTAGGGGAGACATGAGGTGAGAGGGTGAAGGATAAGGAGGGGACAAGAGAAAAAGGCAGGTTTGAAGCCCCCTCCTCGTTTATCCCAACCTTAAATTAACATAAACCCCCACCAGCATCTCTTTATCTCCATCAGAGGGGATTTAGGGGAGACATAAGGTGAGAGGGTGAAGAATGGGAGGGGGGGGGAACAGAGAAAAAGGCAGATTTGTAGCCCCTTCCCCAGTTGTCCCAACTTTAAATCAACATAAACCCCCACCAGCACCCCTGTTTCTCCACCAGAGTGGATTTAAGGGAGAAAAGAAGTGATGGGGTGANATTTAGGGGAGAAGTGATGGGGTGAAGGATGTGGCGGGGAACAGAGCAGAATCTCCCTCCTTTTCCTCAAAACACACACACACACATTCCAGTGGCTTTCCCCTTTGGAGTCAAAGAGGCTGGAGAATTCCAGCTATTCCAGCATCTTTATCTTTTTTGGCTTGGCTTTCTCCTTTGGCCACGTTATAAATTAAAAAGCTGCTTTTGCTTTTAACCTCCTCCAAGCTGCACCTTTTAACCTCCCCTCCCTGAGCCCTGCTGGCGGCAGGAAAGGGATTCTGGGGGGGAGTGGAGAGGAGGGGGTGGAGCTGCTCCTTGCCCTAGGGAAGGCTGGGACCTGATGCTCTCTCCTCTTGGAGGTCTGCTGCAAGCCAGCCAGACAAATTTCCACCACCCCCCCTTTTTCCCCCCTCTCCCTGGCTCTGCTGAGGGTGCCAACAAAGGCTCCCTTGCAAAAGGAGCTTGTCATGGCTGATGGATGACGTGGCCACACTGCTGCTGGAGCCAGGATGTGTCTGCTCAGGGTCTCCAGCCAGCCACCTGGATGGATGGATGGCACTCCTGGGCTCCCTGCCAGCCTTTGCTCAGGCAGCTGGGGCTCCTGGGGTGCTTCCCAGGCAGAGGGACAACCCTCTGGCTCTTGGGATGAAGTAGGGACTGTGTGTGTCAGGAAGGGAAGGGACACACTCAGAGCAGAGAAATGGGGTGGGGGTACCATGGGGACACATCACTTGGGTGAGGGACATAGGGACATATCACCCAGGATGAAGGTAGAACTAACATGGAGGTCTCATGGGGTCACATCAACCAGGAGGAAGGTAGAGCTGGGTTGGGGTCCCCATAGGGACAATTCTTCTTGGTCAGGGTACCATAGGGACATATCACCCAGGATGAAGGTAGAGCTAGGTGGGGATCCCATGGGGGCACATCAACCAGGATGAAGGTAGAGCTGGGTTGGGGTCCCAGGGGGACACCCATCTTCTGGGTCAGGATCCCATTGGGACACATCATCTGGGTCAAAGTCTCATAAGAACATATCACCCAGGATGAAGGTAGAGCTAAGGTGNAAGGACACATCACCCAAGATGAAGGTAGAACTGGATTGGGGTCCCATTGGGACACATCATCTGGGTCAAAGTCCCATAGGGACATATCATCCAGGATGAAGGTAGAGCTGGATTGGGGTCCATGGGGACACATCAACCAGGATGAAGGTAGAGCTAGGTGGGGGGCCCATCTTCTGGGTCAGGATCCCATGGGAACACATTGCCCAGGATGAAGGTAGAGCTGGGTCAGGGGTCCATGGGGAAACATCTCTTGGGTTGTGGTCTTATGGGGACACATCATCCAGGATGAAGGTAGAGCTGAATTGGGGTCAGAGTCCCACAGGGACACACTGTCCAGGATGAAGATAGAGTTGGATGGGGGTCCCATTGGGACACATCATCTGGGTCAGGGTCCCATGGGGACCCATCATCAAGGATTAAGGTGGAGCTAGGTGGAGGTCCCATGGAGACACATCAATCAGGAGAAAGGTAGAGCTGGGTTGGGGGTCCCAGGGTGACACCCATCTTCTGAGCCAGGGTCCCATAGGGACACATTGCCCAGGATGAAGGTAGAGCTGGGTCAGGATCCCATGGGGACACATCTTATGGGTCAGGGTACCATGGGGGCAGATCACCAAGGATGAAAGTAGAGGTAAGGTGGGGGTCCCATGGGGAAACATCAGTCAGGAGGAAGGTAAAGCTGGGTTGAATGCCCCATAGGGACAATTCTTCTTGGTCAGGGTCCCATAGGGACACATCACCCAGGATAAAGGTAGAGCTAAGGTGGAGGTCCCATGGGGGCACATCAATCGAGAGGAAGGTAGAGCTGGGTGGGGGTCCCATAGGGACACATCATCTGGGTCAGAGTCCCACAGGGACACACTGTCCAGGATGAAGATAGAGTTGGGTCAGGGGTCCATGGGGACACATCTCCTGGGTTGTGGTTCTATGGGGACACATCATCAAGGATGAAGGTAGAGTTGGGTTGGGGTCCCATCTCCTGGGTCAGGATCCCATGGGGACACCACATGCAGGATGAAGGTAGAGGTGAGTTGGGGTCCATGAGGACACATCACTGGGGTCAGGGTCCCACACGGACACACTGTCCAGGATGAAGATAGAGCTGGGTGGTGGTCCCATGAGGACACATTGCCTGGATCAGGGTCCCATGGGGACACTTTCCCTGGGATGAAGGAAGAGGTAGGTGGGGGCCCCATGGGGACATCTCTTGGGTTGGGGTCCTATGGAGACATCATCCAGGATGAAAGTAGAGTTGGGTTGGGATCCCATGGGGACACATCTTATGGGTCAGGGTACCATGGGGGCAGATCACCAAGGATGAAGGTAGAGCTGGGTCAGGATCCCATGGGGAAACATGTGGGGTGAATGTAGAGCTGGGTTTGGGGTCTCATGAGGACAAATCACCTGGATTGAAGGTGGCCCACAGCCATCCCAAGCCACCATCCTGGCTGCTGCTGGTGCCCAGTGGGTTCAGAAGGGCCTGTCAGCCTCTGTAGGATGACAGCTCTGCTAAACAGCTCTCTCCATCCTATGTGGCTTCCTCCACAAGGTATCAGCCCTGCTCTTGATTAGAGAAAAAAGCTTCCCATATTACAGGCTCTTGGCTCCAGGGAGGAAAGAGTTGGCCAATTGCAATTATGAAGACATTTAAAGTGCATTTAACCCAGGAGCCCTTATTTTCCCCTTTCAATGTAACCACTAATTCCTCCTAAATGGTCTGCTCCACTCTCCCAACCAGACAAAGGCTTTAATGTTCTCCTGAAAGGGCTTATGGCACAGGAGAAGGAGAGAGGAATGAAAGGCTGGTGCAGCCTCCAAGGGGGAAAGGAAAAGGCAGGGAGTGGAGCTGAGCAGGATCCAGAACCCACAGAGGGTTCAGGGAGAACAACCTGGAGCCAACCAGGCTGGTGGCAAAGGGTAAAGCCCAGTAGGTGAAGAAAAGACACCAGGAAAGGTTGGCATTGCTTGAAGCATCACACCACAGGAGAACCCAACCAGATCCCAGAATCACCTTGGTTGGAAGGGACCTTTTCAGCTCAACTCAAATCTGCCAAGAACACAGAGGATTCAGGGACCAGCCTGGAACCAACCAGGCTGGTGGCAAAGGGTAAAGCTCAGCAGGAAAAGGAGAGGAACCAGGAAAGGTTGGCTTTGCTTGAAGCATCACATCACAGGAGAACCCAACCAGATCCCAGAATCCCTTTGGTTGGAAGAGACCTTTCAGCTCAACAAGTCCAACCATCAACTGCCAAGAACCAGCCCTAAACCATATCTCTAAGCTCTGTGACTGCCCAGATCTTAAATACCTCCAGGGATGGAGCCTCATCCACCACCCTTCTTCCAATGCTTGACAACCCTACCAGAGAAAAAAAACAGTGGGAAAGGGTCACTGTGGGAAGCCAAGGCAGCCAAAGGGGACATTACTCACTGTCACCAAGGGCTAGAGTGCCCAGACACCATGGGGGGTCTTGGACCTCACACCTTGATCACCACCCCAAGAGGTTCTGAGCCCACATCAGGATGTTCTGCTGCATCCCACAACTTCACCAAGTGCTTCTCATCCCCCCAAAAATTGATTCTCAGGAAGGAACCTGCTTCAACACAACCATCATCATCCTCTCCTCAATGCCTAAGTTCTCAGGCTGGATTTATCACCTCCCCAAGAGGTTCTGAGCCCACATCAGGATGCTCTGCTGCACCCCATAAACTCACCAAGAGCCTTTCATCCCCCAAAAAACTGATGCTTGGGAAGGAACCTGCTTCATCACAACCACCATCATCATCCTCTCCTCATTGCCTAAAAATCCAGGCTGGGTTTATCACCTCCCCAGGAGGTTCTAAGCCCACATCAGCTCTGCTGCACCCCACAACTTCACCAAGTGCTTCTCATCCCCCCAGAAATTGATGCTCTGGAAGGAACCTGATTCATCACAACCATCATCATCATCCTCTCCTCAATGCCTCAAATCTCAGGCTGGATTTGCTGGATTTATCACCTCCCCAATAGGTTTTGAGCCCGCCTCAGGATGCTCTGCTGCACCCCATAAACTCACCAAGAGCCTTTCATCCCCCAAAAAACTGATGCTTGGGAAGGAACCTGCTTCATCACAACCACCATCATCATCCTCTCCTCATTGCCTAAAAATCCAGGCTGGGTTTATCACCTCCCCAGGAGGTTCTAAGCCCACATCAGCTCTGCTGCACCCCACAACTTCACCAAGTGCTTCTCATCCCCCCAGAAATTGATGCTCTGGAAGGAACCTGATTCATCACAACCATCATCATCATCCTCTCCTCAATACCTAAAATCTCAGGCTGGATTTGCTGGATTTATCACCTCCCCAATAGGTTTTGAGCCCACCTCAGGATGCTCTGCTGCACCCCACAGCTTCACCAAGTGCTTCTCATTCCCCCAAAAATTGATGCTCAGGAAGGAACCTGCTTCACCACAACCATCATCATCATCCTCTCCTCAATGCCTCAAATCTCAGGCTGGATTTATCACCTCCCAAAGGGGTTCTAAGCCCACATCAGCTCTGCTACATCCCACAACCTCACCAAGTACTTCTCATCCCCACAGAAATTGGGGGAAAATGAAGCAGGTTCCTTCCTTCATCCATCATCATCATCCTCTCCTCAATGCCTCAAATCTCAGGCTGGATTTATCACCTCCCAAAGGGGTTCTAAGCCCACCTCAGGATGCTCAGCTGCTGCCATATCCCCACATTTCTTCACACTTAATTCCTCCTGGAGTGAAGGAGTCTCAGAGGAAGTTTTCCCCCCCCAACCCCTCCCCTCAAGGTTTGCCTGTGGGTTCCCATTCCCAGCTGAAGCTGTGGCCAAACTGGGACCCTGATGGGTAAAACAGATGCAGCAGCAGATGCAAAAATCATCATCTCCTCCAGGGCAGGAGGTTGTGGGGAGAGAAGAGCCAAAAAAAAAAAATTAAAAAAAAAAAAAAAAAAAAGCAGAGCAGGATGGGCAAAGGGAAAACAGATTTGATTTAGGATTTGGTGCTGGGGTAACCAGGAGGCAGCACGGCAGAGCCGGATCCAGACCTCATCCCTGGGGTTTTATTTCCCAAACAACAACAACAAATTGGTTGCAGATTCCAAGCTCTGTGTGTGTGTGTGTGTGATGGGGAGGGTTGAAAATAAAAAGGAAATCAAACCCAAAAAAAAAATAAAAAATCCTTTGACTGCAGAGATTAAAAGAGGATCAGAGGCCAAACACACAGCACCCGGCTCCTGCCCCTCACATGATGGAGGCTGCTTTGCATCCAGGCTGTAATTAAACAGCTGTGTTTTCTTTAAAGCACAATTTAGAGTTTGCTCAAACACCGTTGGGTTTTGGGGTTTTTTTTAATTTTTTTTTTTTCATCATCAGAGTGTTTCAGACAAAGAAAATTTCAAAAGGAGGTTATATTTTTGCTCAC
>VZTY01000329.1:0-52137 GCA_013400935.1 Turnix velox
ATTCTATGATTCTATGAAATAGTTCCTCAAGGATGATTAATTTTTGCTCCAAGGAAGATGTGATGCAAGCAGAACTTCCCGAAGATTGCTTCACTTTGATGTCCATTCTGGATCACACTGTTCCTTCTGATGTGCAGTCATCAGTGACTATCCAGATCCCAGTATTTGCTGCATTTGCATGGGAACTGTCCCAGACAGGAGAAAAAGGGAGTACTTCCCAGCAGCCATGTAAATTGGTAAGATCAGTGCATTACCCATTGCACCATTGTTTTCCTCAAACGCTAAGAAAGTATAGCTGCTTAGGTATCCATGTGGTTTTCCACTTGGACAAATTCATCAGCTTCTTTTGAATTGACAGTGTCCAAGGCAGAGATTTTGTTCCCCTTTTGCTAGGTAAGAGAGGTCAGTCATGGAGACACCATCCCATGCTGTCATCTGGGCTCAAGGAGTGACAAACTGGTACCAGCTATGCTGTCCAGCTGCCCAGGCACCTCTTAACATACCACCAAGGGCCAAATGAATCCTTGAGCACAGCCTGCACAGTTGCAAACAGAGAAGCCTCTGTGTTGAGGAACGAGTAAAAGCTGCAGAAGAGTCAGAGCAAATTCAAGAAGGTGACCAAGAATGGCGAAATGCTAATATAGCAGCAACAGGACCAGTGGGACATGGGAGAGAGGCCACAGCTGGAGATGCTACACCATGAAACAAGAGGAGTAGTTGGGCAGAGGGTGTCCTGGTTCATTCGTTCTTGGTGGGAGGTGGTCACAGGTGACAGTAGTGGTCACAGGACTGGCAGAATGGCAATTGGTCTGAATTAAAAAGAAACGGCAGAAGCTGCTCAGTATGTTACCATAAATTACACTGCTACTACACAATCTATAGTGTGCATGCACACTGTCATGTTCTGTACATGTATGAACTCATTATATAGACATACCTGTGCAGGGTGTACACAGTATGCATTTTACATTTTACCAAATAGTACTGCTGAGCACAAAGGGCCTTTGGGCATTACACCTGTTTGTACAGAGATATAAATGTTTCTTTTCCAATTTACGAGTCTATTCACAGATTCCCACTGATAACTTGTTCATGATTTTATACTCTGACCACAAAATCATCATTCTTTTAAATGTGCTCTTGGAAAAAAATCAAAATTATATTGTGTAAAATTATATTGTGGAATCTAGACAAGGAAAATAACTTAGAATCTAGACATGGAAAATTACTTAGAATCTAGACATGGAAAATAACTTAGACATCAAAATAGTTCCAACTTCCCCACTGAGCCACTTCTTTCCTACTTAATCACAGCATTCCTGATCAGACCTCTTAAAGCAACACAGGACAACAGGCTTGGAGAGGAAGCAGTTGCTTTTTTATTCATGATTACAACATTATGTAGCTCTTCTGTTATGCATCACAACATAAGAAATATACGACACTTTATTGAGATGTTAGTTATCATAGAATGACTCACAGAATGGTTTGGGTTGGAAGGGACCTTAAAGATCACCTAGTTCCAACCCCCCTCTCATGGCAGGGACACCTCCCACTAGACCAGGTTGCTCAGAGCCTCATCCAGCCTGGTCTTAAACACCAGGGGGCATAGGTGACCTCTCTGGGCAACCTATTCCAGGGTCTCCCCAGACTCACAGTATAGAACTTCTTTCTTATATACAGCCTAAATCTACCCTCTTTCAATTGGCATCCATTATTCCTAGGCCTAGTTCAATATAACTCTCATGTAGACAGCAATTATTGATCCCATGAGGTCAGTTTCTGTTAAGTTACTGAAACTTACTGGGTGAAATGATGAACAAGTCATCATACAAAACCTGACTGTGCTCTCCATGTTTGTGTCTTGATCTTAATTTGCTCAACCAATTGGAATACTGGCTTCTCTGTGTTTGTGATGGTGCCCAGGAGGACTATATCCACCTGTCTAAATCCCTCAGGCAACAGTAAGAGATCTGGCCAGTTATGCAGACATTGTAAAGTACAACGATTATGAGCTTCACTGCCAAATGCTAATTTCACCTGATTGTCAGTATTCTGGGACACGAAAATGTGAAGATATGTGTTAAACATCCTGCCCTTCCTTTTCCTCGTTTTCCATCCAGTGTAGCCTAAATTTGAGGTAAGTGTATGTAAAGGGAGTTCATTTACTTGCTTGTGCTTTCATTGTGCTGTTGTTACAGAGTATCGACACTATACTTGTAGCAGCAATGCTTTCTGTTTACCTAAGGAAAAGTTTAGAGAGTAAAAAAGACAGTGAGTTCACATCATACTTCTTTCCGGAGGGTCTCCAGGACTAGAATCACAGACATTTTTTGTGCCTGCAGTTGAGTCTTCTGCATCTTTCCAGGCCCTTCCACGAAGACTTATCAACAGTCAAGAAAGAATTGCAAATCCAAAGAGAATATAATTAAGGTCCTTTCAAAACCATGATATTTCCCTTAAATTATTATTGTACCAGCACAACCCAGGAACACTGTGTACTTTCCACTGAGTGGTAATGAGCCTGTTTGCTTTCTCTGCAAAGCTGCTGTGGTTTAATTTGTTTTACTAAAATTTCTAATAGCAAAAGGTTTATCATGATAATCTAATTGCAACCCAGTTGTCCTCTGGCAAGTTCTACCGATATTCTGACACATTTTCTTCTGATGATGACCATTGCTTTTTGTATTCATAATCATATAAATGTTGCTTTTCAAACATGTATGTAGCTGCCACATTTACAGGCCTTGGAATATAAGTGGATCAACATTCTGTTCTACGAGATATTATACATAGTAAGTTACAGACCTGGTCCCAAGTGGTTTACAGTTCAAGATGACAAGGCAGACAAAGCAGAGAGAGAGAGCCAATGAGCAACATTCATGGATGCTAAAGCTCACTGAATGGGAACAGTTGTGGGACAATCTCACTTTTTTACAGTCAGAATTAATTGCATATATGGTCTACCCAATTCATATCAAATGTGAGAGTATCTGCTCTCACAGACCCTAGCCATAAACCCCATAAAACACTCCAAAGGATTTTAAAATTACTTAAAACATTACTATAGCATAGACTGTGCCTATTTAATTGCCACATTGTCACTTGAGTATTTTGTTAGTTCTCTGACACCTCATTAATCACAGTCACTGTTAGAAATGTTTGCGTCAGAAAAGCATTTACTGAACCATATTTTTCCCCCATTAACATGTTTCTTTGCGACTGTTGCATTTCCCACTTAGTTCTACTTCAGCAATCAGTTTTATGAGTTTTTTAGGCCCCTTTCATACTTTGTGTTATCAAGGATACATTCTAGCTTGCTTCTCTCACCTTTTCCTGAGCTCATTTTAAAATGTGAGAGTAGCGCCTTTCTCTAAGAGTTTTGACAGAAATAAAAATGCATGTTTTTTAATTTGACCTTTCATTTTGAGGGGAATATAACTCAAATTTTTTTAAAGTAAACTCATGAAGTGCAGATGTAAGTCTGACTACTTAAAGAAACTTGTGACCTGGAATAGTTCTATGCTGGTCATCCAATTTACGAAAAGTGACATTTGGCTGATATATACTAAAAGCAAGAAAATTCAGCTTAAGGATCATGTGCCACACAGGTAGGCACTTTTCAAAGCTGTCTTCCTTCAAGAAAATTCCCTAAAAGCTTCCATCCATTTTAAATACCTAACACTAGCAATTGCTTAGTTTTGTGTGTTGAGTCATTATATTTATTCCTGAATGCTTGTAATGCAAATATTGCTCTGAAGTGGAAGAAGCAGTCTGTTTTAAAAACTGCCTGCTTACAAAAAGCAAAAAATTCAATTTGAACTGTTTTCCTGTCATCCATAGCTATATTTAAAACAAGCATATATTTTGTTTTTCTTTCATTTTCTCTATACTGCACACTAAGAAATGTCACTGATGCCACAAACTCTAATTATTTTTTCTCCGGGGGAACCACTCTTACAAGAAATTGTCCTTGTTTTCCTCTGTAGAACAAGCAAAGTTGGATTTTTCAAGAAATATTTCCATGGTTTGAGAGAGCTATAGAGGGATTTTCTGTGGCACCATCTTTTTTTTCTTGAAGAATTTTTCAGACAGCTAGCTGATCAGAGAATAAATGTGCAGAAGCTCACCTCCTCAAGGGAAGAACATTGGGAAGGTTGTGAGCACATTTTTAGCAGTGACACTAGTTAAAGTGAACAATGCAAAGATGCTGTCAATGCACAATTCAAATTACAGCCTACATTTCTCAGATAGTTTTCATAGTGGAATAAAAATTCAGTTCACTCTCTAGGTGGCAGGATATTGTAGAATCACAGAACAGTTTGAGTTGGACAGGTCCTTTAAAAGGTCACCTAGGCCAACCTGCTAGCAATGAGCAGGGACACCTTCAGCTAGACAAGGGTGCTCCAAAACCCATTCAGCCTGACCTTGAATGTTTTCAGCTGCCACTTATCTGTTCAACCTGTTCCAGTTTTTCACCACCCTCAGTATAGAATATATCTTCCATATATCTAGCCTAAAGCTACCCTGTTTTAGTTTAAAACCATTACCTCTTGTTCTATCTACAAGCCTTACTAAAAGTCTTTCCTCATCTTCCTTTTAAGCCTCCTTTAGGTATTGAAAAGTCCTAAAAACCTTCCCTTCTGCAGTCTAAACAAATTCAACCCTCCCTGCTTGGAAAAGTAAGTCAATGATGTGTACAATAAAAGCTGACTTTGCAGAAGTCAATGCTGCAAAATTTCATTTTGAAAACAGTCCTCAAACTGTAAGCAGCAAAAAACCCTTAAAATACAATCCCTGGTTGTATTTGCAGGGCTAACAATTACACTAAATGTACATTACATTGCTTTTAAATATATTAAATGCAACTGAAAATATTTGAAAACATATTTAAAGTACAGTTTTTCATACCATGCATACCTTTAAAGGTACATGCCATTAAATGTAAAGTAATATTAAACAAATAGATAAGCAGCAGATTTAGTCAGGCTTTTGAATGGCTTTTTGCCACTGCTTTGCCCCTCAGCAGTCAGCAAGACTGATCACTAAAAGGCAGCATAAGCAGCCCAGAGATAGACTTACAGGCACATATCTCATTTCTCATGCTGAACATCCATGAAAATACACTGTGATATCAGTACCACAGAATTACTGATTTGTGATTTATCTTCTATGGAATGACTGTACGAATTTAAAAAGCATGTAAAAGAGGCCAAGTGGCAGTAACGGGAGATTTTAACTACCAGCAATCAACTGGTACATTAGAAGGAGGAAATAAAATGGAGGCTGGTGTTGTCTGGTTTTTGACTTAATGGAGAATGTGCACTAAGTGTAAAAGGCTGGAATAGTGCCCAGATTGCAGACAGGGGAGAAATATATTTAGGAACAGTAAGGTGGTTGAGAAGATGAGGATGATACTTTTCCACATCTGATTCCTTTGACTGCTGTACAAACACAAAAGGACTAGACAGTTAGTAACAGAAAAAAGAACTGAAATAATAAATACACAAATGTAGGAATTTTGCTGCATCCACAGCCAGAAAAGCTTCATCACTGCTGTTTTCTAAAAGTATAAACTCCTTTTTCATTTCCTGTGAATGCAATGTGTGCTGCACTGTCCTTTCGGACAATGTGTCTCTATTGTGCAAATTTTGCTGATTCAGGTGTTATGGAATAGGAAGATAAGGAACGGCAGTGCCCCACTGGATGATTTCCTACAGAATTACTGCATTGTACAAAGCACAAACATGCTCAAAAGGCTCATGCCACATTCACTGAGCGAAGGAGACTTTTTCATTCCTTATTTTTATACCCAGTGTTTAAGTAGTTGAAGGGGGTCCTCAAGAGACCAGATCATCCTAATGATAACAGTTTCAGACCCAGTAGTAACACAGACCCACAATAAGCAGCACAGAAATACAGAATCACAGAATGGTTTGGCTTAGAAGAGACATTTAAAGATCATGTAGTTCAACCACCCTGACATGTCATCTTGCACTACTTTGCATTGCTTAAAACCTCACCCAACCAGAACTTGAACACTTCCAATGATGGAGCATCCACAACTTCTCTGGGCTACCTGTCTGTCCACTCTTGATTGTAAAAATAACTCCTCCTTATGACCAATCTAAACCTACCCTCTTTCTGTTTAATGAGTTATTGCCTCTTGTTCTAGCATTACAGGCCTTTGTAAAATATCTTTCACTGATTTTCTTATAAGTTCCTTTTGGATACAGAAGGGCAACATGGTCTCCCTTCTTGCTGGAGCCTTATTTTCTACAGCTGGACAACCACAACTATCTTAAGCCTTTCTTCACAGGAGAGAAATTCCATACCTCTGAATATTTTTTGTGGCCTTCCTCTAGACCCGCTCCAACATGTCCATGTTTTTCCTTTGCTGAGGTCTCCAGAGTTGCAGTACACTAAGGCATGTCTCACCAGCATGGAGTAGGGGGGAAGTATCATCTCTTTCAACTTGCTTCTCGTGTTTCTTTTGAAACAGCCCTGGATATGGCTGGTTTTGTGGGCTGCAAGTTCACATTTCTGGCTCGTGTTCAATTTTCATCCACCAGGACCCTTAGTTCTTCTCTGCAAGGCTGCTTTCAATCCCTTCATCCTTCAGCCAATATTGATACCATATTGAAGGTTGGAAGGGGCCTTTCAGATCATCCAGTCCGACCATCAAGCCAAACTCTGACAAGCCTCCTACCTACAGGGACTTGAACCCTTGACCCTCAGATAAGGAGCCTTATGCTCTCCCAACTAAGCTACACACCCAGGGGTGAAACTGCTAACTAGAAACTTGCTCTTGGCAAGGCAATCATTCTAGCTCTTGGGTTCTTTCCTGAGAACCGGATAACTGAAAATAGGAATAGAGTCAGAAAACTCTCTTTCTCAAGAACTGGTGCTCCTAATTTAATAAAAACTTCCATATTGACTTGACATGTTTTTACAGAAAGTCTGCATCACCCTAAATCCAGGGCATGGTGTGCAATATTGAGAGTCCAGCTGAGAAGAAGACTCTCAAACTAGATGTCTGTCATATGCTGAACTGCAGAACATGTGTGAATAGTCTGCCCTTTGCGTAGGTAAATCTTGACTTACATTTGTCAAGTATTGGATCAGGAGTCCATTGGCCTGTTCCAGCTGAGCAGTTTACAAATTGAAGATAAAGCAAAGCACTGGCTCTATTCATCCATACATTTTCCCTTCTGTTTTTAGCCTAGTGGCTGGTTTTCTCAGGTATGACCTGAATCAAAGCATCTTTGGCAGCCTCTCAGAGTCCTGAAGTCTCTCGCTTGTGTCTTGCCTTGGGTATTCCACAGTGCTCTGTGTTGTTGGTGATTCCTTTTAAAAAGTACTTTAAAAACCCTCCAACTACTAGATTTTACTATTGGTAAACATTCTTGGGTCTGCTTTCACAAGTATTAACCTGTCTAGTTTATTTCAGCTACTTTTGTAACAAAGAAACTGACCACATTTTTTTATGCTAGTTAAATCTTTGCTCACACACTGTTAGCAGATATCAAGCATCAATGTTAATCACTTTAAATTTAATCCACAGTGTGGCCCCAGTGGGTAACATCTTGTACAGAGCTATGTTTTATGGCTTCTCCCTGGGGAGCTCTCAGGTTAGGTCAAAAAAGTGCTGTTGCTTGATGTTTAATGGCTTGGACATTATTGTGGAGCCTGTAAAACCTCACCCTGCTGGTATGTAGGTTCTTCAGCAACTGTACAGTAAGTACATTATAGCTGCAAAATGTTTTTCTCAGTCAAGGGAATTGTAATCTAAACTAAATTTAAAAAAAAAATACAAAGAACTTTTGTCCACAGATGCTCACTTGTACAATTGCAGTAAATCTGCTTTCTTGGAATTTTTTGTTTGGTTACTTATAGCACTACAAATGACAAATCAAAAGTAGTAGGTTCTGATAGACATGTTCAGAATGCATCGTGCTGTAGCATGTCAGCAAAGGAGAAGCATTTCTGTGTAAATATTGCCCCTTGTGATGTAATTTCTGTGGGTGGAGTCCTGCTGACCCTTTTGCAACTAGTGGCTGACATGACTTTGACCAGAGATTAACTCCACAAATTTATAAGCACCTTACAAAGAATTAATTTTTGCCTCAGTTCTTGCCCCATTCCACTCTGAATTGAAAACAGAAGTAACTACAGAAACGTACTAAGTCTTAGTCATGCTTTGAAAGAGGACAAACAGGCTTTGGCTTGGCAAACTTCCGCTCTGGAGAAACAGACATTATATTTTTTCATCACAACCATGGCTTACATACTAATGACAAATCTGTAAACCCCAGAAAACTGTCCTGATTGCACCAATGCAATCTACGAGTAAATTAGGGAGAACCATAGCAGAGCAAAATCTGACTGATGTTGTTCCTGTCAACTTAATGCAAAACCAACAATACACTGGTTTTGCCCCAATAAAATGTTACTGCAAAACCAGCAGAAAGTAAGTAAGAGGCCATAAAAAACAAACCAAGAAACCCTTTTATATATTATTTCCCTGTCTATATAAGATTATGACCATATTCCATGTGGGTATACTTTTTTGTGCAATGCAGGGCAGGAAGGAAAGTCATGTATGAATATAACACTCATACATATAAACACAAATACATGTTGTGTGTATAAATATGTGCACATAAATGTAGAGTGCTGCAACAAGCCCAGCAGAACACAGCAGAAACCAGGGTGAGGGCTGCAAAAAACTGCTGCTCCAGAGACCACTAATTGCTGTCCCAAACACATCTGGCTGGGCTCGGTTTCTCATACACAGTTGCAGGTATGTTCATCCACGCTCAGGGGGAGACTTGTAGCTGATAGCTGAATCTGCTTAAGTGAAACTGTCTAACAGAAGGAAACATATGAAAGATGAGCCATGATGAGCTCTTTGAAATTTGCATTAGAAAATGCTAGTTCATGTGACTAAGTAACTATCTCTTCTAAACAGACATAAAATGGAAACTAATGTCTTGACATCTGTCAAAGACTCCGAAGACACTAAAAAGCCTCATAAGGGAGAAAATGCCATATTTGTCATGAAGAACTGCTCTATCAATAACTTGAATGTCACAGCTACTCCGTATGTCACTGCTGTGGAAGGCATACACAGAAAGAAAGCTCATCTACCATTTGCATCAGAACGTTGTCATCAATTCAGTGAAGGAACTTCTTGGACTATGGCTGGCTGGCTGAGTGGGCCTTCCAGCAAATATCAGGGTAGATCTAATCTCCTCTAATAACCAGGTAGATGGATGCCACTCTCAGCTACCTGTAAAAGGCCTCACTGACTTCCTCATCCTGATCTGGTTGCCTGAAATAGACCCCCACAACAGTATCCCCCACACCAGCCTGACTATTAATTCTCACCTACAAATTCTCAGCTCTCTCTTCAGCTACCCCTGGACAGCACTCAACACATTCTGTTGCTCTTTCACATAAAGTGCAACTCCACCACCTCTCCTCACTGACTTGTCTTCCCTGAGGAGGACACAGCCATCCATGACCAAATTCCAGTTATGTAAGCTGTCCCAGCATGTCTCTGTGCTAGCAACAGATCATAATCTCCTGTCTGAGCACAGATTTCTAGCTCCTCCTGTTTATTCACCAAGCTGCCTGAGCTGGTGTACAGGGATTTCAGGGAGTGAGACAAGCGCATTGATTTCACCACAGAAGGATGGGTGGTCTCCTGGTCTTCATGAATACCAGAGTCCTGCCCCACTGATGCAAGCCCAGCTACAGCCCCCTCCCCCTTCCCAGCTAGTTTAAAGGCCTATCAATTAGCCCTGCCATTTCTTGGGCAGAGACCCTCTTTCCCCTTTAAGTCAAGTATCCCTCACTGGATGTTATCATTCCCAGCACTGCATAGGCCATCCCGTTGTCCAAATACCAAAAATTGTGTTGTGATGACACCAGCTATGGAGCCATGCATTGACTGACTGTATTGATTGATTTGTTTCTTCCAATGTCATTTCCTCCTACTGGAAGGAGTGAGGGAAAAGCAAAGCAAAAAATTCAGTAGTATATTTAACTGAAATCACTTATGATATTTTTGGTCAGTATATGCCGAAAATATAAAAACACAATAAATTGCCAGGTAAGTAGATCCACATGTGTCCTTCATCAAAGTATGCTACCATTTACTACAGATGAAATTAAGTTAAAATGTGAATTCTTGGCCCAAATAAAGTCAGTGAAATCTTTTCCATGGCCTTTAGAGGACCAGGTTTTTGCCTTAGTTATTCACCCTGCGTCAGTATAACCCATTTTTATTTAAGGACTTTATTTGTGAGTACATTTTTTCTTTAGTCATTAGAGTGTGCTGAAAATACTGACCTCCTGAGCTAAAGAAAAGTGAAAGAAGGTTGAAAAAAAAAAAAAGTAGTAAAGTGATTTGTGTGCATGATAAAAGTGTTTTTCTGCAATAACACAGCATGAGGTGAAGCATTACACAAGTTGCATTTGCCACTTTGCATTTGCCCTGCCAGACAAATACAATCCGAGGCTTGTTCCCTCTGCTTGCAGTACTGTTTCATAGTTATGAAGTCATGACAGCTGTGACTGGAGAATAAAGTCTGTAGAAAAAGTTTGGATAGCTTCCCACTGCATACTGGCCAAAATTAAGTTAGCTGAAATTAAAGCAGAAGAGGAGAAAACTTGCAGGGGAAAAAGAGCAAGGGAACTGACTGATGTTTTAGATTGAGACATAGGCAGAGGCACAGCAACTCTGGGACATATCCTGGCTCCACTCCCATCTCTGTGGGATGCTGGAACTGATGAAAAGTCCGAAGTGTAACCAAAAACCCATTTTGGCCCAGTGTGTCCTACCTCATGGAATATGGTACTTCCCATTTCCTGCCTCCCTGGAGATTCACAAGTCATTTGAATTAATTTCACTCTCAGCTTAACAATAACTACACAAACACACCATCTTGGTTCTTGCACCTGAGGAAACATTTTCCATGATCTATAAACTCACAGAGTCCTACTTGAACAAGGGAAGCAGGTACTAAACAATAATGTGTTGCCAACATTTAAACAAGGGATCTTCACAGGCCATTCTCTCTCAGCTGAGACAGACACCACTGCTCCATCCCACAGTGAGATCAGGGTTGTCTGCTTTTGTAAAGCAGGGTTTGATTTCTTCATTCCTCTACCATTAGTGGCAAAATCTACCCTCATGTCATCCAAGCAAAACAACATCTTGCAAACTAACGTAAATGGAAAATGTTTCTGTTCTGCCTGTGAAAAATAACACAAAGGCACTCAGAACAGTGTAACACGTACTACATACAGTTTAATTCCATAAGTACCAGAGAGAAGATTGCTAGTTTTTAAATTTTGCATCTAGTAACTGACACTTGCTACAATAAGCAATTTATCACAAGGGTGACATATGTGCTCTTCAGAATATCTTGGAAGAATCTCACAGAGAGGTCAGTCGTGCTATGAATTAAAATGAAATGCCTAAAGCAGATGACATAATGGGTAACAACTGCAGAAACTAAATGCAGATCTTTTACAGGCCATGAAGAGCAAGTCTGGTATATCTGTATTTTTGATTGATGCAGATAGACATTGTAATTTGATTTCAATCAGACTATCTTAAACACCATTGCACTGAACAAGAACTTCCCACTCACACCAGAAAGCAGCAGGTGTAGCAGCACAAGATACATGGCAAAAGCTGCTGAGAAAAAAACAATCGAAGGGCTAAAGGAGAACTTAAAAGGATACCATAAATCAACCAAGATGCACATGACCATACTCAAAGGAAAGGGTGTAGTTCTGCCTGACCTGGGGAGAAGAGCTTTGAATCATTATCACAATGACAATTCGCAGGGACCTAACAACATTAGGCAAATGACCTGTTTTACTTGCATGTCTCAGAAACAATCTCTTGCTTCAGAACCCTGCTAGATAGTAACAGAGTTCACTCATATATGCTAGTGACAGAGCAGCAATGATTTTTGATTTTTGTTGCTCCAGCTTATGTGGGAAGAGCTGTTATATTCCTTATTTAGAAATAAACTTTAATATTATGAAACCATCCACAATGTTAACACAGAGGCAGCCTCAGACTGTTCGACTTTTCTAATCTGTATTTGTTTATGATACTATAATATTTAAATTCATGGAAAAAAATTAGAAAATTAAACATGGTGAAAACTATATACAAAGTGAAGATTAGATAATGAAATATGCCCTTCTGTTTGTCCCCCCTCAGCAAATGCTTCACCATCAGAGCACCTCCTTCTTGCAACTGCATCAGCTGTTGCAAAAGAGCTAGTTTGCCATCAAAAGACAATAAAACAAATAAGTTATTGGGGAATTTTGAATAGTTCTTAAAAGCCGTATCTTTAGACCCAGGTAGGAAAATATGAACTGTTGCTAGAATTTTAAAATAACCTCTGGACAACAGGACAAGCAAAAGTCACAAGCCTGAAGAAGTGTCACCAAGGGTAAAGTTCTCATGCTGTGCAGCTGTAACTCCACTACAGCCAGTAGGTACTACAGAGACATTGTGATAAGCTGACATATATTCCTACTCCCATATCTGCCGTACCTCTTTTTTTCCCCTGTTGATTTCCTTCACCATGTTTTTCCTCTTCACTTGATTTAATATTAGTTTGCACTTTCAAAAGAGAAATATTAGATAAGGTAGCTTCATGCCCCTGACATTCAACAGAACCAAAGCTGCATTTGATCAGTGTGCAACAGCTAAGTCAGTAGCCTCAAAGTAAAGCTGAGATTGTTTCAGCTCTGGACAAAGCCCCCCACTACCAGAGGTGGTAACTCTTCCCAGGTTAGATCCTGCTAAAAATGTCAGAGGACAGGAGGACAAACAAATCTTATATGTACTGGATTTTAAGATAACCTGTGTATCCAGGCTTTTGTTTTCATATGAGCACCAGCACACTTGCAAGCAATGGGATGAAGAAAGCTGGGAAAGTAACATATGAGGAGTACTTAGATGGCAGAAGTAGGAATACATTATCTTGCGGATACAGTCTATTTTATGGATTTACAATTATACTGATTCTTAGTCTGCTAGATCGCAATAAGAAAAAAATGGAAAGTCACCTGCCCTGCAGTCTCTTCCTGTTAATCACCAGGACTTGTCCCTGGAGTATTTTTTTCTTTTAAAAAAATATCAGTAATCTGAATACCATTGATTTATGTGAGACTGCTCTGAATCCTTAGAGTTGCAACTGAAGGAAGTTGGGTTGCAGACACAAAGCTACTTTTCCCAGAAGCGTATAATGAAGCCTACAGGGCAGCACTTTGGTTTTTTCCTGTCTTAAGGGTTTTGTTCTGTATCGTGGCTGTTCCTCTGCATCTGGGACTGGCTTTTTCAGAGGCAATTTCCGTACAGACACTTGTAGGTATTGTAAATAGAGGTGGATGTGATCATTTACTGTATTTGACATGGTACAATTGTATTTGCTCAAATTAGAAATCATATTCATGCTCCCCTCTTTTCCTGTTTTCCCACTGATCTTGCTTTTGTGCATTGTATTTACACACTGCACAGCTGTCTGAACTTGAATCTAGTATCAACCCCGCAGCTGGTCAGCATGTCCTTCCCACTGCTTGATCCTTGTTAGAGTTTTTGTTGAACTGGTTAACAGAGCTGAGGTCAACTGATGGATCCATAAAGTGATATAAGCCTCTTACCTTTTCCTCACATGCTGTTGTATCCCTATTCACAAATGCAATACATCTCCATGTCATTTGTCATACATTATATTCTGTGGGATTGAAGTTTGTGGTAAATGTGAATGACTGCAAAATGGAATGACACAAAGAAGCACTGGACAAGAGAGAGGCCAGCCTCTTCTCATAAACACAAGTTCTCAAATTCTCGTGCTTTCATCCTTCATATAATCCACACTTCACTGAAATAATAATCCAGGGAAGCCAATTAAATCTAAAGCTAAAATGCTGTAGTCTCTTTTTCTGGGTGGAGGAGAGATGAAATGAACAAAACAATTTTTATTTTCCATGTCTACTAAAATGATCCTCTAAACCAACCAGGCTTCCATTTTGAGCAAGAAGTAACCACACTTACTCATAAATAGTACACCATGTCTCTGGAGAAGGTGGGCAAATTCTTTCTGCTCTTATTTCCCAACCCCATGAATCCCATGAGGGTATTTCTTGCAGTTTTTATGTTATTATACAACTGAATAGAAAAGCATTTTAAAAGGGTACAATGGCAACAGCAAAGCTGGACCCTGGTTAGTTCTTTTTCCACACAGGCTACAATTTACATTTCTGCCCATGAAAACAGGGTAAGCCAACACTCGCCTGATATCAGAGCTGTGCCCATGTTACTATCATCTCAAGCGCCTTGGTATAAAGCCCCTTGAAAGAACACACTTTGCTTCTGTGCAAAGCACTTGCACACTGAAGGAAGACTGCAGTTTTTTACTTTAAAACTGCTAGACAAGAAAAAAGTTCAGCACAATGTGCTGTGAACTGTGTAGTATACTTGTTAGTGATTTTGTCCTGTGAGCTGCCTTCTCTGGCCCTCCTCCAAGGAAACACAAAGTGTATGTTTAATTTTCAGCATATGTATAGAATCATTTACTGCTTATATGTGCTTATATGCTTTCTTCGTTGTTCCTTTACGTTCTGTTACTTAATATAAAAGGCAGTACAGGCCTTTAAGGATTGAAAATATTCTTGAGGGGAACTGAGTGAAAGTGCTGAAATTGTCCGTGCCCATTGCCTGTAAGAATAGCAAGAGAGCAAGATTTTTATTAATGTTATCCTGTTTGAATATTTCATTTTGGATTAATTTTGTCAGGCAAAACTGCTACTAAACTAGGCAGCATGGAGTTGGTGAATTTTTCAGCAAATAATATACATTGTTCTTGCTACAGCCAGACTATGAAGCTGACAAGTAGTTTTAAAGAAGATACTTTTCCTTACAGTTACAGCAGTCTTACAGTAACACACTCTAGTTCAGCTTCCACCTCAGCATGCACAAGGCTGCTTCTAGAATGCATCTGCCTCATCCACATTTGGAATGGATCTGTCAGGAAGGAAAAAGCCTTCCTGATGGCAATTGCTTATTTTGAGTTTCCTTTGCAGCAGTCTCTGTGAGAAGCTCAGCAGTCATTGTTCCTCCTGTGTACCTGCCTGATTACCCTGTGGCATATCATATGGGGAGACAAGGTGAATTACTGGATTCAGTGAAGTAGCAAAACATAGGCTGAATTAAACTTCATCTGTTCTCACACCCTCTTCAGTGTCATTTAGAATCTACAAGTCTTTTCTTTGTATTCCTCCTTCTCAAGCTGATGCAAGCATGTTTTTATCTCTACTTGTCTGTGAAGAACCAACAGACTATACACAGCCCCATGACTATACACTGATGCAGCAGAAGAGGCAAAATTTCAAATGATGTGGATGTGAAGTGGCAGGTTTCTACCTAAGCAATTGTGTCCTAGAGCATCTGATCAGTAAAAGCGAGTGACTAAAGCCACACAGGCTCACCTCTTCACTCTGTTGAGAAAAGTGACAGCTGCATAAATCCCAGCAGCTTCTGCACTCAGGAGCTGCCATGTTGCAGCTTCTGAGCATAAGAAAGGCTGCAGTGCCCAGGCACGTGGGACTGGTGGACTGACCTCTCTGGAAAAGCTGCTCTTTGCCACTGTACTCCACACAAGTCCAATCTAAGTATTGTAATGCAAATTTAGTATAAATGAAATTATCTGTTTCCCATCCCTAAAATCAAATCTAGATTCTCCATTTCAATGTAGGGCTGAATTTATCTAAATTGAGTTTACTCACTAGAGAAAGTGTCCTGATACTGCCGAGTAAGAGATACATGACTACGAAGTGAAAGCTCAGAGGCTGAAGTTCCTCAAGTGACCAAAATGTTATTTTCTTAACCAAGATGATTTCTCTCACAGACAGTAAATAAAAGATTCAAAGAAATCAGCTAAGTTTCTCATTTCATAAGAAAGCACTGTGCATTTACTGGAAAGAAATGGTGATACACTGTATGTGCCCTTTGAAAGTTCTCTGGAGGAAAAAAAACAGGCACAGGCACTCAGTTTTATTAAAACATGAGCCTTTCTTGAAGAGATCAACTAACGAATGATCTGAAAATCAGACACTGTCCCTTCTGGCATATATGTATCATATGAAAGCCAGTGGCTTTGTTTATCTTAGAATTCACAGAAATTATATTAAGTTGAAGCACAGCCCTAGTTAACTACTGGGACCTCTTAATGCCAGAACAATGAGCCAGCTTTATGACAGTGATTACTGATAATATGAAGGTTGTGCTGGTATTTAGTCATAACTACATAAAATTATTGTTATTCTGCTGTAATCATTGGCTATTCAGTTGCTAGCGACCAATAATAAGTTTGCAAGTAATTAATGACAAAGATTTCTTTCGTAATGTAATGGAGTAAAAGCCTCAGGCTAATTTTACCAGCATGTTCCTATGATATCACTTCCTTAAAACACATTAAAGTTTTTTTTAAAGGTACAAAGCAGAGTTTGTGCAAGTCCTGTAGAAATTACCTCAAGGTATATGTTGTGTTTCTATGTCCAAAACCTGAATAAAAATTGAGGTAGTTTTGGTAATTGAAGCAGAAATCCTGCTTCTATCTTGATGCAAGGCTAGAGAGCATCTCTTTCGCAGTGAGCAGCCTACTTAGAGGACTATAATTCAATGTCTTTATTTTCTGAGCCACTCCACTGATACAGAGGCTTCTTTTCCCATTTTTCCACACTGTCACTTTGCATAGATTGTAGCTAACTGTGTTCAACCTCTGCTCTGAATTACCAATAGGCAAATATGAATCAATTCAGTTGTTATTACAGGTTATTCTACTGAGTCTACAGGCTTTACTCTGAATTTATCCCACCACATCCAGATGAGGAATTTGGCCAGTTTTATGTTTGGAAAAAATTGTAATTAAGCATGACAGATGTTTTTATCCTAGAAAATAAAACTGTAAGAAAGATAGGAAAGATAGTTATACCACTCCTTCAAATCTACTGTTGTGGTTTGACTCGAGCAAGAAGAAAGATCCACGTGTCTCTCACTCTGGCTGCCAACTTTGTGGGGAGCAGACCCGTGAGAGGAAAAAGAAAATAACACTTGTGGTTTGAAACAAAGGCAACAGAAGAAAAGTTTAACAGAATGACAATGCTGCATGAAAAGAACAACAATAAGAGGAGTGAGGGAATGTGCAGACGCAATAAAACACCACGCGCGGCTGCCGACCCACTCCCGACCTGGGGTCGCCGCCACTCTAGCCCCTGCTCCGTGCACCCGCACCCCCCACTTTCTTCCTCCCCCCGCACCCACTTTCCCGCCTACCTGTGCGCATGGCTTATGTGGGACTGACTGGGATGTACGAGCCTGCAGAAATAACGTTATCCCTGCCAGAACCAGGACGTATGGCTTTTATACCATTTCCTAAAATCCGCTTTGACTTTTTCTTGCAAAAATTTTCTAAAGGATCTCTGAATTTTAAATTAATTTAAAGTTGTGATTGACCTAAAAACATAGGGGGGTTTATTTTTTTTTCCAGCATAAGTCTCTAATGTGTCTAATCTCTGGCCAACAGTCTTATACTGATGTTAGGGTTCTGTATGGAAATGCCACTAAAATGCCCTTTGCACAATAAATTGATTTTGATCTTACATCTTTGTGTGGAATAGAGTCAAATTTCCTGTTATCCTTGATAGCACTAAATCAGCTATTCAAGAGAATGAAGCAAGCAGCCCTGACTCAATTACAAAATCGAAGTGGTGCAATTGAGACTGGTAACAATGAACTTCTTATTTCCATTTCTTTTATACTATCTGGATTTGGCTAGCAACATAGCTTCTGAAATGCTTTGAAGAAGGCCAAGAGTTTTAATAAAGTTCAGGTGAAATTTCCCATTAAATGCTGTAAAAGCATATGATTTTGTAGTGAATACTGTTGGCTAAAATAAAGCAGCACAGAGGTGTGAAAACTCTGCCCTTCCAAGTGTGACTCATCACTGGTTATGAGACTATGTTTTCTTCACATGGGTAATAAAAATATGGTTTAAAAACCTTTGCAAGTAACCCAAAATGCCTGCATGCTTTGTGCTTCATCACCTGGGTGACAAGGTGAGATGTTACTATGTCATACTTATGTCACTGGGCCATATTTCTACGTAGGGCTACAAACTGAAGCCATTTTTGCAACACTTTTTATGAAGGAGATCAGAATGATCCTGATTACCCTGAAGAGGTCTCAGTACATTTGTCTCCATTTAATTGTGAATTGAAATACTATTAAGAAAAGATTACCTCTCTGAGCATACTCTGGACTATCATAGTTCTATAAGCTAATATCACAAACCTGTTGCTCCAGATACAGGTGCTTTACACCTGTAGCTTTCATTGGAATGCCTTGCAGCAATGTACCATGCACATCTTTAGTTTCTTCTGGATCTCTCAATAGAGAGCCATTACATGACATAACAAAGACAAGCTTTTCAGTGTTGGTAGTTTGTTCCAATCATTGACTGAGCTATAGTTTCTGCTTCTGCCAGAAATGAAAGTATCATAAAATGTAACATAATAAGATAAATACAGATAACCTTGTAGATAACCTTACAGATAAGGAGCCTACAAGAAAATTGCAGAGGAACTGTTTGCAAGAGTACATAGCAACAGGACAAGGGGTGATGGCCCTAAACGAGAGAAGGGCGGGTTTGCATTAGACATTAGGAGGAAGTTCTTCACCATAAGAGTGGTGAGGCACTAGAACAGGTTGACCAGAGAGGTGGTGAAGGCCCCATCCCAGGAGGAATTCAAGGCCAGGCTTGATAAGGCTGAGCAACCTTATTGAGTGCAGAATGTCCCTGCTTACTTCAAGGGGGTTGGACTAGGTGGGCTTTGAATATCCCTTCTAATTCAACACATTCTATGATTCGATAATTCCATGATTCTATGAGAATTTCCCGCGCTTCTGTATCTTGCTGAGCACTCACTGCTGTAGTCACACAGGTCTATAGCAAATGCTGGTAGAAGCTTTATAGAAAATTATAAAGGAATTAATTATCAGCATAGGTGAAAGTATGCCAAATCATGCTTAGCATAGAGAATATCACTATGGTTGTAAAGAAGTGGCAAAAACACAGTCTGAGAAAAGGAAACAGTTTTGTCAGAAACACAAATTTCCTGCATAAGCACATCTACCACTAAAGGCTTTGACCAGCAGGCAGAGCTTGCACCAAGACATCACACTGTTCTGTACCCCAACCAACCCAGATGTTTGGATACTCATCTGTAATGGTGAATATTATGGAAGGAAATTTTTCACACTTTTCCCAGACTCTGGTAACTGCTGAATAGACCATAATTAGCAAATGTCTAATGATCACAAAAACATTAGACATAAAACCATGTCCATACCTGTACTGGGTTTTTTTATTTCTTGAGGCCCCTTTTGATCTGAATTTTAAAAACAAACTAATGAAATAAACACACATTTTAATCAATACTTACATTGGAAGGTATCATGTAATGTTAAAATCAGGTTTCTTATAGGCTCACAAACAAATCATTAGTTTGCTCTCATCTGTAGGGAAGTTGCTGCAGAAGGAAGTGCAAAACGGTATTAGAAACAAGAGTTCTCTCAGGTAAACACACATCTGAAAACTGCTGGTGACTTCTATTCAGCAGCAGTTTGGGTTTCTCAGGAGCAAAAAATTTCCTTTATCCTCAAAACACCCTGGAGAGCATGGGCTGACAATAGCAGGACTATGGGAAATGGATCCAAGTTGAAGGAGGGAAGATTTAGGTTGGATGTTAGGGGGAAGTTCTTTACTAGGAGAGTGGTTAGGTCCTGGAACAGGCTGCTGAGGGAGGTTGTGGATGCCCCGTCCTTGTGGGTGTTCAAGGCCAGGTTGGACGGGGCTCTGGGCAACCTGATCTAGTAAATGTGTTTGTTTGGTGGCCCTGCTAGGCAGGGGGGTCAGAGCTACATGATGCTTGAGGTTGCTTCCAACCCGGGTCATTCTGTGAGAGCATCTGACCATGCAGCAGGCCATAAAGCACAGACCCCGGCATACCTAGCAAATCACTAACAGTGAAGGGCTATCAAGGGGACGGTGCCACAGCCAGCAGGGCACAGTGGAGGAGTGCATGCAGCAACCATAAATGTGTGTATGCAGTCACTGCTTTTCACTAGAATTGCTGCAGCAGCATTGGGCTCTGGCATTCCAGTGGGGATTTGGACCTATATTAAACTAAGCATATATATACATACAATAAAATAAAATGAATTTTTAAAAATAACTTTGAGGGCCAGAGTGAAACCAACACAAGCCCATATGTGGTTGTGAAGACTAATACACCTGATTCTCTCCTTGGGCTGCTGTGGAGGAAGTGGCATTAGGACCAGATGCAGAGAGCTGGATTAGCAGTGCATTATCTGGCAGGCTTGCAGATCCCAGGGAGCTTGCCTCCTCTTCCTCAGCCTGCTGAAGGCTACTCAGGCTGCCTGTCTGATTCTCAGAGAGAACCAAGATTTAACTGTTGTGAATTGTATTGTAGGACCACTCAAAAATAAATATAAAGAATATTAATTGTGGCTCCTTCAAATTTTTCACCCTAGTAGGTAACTATTTTACTGGACCAACAGAAGTTGGGGCATATTTAGAGTGTGCCACCAGCTGCTGTTCTATGGAGTTTCTATTCTAAATTTGCTTTGACTTCCAATTTCTTAAAGTACATTAAAAAAACTTCCAAAACAGGCTTCTGAGTGGGAAAGTTTACAGGGAAGCTAGACATTTTTCTTTTAGTTTTTAAAAACTTTATAGAAAATATTTCTGAATTACAATTTATTTTTTTTAAAATCAAGTATCTTTTCAGTGTAGAAAAAAAAGAGAAAGAAAACTGAAGTTAATGGCCCCTCTGGCTGAAACGTAGCAGCAAATGCTCGTTGTTCACTCTACTAATCTTAAATAACAAACATTATTAGTGTTGTGTTGTTTTATTTCAGTAAAGAGCAAAAGGCTGGAGAGCTTTGTATCCATGAAATGTAACAACACCAGAGAGGTAAGTTTTTCTTTGTGAAAAAACCCTTCATTACTTTTCCACGGGAAGATAAAGTACAAGACATAATAATCTCATTATGGATGAAAGGCTGTCTAAAACTGTGCTAGATTTGACTGTGTCTGTCCAGTTGAATGGAATTTACAAGTCACTAGATGGGAGTATGTGTTTAGAGCAGAAACAGGTGGTAATCATAAAGCACATTCTGCTCCCCTCTCCCTGGGAAGTGGTTTATAGGCAGATCCCATGTGGAGTGGGTTTGTGGTCCTCAGTCCAACTAGCTTGTGGGGACCATGTGGAGGGAATAAGGCAAAGGGGTTGATCTGTGATAGCTGATCACAAGGTGCTTCCAGAGTCAGGACTGTGGGTAGCTGGTGATGCAGGTGAGAGGCAGCTGCCTGGATCTTGCTTCATCTCTTCCACCTTTCTGCCACTCTGTAGCTCTAGGTTTCTTTCTTTCCCCCTCTGTATGAGGCAATGGTGTGAGCGGGCTGTATACTTCCTGCTGCTTCTTTTTCACAGGAGATCTTTTCTCCTGTGCACACTTTCAGGAAACACTAGATGCTCCAGAGGAGCTGAGCTACTGCATCACAACTGGGAAGTGATGCAGGGTGGCAAGTGAAATATCTTGTTTAAGAGTTTTCACTAAGACCAGTCACTAGACCACAGCTCTGATTGCCCCCCAAAAGATGGTTCTTTCAGAAGAATGTTTTGCCCTTAATCATCTAATGACTACTCAAGAAGATAGTAGATAATGCAGGTGTGTAAAATGATGCACTTGCTACATAGTCTGCAAATAGGATATATGAGAGTATATTGTGCAAAAATCATAAAAAGAAATCCAAACTGAAGTAACTGAAGTGCTGAGGGCATGCACAGAGTGCTCACTTCCACCTTTAGAAACTATTGAGTTCACAAATGAAAGTGAAGCTTAAAAACTGTCTCATCTGTTCCATCCTGATGCTGCAGCTTCTGACAAACCCACTGCAAACTGTAGACCCAAAGGAAAAATTGTTGGTGTCAACTGAATTGTACTACCCTAACCAGACCATGTGTTAGCTAAGTCTAAGTAAAGGAACAGAACAGCTTTTAGGTGGAGAAGAGAGTAATGATTCTCCGTATGAGCTTTTATTGCCAATGTTACCAAAAGGAAAAATATGTATTTTTCTCTTTGCTGTAGCAAAACACAGGTCCTGATCTTGCCTCAGTAGTACCCAGTGTTACTGAATCTAGTGTTAAAATTAGAATGAAAAAGCAGGACAAATGGCCTAACTGAAAATGAGAGAAAATTATCAAGAGATTTTACTCCAGTACACCTTCAAAATCATTCAAAATGCTTTTGAACTGCTGATGGCATTAAGGAACCTGTTTATGGCAGCCACAAGTGAATGCCACAGATTCCTAATGAGAAATGTGGAAACCTTATCAGCTCTTCTCTCTTTAAATTGCATTGTGGGGGAAATAGGGGGGCTACAGGGAGAGTAGCAGGAATCATCAAGAGAGCAATGTGAAAAAATAGACTCTCAGCCAGTGTGATATTTTCCCCCTTTCATGCAACATCTGGGCTCCAGATATCCAGGGTACATGTGAGTCACTGCAGATGCAATTGCAGAACATATCAAGTATGCATTGCTTGATCTGGAGAATTTTGGCAGGAGAATCTAATAAAGCCAAAAGCTGTCTTGATTTACTGAAAATTCATTTTTAGTCACAACTAAAGTTTCATTTGAAATCAGCAGGATTTTTCTTTAAAGTTTATTTGGTTTAGCCATTGATTTAAAGAAATTACAATTCTGCAGGTATTAGTGCACTCAGCTTAAATGATTTTTTTTTCTCCTTATGAGAAAATGTGGCCCATGTGTATCACTATATAAATAGCAGGGAAAAAAAGGAACTTTTATCAATTTGTCCCTAAATGAATGTATTCTCACTGGGGCCCTTATCTTCCTGTGATTTTTAACAAAATGAGACTGAATAATTAATTGCAGCAGTTAAGGTATTTAAGGAAAATTAATTCTTTTGTTACGCATGAGGGAAAAACATAATAAAAGGTAAATGAGTGACTGAATCTCAGCAATGAAAGATACTTGGAAAATGGCTTCTCTCTGCATAACATTTATAGAATCATAGAATACTTTGGGTTGGAAGGAACCTTAAAGATCATCTAGTTTCAACCTCAAGCCATAGGCAGGGTCACCTTCCACTAGATCAGGTTGCTCAGTGCCTTCTCCAGCCTGGCCTTAAACACCTCCAGAGAGGGGGCATCCACAATCTCTCTCAGAAACCTGTTTCTGTGTTCACCACCCTCACCATAAAGGATTTCTTTCTTATATCTAGCCAGAATCTCCCCTTTTCCAATTTACATCTTTTATTCCTAGTCCTACCATCAGATATCCTATTAAAAAGTCCTACCTCTGCCTTTCTGTAGACCCCCTTCAGGTATTGAAAAGCTACTGTGAGGTCCCCTCTCAAGAAGAGTGTGACCAGCAGGTCAAGAGAGGTGATTTTGCCTGTCTACTNAGGACTGGATGGCCTTCTTGCCTGCAAGTGCACACTGCTGGCTCATGTTGAGTTTATCATCCACTGACACCCCCAAATCCTTCTCTTCAGAGCTGCACTCAAGCCACTCTCCACCCAGCTTGTACCTGTGCTTGGGATTGCTCTGATCCAGGTGCAGGACCTCGCACTTGGTCTTGTTGAACTTCATGAGGTTGGCATGGGCCCACCTCTCAAGCCTGCCAAGGTCCCTGTGGAGGGCATCCCTTCCTTCAGGTGTATCAACTGCACCACACAGCTTGGTGTCATCTGCAAACTTGCTGAGGGTGCACTCAATCCCACTGTCCATGTCTCCAACAAAGATGTTAAATAGCACTGGTCCCAGTCCTGATCCTTGAGGAACACTACTTGTGTTCCTCATGTTTCCACTTGTACAATGAGCCATTGACTGCAACTCTTTGAATGTGACCGTTCAAACTGCTCCTTATCCAGCAAGTGGTCCATCCATGAAACTCATACATTACCAGTTTGTTGACTAGGATGTCATGCAGGACAGCATCAAATTCTTTACTGGAATGAGCTGGAATGTTTGGGAATGTCACGGATGTCCTGAACGTTTTCCTCTGGCAAACCTGCACTTTAGACCTGTGATCTAGTTCATTTGTTGAAGTTATACTTTTCTCAAGTCTAACTGGGGAAAAAAATCCATTTCAACTATAAGCTTAATTGCTGCCACTTGGAAACATATTAATCCGTGTTCCATACCTCTGCTATTAATTTTTACCTGAAAACTCCTCAATTATCAGACACACATAAACTACTGTGCACTTGCTGGCAGAAGTACAGGACTTGCTGTGGCTATAAAAGCAGCTCAGACACATTCAGGTAGAAAATGACAGTGCCTTTCTTTTCAAGAGTGCAATCCACACCTCACAGAGACTTGTACAAACACTTCTAGCAGCAAACTTAGATGGGGCTGAAAGACTTAATCTACTCAGGTCCATGACAGGCTATCTGCATTTACAGGTTGAAAAAATGGGGTCAACAAAGCACTTCAAAGATAACATGCAAGTTTGTATTTCATCTACCATTGGTCCTTAACAAATAGTTTAGACCTGCTACTTGGACTGTGCTCTGCAAGGTGCTATGGTTTTTTTGCTGAGGATAAGTATTGCACACACAAATGGACAAAGACCCTCTTGATCATTTCATGTGCTGACTGAACAAATTGTATCCTTGAAACCTTATAAATGTTGCAATCTTACCCTTTGTTTCAGCAAGGGAGATTAGATGCATGCACCTATGTTTAAGGAGGACAGGACTATTTGTCAGAGCTAGGAGAGGGCGTGCATATTCTCACTCCACTGCTTTTTTTGGGTTATGATCTGGATCCAGATCTCCTTGCCACAGCAGGATAGACCTTGGCAAACCAGTAATTCTAAAATCTTCTCTACCTGCAGCATGGAAAAAGGATGCGTCTTACCAGTTGGACGGCCCTTCGGAGAAGGTGGAGGAAGGAAATGCAAACAGTATGCCTTCCCACAGCCTCTCACTCAGCTTCCACAGCCTCCTTCCTCTCATCACTCCTTTGAGTCTCTTGGGCCACTGTCCAGTGTACCTCTGACTGCCTCTTAACAAACTCAAGCTGTGGTTTTCAGACTGATAAATAATTATGCTAATTAATAGGTTGGTGGAAAATGTGATGTTATTTCTGTGGAATGTTCTGAGAGGCTGGAAGCACTTGACTGCAAAAACGACATGTGGTGAAATAACCAATAATTTGCTTAAGAAACCCACATCTGGCGGGCGTGCCTGCTAGGAACAGGGGTTAATAGTCTGTCAGGGGCAGGCAGTGGCAGTGAGTAGCCCTAGGATAAACAAAAAAGCCTTAACGGCAGGAAATGGGCTTGTTCTCCTAGCATAAGCATTTACATTGGCTGCTAACTAGCAAGAGATGTAAAAGGAGTTGTTTAGTTTACACTTGGAAAAAAATATAGAGAGATGGAAATAAACACTCCTTTGCATTTTGTGTATCTGTGAAAAGGAATAAAAGCCACTGAGTGTAGCTAAAAATGGTAATAACTATGCTACACACTCCTGGAATGACCCATACACTCAACACATGATCCCAGTCATAAAAAGAAAGAAGGGTTCCTTAATTTATTTTTCTATTATTGAAATAACTGTCAGATAATTACATTCATGACTTTGACTGCTCACAACATAGAAAAAGGATGGTAGGAGGGTGGGAGGGAGCAGAAAATAAGACAAACGGGGAAACTTGCTTAATTGATTCAGGTTGTCATCCCAGTATTTTTATAAAGGAGTTGAGCATGATTCTTGTTTTGAGGACTGAAAGTCCAAATGCTGTTTGTAATAAGGAGGTGGATGTTACCATTTGACAACACAGTAGTCAGAAACAGACCTAACTGTAATGCTAAGAATCCACTATCATGTTGGTGTGGTATTGCTGCATACACTTAGAAGCACAAAAGGGAAAGGCAGATTTTAAGATGGGATGAAATGTAAATAATGTACACATATGACAAGAATCAGATGAAGTGCTCTGTGTGTGGCAAGCTGAATCTATATTTATAGCATTTAAAGAAACACAAAAGACACTCTGGATATGCTAAAGATAATTCATAATGCATTGGTGGTTCCTAAATTTGTTTAGAATAAACAAGCAGTGCTCAACCTTAGGTGATTTTTTTGTTGAAGTGATACTACTCTTGCAAAGATTTCTGCTTCATCTGAGTTGCATTTTTCACACAAGAAATTATAGCACCTCAGCAGATGCTGGTGGCTTTCTGTTGCATGCCTGACTACTTGACACCTCAAACTTAATTTTCTTTCACAGTCACTCTCAAAGATTCATATTATCTCATGTCAAAATAGAGCTGTGGTCTCTTTTGAGTCCACAGAAATACAGTTAAGTGCAGGTTATCACCATGACATCTAAGTTGCTCTCTCTTTCACAGCAGTGGTGCATATTACAGCCTTGCAAATGACAGGCCTTCACAGCTGCATATTTTAGTGTCATGTCTTGTTTTATAATGACATTGTGTTTTCTTCTAGTGATCCTAGCATCAACGTGGCCCTGTATTTGCAACCTTTCTCACCACAGCAAGATTTCCAGGCCTCATGTTGATACTTGAGGGGGGAAGCAGCAGCAGTAAGACTACTCAAAATTCTCTTCTATCAGCAAAACAACTAGGAGTGCTCAGCTCATGTGGATGCAGGCAGCACTACCTCATCCTCCATCATATGATGTGTTCTGGTCTGAGGCTGCAGCCTCCCATATGAAAGCTGAATCAATTCTGATGTTTTTTGATGTTTTCTGTGAGCATCCAAGGTACTCTGCTGCAGAATTGACAGGTCCTCTTGCACTGCTTTCATACAAAATAGCAGATCAGAGGATGTTTCTTCCAGAAAATAAGAAATGCCACAGAGAGGCCATCTCAGACAGCAGTGTTTCAACTTTTTCCACACACTGGGCTTACAAAAGTCAGTGATTGCACCACTTTCAGCATGCAATCTTTACCCATGAGTTTACATACACTTGAGTTGTGTCTAAGATTGTACCATGAATACTATGAGGCTAGAATAGATGCAGCCTTTCAGGAACAGAACCAGAGATAGAAAGTCTAAAATCTAGGCTCCATTTTTTTGTTCCTCTATTGTCTAGTTCAGTCATATACATAGAAGTGAGTCAGTCAATATTTAAAACCAAGACTAGAGATTATTTGTTAATATATAAATGCAAGTACTGCAGTAATGACAATACTGCTAGCACTGCAAATTTCTGTCCACTATAGACAGACCTATTGGATTTGAATTTCTAGCACCAACAAGAAAGAACAGGTGACAAACATAAAATATGTTATAGGAATTGTGATCAGATCTTGAGTGAATTCTTGGAACTTCATTAAGCTTTTCCCTATTTTGAACTCTGCTTGAGTTGTGGATAACTTTTAGCGTAGTCTCAGCCCAAGAATATCTATCTTTTGCTCACAAGAAAAATTCTGTGTGTTGAACAGCACATGAAAAATATGTAAAATAAAAATTAGTATGGCAGCAGAGATCAATCACTTAAAATTGTAAAAGCAGTTATGTGTTTTTTTGCTGAAAGCATTACTTAACATGTACTCACCACAGGAAAAAAAAATCACCAAATAGCTGTACTCATGTCTGGTTTTCACAGTAGATCTATCAGCATGGTGAAATCAATATGATTTGATGAGAAATTTGCATAATTCCTTATGACTTACTGTCCTGGTTCTGGCAGGAATAGGGTTAATTCAGAGACACAGGTATCCCATTTCTATCTCTGTCATGACCAGGCTGCAGCTTGAAGCTGGCTGGGAAAGGGGGGCAGGAAGTCACCAGGAAGAGGATGTCTTGGCTCAAGTGTTCCAAGTCCAGTTGCATAGTGGCAACTGTGCATAGTGGCATTTGTACATTCCCCGACTCATCTTATTGTTGTTTTCTTGTTGTCTTTCCTGTTCTCTTAAGCTGCCTTTGTCTCAATCATGAGTGTTGTTTTTAGTTTTTCACAAGCCTGGCTCCTGTGGGGCAGCTTGAGTGAGACACACATGGTTCTTCCTTCTGAGGTCAAACCACATCTATTACACATAACTTGGATGAAATTTGAGTGAACTGATTTGAAAACAGTTGAGAATATCCTACAAGCAGCCCTGATTTCACCAGTGGGAATCAAGAACAGTTCTTATGCTCCACTAAGGTTCTTTGAGCTTTAAAAATACCCTAGTAACAGTATTGGAGAGGCAGGGGCAGCCTTTCTTTTCTTCATGAGCCACATGAGGATGTTTTGTTTAGGCTGGCACAGAATGAGAGCAGACCAGTCTCAGAGGACTCCTTTCCAGACCCTAGCACCTCCAAAGCTTTCTATGGGTAAAGACAAGCCCCTGATACCCAGCTTCTCACAGTACACATTTCTTCCCACCAGCCCTAAAGGGAAGCAAAGTTTAGGCCTACTACCAGGGATCTAGGTTTAAGATCTAAACTGAAGTGTTATGACAGTTTTCCTCTGCTGAAATTACCCAGACTGCAATAAACATTTGCATCCAGTACAATGCAAATGTAGACAGAAACACGAGTTGTTCCTATCTATTCCAGTCAATCCAAAACTGCAAAAAAGCACTTTATATAAAAAAAGAAAAAAAAGGTTTTTTACACATTACTAAATGTTTATTTCCATAACTGATTTGCAAAGTTTTGCATTAAAAGAAACTTAATAACCTTCCAGTGCATTACTGGAACAAACTTGCAGTTTTACATAATACGCTGTGGTGGAGCATTCAATGAAACTGTTCCTTATTGCTTCTCTTTAGAGAGGTCTATCCTTCAGGAATGAAATTTCTATGTTGGAAATAAAAGCATCAGGAAGACTGGCATTATAGTGGGAGGAAGCAGAAGCTGTTCTGCTAGGAAAACAGCTTTTTCCTAGCAGATTATGTGGAAAGCATCCAAACACAGTTGGCTTTAGGCTGCATCTTCTTGAAGTAGGCCCTACCTTTTGCTCTTGCAAGAGGTATAGTTTTAAGCTGGGTGATATGAAGTCCAACACTCTTCCAATACTCTGACATTAACCACTTACGAGTATTACGACTTTCTTTAATCTGCATTAATATCCAGCCTTAACTGATCTTAGCATACTTTTGGCTTCAAGAACTTCCTGTAATGATGATCATCAGAAGTGGATTATGCATTGCTGTGAAAAGATATTTCTTTAACCTATATGAGTTTGGCAGCTTGATTTAAGATTTTTTTTTTCATATCTCCCTGAACTCTATTTACAAGATTGAATTTTATTATGAAGACCTCATAATTATAAAAAAATAAATGGAAGTGTATTTGTGAAAGTATGAAGACTGAGTTGCAGTTTACAGAAAAACCTAAACACAGAAGTGATTACTTAGTCTGGACAAAATGCCAGTGTGCATTTGAGTGCCTGTAGCTATTTACAAAAACGGGAATATCACTGGGAGGCTTCCTGACCACACCTTTTAAGTCATTTCCCTGCATGTCACTGCAGGCAGTTGCATTTATATTACATGCATAACTACAAGCACTATTTAAATCAGTAAGTTTACTATTCAAAGGTATAAACCATTGTATGCTACATCTCTACAGACTAATAACTCCCATTTGCAATCAAAATGAGTGATGTGTTCCTGATTAAGCCTTTTGTGTGGGCAAATGTTCTCGCTGATCATTTAAATAATGGCATTGAACTATCTTAACAAGTGGCATGATGACTTAATACTTGCAATACACAAGTTTTTGAGTTCTAGAGAGAACTGGAGTCTGAAAGCACTACATCCTTACCTGGAATATGGAAGACTGACATGCTGGCTGTTTCATTACACTGCATTGGGCCTTCTCATTATCACTGTGGGAAAGCAATTTGAGCTGCTTCCTTTCTTTTGCTTATTTTGAAGCTTAAAAGACATACTCCCTTTGCACAGTTACTGTTAACAGTAACATAAATGACACATGCACCTAGTAAGTGAAAACAGATACCATTCATTGCATCTGCAGTTTAGCTGCTGTGCAAAGTGTGACCCCTTACTAAGCTGGATTTTTAAATGCCTGGTACATGTAATATACTGTTTTCAAAAAGTTATTTTTATTAGTAATAGGTCATGTCATACAACACCTTCTAATCTGAACATTTAAATTTAAAGTCTGCACATATATGCAAGGTGTAGAAGCAGTTGTTAGCTCTTTCCACTCCACAGAACTGGTTTTGAATGTTAATAATTTTTAAATAGGAGCATTAAGTTATATTTAACTTAACTGAAGTATTCTGGTTAAATAGGACAAAAATAAATAATTTTTTAATGTATATTTTAAATAAAATACTGATAGCAGCATAGTAAAGTTTTTACTCCAAATTTTCTTTTGTGTTTCCAGATCTGTCAGGAATGTTCTGAAATGGGCATGTGTGTGGAAATTGTCAGGAAGTTCAAACTGTAATCAGAAATTATCTCCCAGCCTTTTTAGACTGGAAAGTCCCATCACTTATCACATCCCAAACATCTCAGCTGAGGTTTGGCACATGTAGGCAGATCAGAGCACTCTGACACTGGGATGTGACCCCAATAAGAAAGAGCCTATTTTAGGGAGTTAGAGTAGAGTTCAGCCTATTAATCCTTTCACCCTGCCCTCTTTGCATCATGACCAATAAAGGCTTTGCCAGGTATTGGCAACAACCTTGCTTTGGTCAGTTTTCTCCCTGCAAAGGGCTGAAACTCTGTGAAACAATAAACAAATGACAGTGCAGTTCAGTGTCTAACCTAGGAAGTCAGCAAGACCTTTCCCCCATGGCTGGGTGAAAATGAGGCTCACTGATGGGGTATGCTCTGACACTGGCAGGGCCTGCTTTCTTTCTGAGCCATCCGCTTCTACCTATACTGCCAGGACATTACTCAAACAGCAGTAAAATTTCGAACATAGTAAAGGATGTGTTTTCTCCCTGAAATGCCAAAAGTCATTAAAAACTCAGGTTTCAGGGGAGAGAGAGGGAGTAAATCCCTGCCTAGACCTAATCTTTTTGTTAGCCCGTTGAAGCTCAGAGTAAGAGCAGCTGTTGAAGAGTGCAACTGTCTTTTCCATACACAATTAAATATAGTCAAATATCAAGTCCTGTCATCAAGGGGTCAGTCAAATGTAATTTCTTTCCGCTCTGCATATATGCACAGAGGGAGCTTAAGTCCTCCCTCATCTGGTTTCTTCATCCTTAAAAGAAACAAAAGCACACTGTACAGTGTTTTCTAATTTGATTGTATCTTTATGGGATTTTAATATCCTTCTCCTTGCCAGCTACAAGCCAGACCAGCAACAACTGCAGCTACAGTTATGAGATGCAGCTGTGTGAGAGCTGTAAAGGTCTATCTGCAGCCTGGAAGTTTCCATTCAGCACAAACACAGGGCAGGCTCCAGCACCATCAGCAAAAGTATGAACTTATGCAGGCAAAATGTTGACTGCCACCAGGGAATTGCTAGCAAAATTGAACCTGTTTAAGCAAGTAGGCTAGCATTGAAAGGGATAGGGGCAGCCATCTACCAGGCTGAAGCAGGGCTCTTAGCATTATTAATCACAGAAACTGTACTGTCATCCAGAAAAAAATCCCATCTGCTAAAACTTCCCTGAATGGCAATTTTAACAGCTGGTGAGGGGCAGGGTACGGAAGAGCATGAGGGATTTGGGTAGCTCCTCTGCCAAGTGGAGCTATTTCCTTCTCCTCTTCAGGAAGTCAGGAAGGTTTTGCAACTAATAACAGTGACAACAAAATAGTGAGAGTCAGAGTAGGTATTGAAAGATTCAGCCATTACCCTTTTCGTATAGCATATAATTTACATCTGGTGAACAAATCTTCAGAAGAGCAGCTGAGGGAGCTGGGATTGTTCCGCCTAGAGAAAGGGAGGCTGAGGGGAGATCTCATTGCTCTCATCACACACCCAAAAGGAGACTGCGGAGAGGTGGGGGTCAGTCTCCTCTCACAGGTATTGGACAATAAGACAAGAGGAAAGAGTTTTAAGGGGAAGTTTAGACTGCATATCAGGAAAAATTTTTACACTGCAAAGTTTATCAAGCATTGGAACAGGCTGCCCAGGGAAGTGGTGGAGGCATCATCCCTGAACGTTTTTAAGAGGCAGGTAGACAGACATGGTGCTTAGAGATATGGTTTAGTGATGTCTCTTATCAGAGTTAGGCTGATGACTGGACTTGATGATCTGAAAGTTCCCTTCTAAGCAGGGCAGTTTTATGGTTCTTACACCTGCATAGAATTTTCATTATCATAGATAGCCATTTCAGTACTGTAATAAACAACCCAAGTAATAGCCCCCAGATTAATTGAATATTGTTATAACACATTATTTTTTTGTTCCCTCTTTTGCAGCTCAGGTACTTCTCATCATTCTCAATGTGACAACTCTGTGTGTTCCCAAACCTGCAGAGGGAGGAAACCAGTTAAAACATCTAATTATCTTCAAGCTCACTTCTGTCCTGAGGGTGGCTTATTTTTTCTTGACTGGTTTACTCAATTGATGGACCTTCATTACCCTGTATCAACCATACTCAATTTACCCAGTGTGATAGAAATACTATCACAGGGTTAGCTGTTGAGGCTGGCACATTAAAACCAATGGAGCTATAGATGGTTTAGCAACCTGCTTAGATGGCTGAGACATTTGCCCATCCTTGGGATTTAACATAGCCTGCTACTGCTACCTCAGTATATTACTGACTGTGCAATGCAGTGCAATATTGCCAGTTGTGTGACAATAGAAATAGGTCAATTCTCCCTCATCTCAGCTGGTAGTGTCTGGGGACACACTGGACAATTTGAATCCCTATCTTCTGATGATAGCTTTCACTTCATGGTAGAATCAGTTGAAAAAGAATTTGGGTAATTCAAAATACAATGACAAGTTTTCAGCATGAGGATGAAGAAGTATCAGATTCATAACACTTTTTAAGCTGTATGTACCTTCTGTAGAATATACATTCTGACTCCGAAGGACAGTATAGATATTTGTTAGATATATACTAGACCTGAAAAATACAAATTAATTTTAATTCCATAACAATATTCTGTGCTTGCTCTTAAACTTGAAGCCAGGATTATGGAAGCAAAAATATGTCTTTCTGTAAACCAAGGAATTCTGTCAATAGTATTTTACCATAAAATCTCTGCTTATTCTATGTGTTAAGAGGCAATGTCTGTACCATACAAGCTCTTCTTTGCCTGAAGGTTCAGCATTAAAATTCCCTTAAATCTCTTCAAAGCACAGGTAGCTCAGCACCTTGATCCACAATAGTTTTAATAATTACTTGGCTTCACATGACAAACTATTCCTTTCTTTCTGCCCGTAACTGTTCTTTCATCAGCTGCTGCTGTGTACATTAGACAGAACATGTGAGGACAGACTAAAGACTGGAAAAGTGGTTTGTGAAAATATGTTGAGACTGCTGCTGAATTTTAAGGGCTTGTCTGTACCAGGCAAAAAGATGCAGCAGAGTACTATCTGGTTTCAAATGTGATGCAATCACTGCAGAATTTGTATCGTACACAAGTAAGACCCAAATCTGTTTGCAGTTCCAAAATGCAATGAGGGTACAGCTGCTGTTGCTTGTCCATCCATCCTTGTCCTTCTTGTTTGCATTGCCTGAACTGGGACTGAACCCTAAACTGAACCCCAAACTAAGCAGACCTCTTTCCCACAGTTTTATTTACTCATGACCCTGCACTATATTTTGTTTGGCATCTCTGCCTCCAAAACTTCCAGTTCCTTTTTGTCTGTTCATGTATAGTGGTTTCACCTAATAGATCCACCTGTCCCAGGCCTTCAGTATCCTTTCTTCACATTCTTGAGCTTCCCTTAGTGGGTAGCAACAAGAAAAGAACAATAATAACAGGAGTGAGTGAATGTATACATGCAATACAACACCATGCACAGCTGCCAACAGTTCCCAGCCAAGACACCACCAGGTCCAGCGTCTAGCCGTGCCCCCCCCTACCCCAGCCACTTCCTGCCCCCCACTTCCCAGCCAGCCCTAGCAACCGGTGGGCATGGCTTAGGTGGTAATGGAATATCTGATTCTGCAGAATTAATCCTATATTCCCACCAGAACCAGGACAAGCTGTTAATTATAGAATGGTAGAATCATAGAATTGTTTAGGTTGGAAAATCAGCAAGTCCAGTCATGAACCAAACCATACCAAGTCCACTGCTAAACCATCACATCTCAACCGCTTCCCTAGGCAACTTGTTTCAGTTCTTTTTTCTAGTTATCTTCTCTTCTATAGGCTTCATTTTCTTTTGAATACTGCAAATGTTGAAGTACCTTTTTAAAAGTAGAAATGTTCCAGGAGTAGCTTCAAAGTACCTACAAAAATTCCATGCTGGATCCAAGGCACAGCCATTTAATTCAGCATATTATACTAGCGAACTTTTACTGACTTTATTTCTAATGGGCTCTAAATAAGCATGCTTCAGGCTAAAAATGTATTTTGATCTTCCAAAATACTGAAATTAAACTTCTCGCCTCCTTAAATGAAAGCTTGGAGAACCAGTTCAACAACAATTTTAACAGCTTAGATCTAACAATCAAGTAGCTTGTCCACAGCACTGAATCATACATTATGAAATCCTTCATGAATTACTAAAATTATTTTAAAAAAGCAAGGTTGTAGTATTGTTTTAGACATAAACCTTACATTTATAACTCAGTACTTTTCATTAAAAACAGGAATACAAGTACATCCATAGCTGTAGACTTATATCAACCTGACATTCTAGGAGGCAGCTTCAAAAGTTACACAGAAATCTCCGCTTTGGCAGAAAAGAAAAAAAATCTTTCTTCTAAATCATAACAAGATAGGTCTGTCTAGGCTCTTAACACTAGTAAACTAGGGCCTATGGGAATTCAAGAACTGTTGTAAAAGCCTTACACTAGTAAGCAAAGTGGCTGAAGTAGTTTTCTAAAATAACAGCATATGTCAACACACCATAGTATAGTAAAGCATATTACTTTGATTTAGACCTTTGATTTCTGCATTTTTAGATAAAGTAGAACATTTAAAAGTGCTTCCCATTTCTATTGCCTATGGCAGAGCGTTTTCTGGAGAGAGAAAGTTATTTTTCTATTCTTTATTTATAATATTAGTTCAGAGGGAATAGAAAATAATGATCTGTTTAATGGCTGACAAAAGAGATTCTGGAGCATTTTCAATCTAAGATCACCTTTCCATTTTTTTCACTGTATATACTCACTTTCAGTTTTTTCTTTAAATAGAAAAAATATGTAAGCTGTTAGGTAGGAATTAGATGAGAAGCATAAGATATTTTGGTTTATTCCCACATGGCTGCTAGCAGGTATATCCATGTACATTTCAGCTTCTGTATCTGAAGCCATCAGCACTGTTTCATTCAACCTGTAATAGCCATATATCTTGGCAATATCAAAAAATCGTTAGCTATGAATCAAAAGAAATAACTAGATTATTGTGTGTAAAAACCCCTGCAATTATTTAAAAAGCTAACAGAATACACACACATTTCTTTTTGGGAAAGTTAGGATATAGATGTGTTTAGTAACCAAATATTTAAAAGGTGTATGAAAATAAGCTAGGCCAATTAGTATGCTCCCTAGAATGAGGGTTAATTATCACTCTCACTCCTTTCTCCAGAGCTCTGCCTTTGAGGCTGTATTTCTCTGGTGCTCCACATTGCAGCTGGCTCTTCCAGTGCATGTATATCATTGGATAAACTCCAGTTGAGACCTGAGGCTCATGCCTCCAGATGTGTTCCATGTACCTGGTACAAGGCACCAATCTGTCTGTGACATACACCTAGATTAAGATAGTAGGAGGTACTTAGTTTGTCTTTGCCTTGCTCCTCCTGGGGTGTACTAATGTGATCCCAAAGATATACCCAAAGCTGCTGTAATGGGCCAGTGAGGTGATGGACCCTGAGTCTGGATCCGGGGCTGCACTTCTACACACTCACACTGTCAGAGGTACAATCATGGGACAGAAAGAGTGGTGGCAGGCATATCTGCAGGTGTCCTGGTTCTGGCAGGAATAGGGTTAATTTTCACAGGTACGCAGGCACTTCATTCCCACTTAAGCCATGCTTAGCATATAGCCAGGAGCTGGCCAGGAAAGGGGCCAGGCAGTGATCAAGAGGAGTACATAATACAGGGCAGAGGCCAGGTGGTGGTCTCATGAGCCCAGGTTGGCCTGCAGCTACATGTGATATTGTAATGGCATCTGTACATTCCCCTACTTGTGTTGTTATTATTATACTTTCCTTGTTACCACTGTTGTCCTGTTGAACTTTGCTTTTTGCTTTTGTCTCAACCCACAAGTGCGGTTGTTTGGGGTTTCTTTCCTTTTTTCTCCCCTCATGAGACTGCTCCCCAACAAAAGGGCAGCTGAAGCTAGAGACAGGTGGCTCTTTCTTCCTTCTGAAGTTGAACCACAGCACAGAGCAGGGTATTTGAGAGGACAAGGGTGTTGAAGTCAGTGATGTGTTCAGATGCTGCTTGTATTCAAAAAGCAGTTGGAAAAGAAAAACAGAAAACAACTCTGTAGGCTAGACAGTGATAGCTGATGCTTCTCTGCTTGTAAAGATCCTCCAGGTCAAAGCTGTTCCCCAAGCAGAAAGTCCTAATCAAAACTGGCAACATGTTGCCATAAGAAAAGGAAGAAAGGAGAAGGAAAGGAGGAGAAGAGAAGGTTATCAAGTCCTAGATCTGGTGGTTATTACACTACTCCAGCAGGCTGTTCCATCTCTGCCCTGTCCCTGTGATGTCCCTGCTCATGGTCTGCAGAGCATGTGAGAAATCAGAGGCAGAAAAGCCCTTATCTGTAATCACATAAACACTTTCACTCACACTAGTGCTCTCATCATCTGGCCGCAGGTGGCAGCTAAGGCTGAGAGATATTATAGGATACTGTCTGCCTACTGCATTCATGGTCCACTCTGTCCAAGAATGACTTCCAGATGTTGGTGCGCTGTGAACGTGCCTCCAGCCCACAGCCTGACCCGTTACACATCACACTGGGCAATACTGTCACTGAGCAGGAGGCGGGAAGAAGTGGTAGCTCATTCAGCCCACAGGGTGTTAGTTGACTTCATTAGGGGAAGGCAAGCTTTCCAGGGAACCTGGCTGTGGAGAAACTATTTCTGCTGCAGGAGAAAAGTTTCTTATAATTAAAAAGCTAACTAAAGCACCATCCCACACTGCCCCCCCAAAAATAAACCAAACCAAGAAAAAACAATACTCACAACCCCGGAAGTCTAGAAAAACGTAGAATTCCTTGTGAAGCCCTTATATGAAATCTGTCTTACATAAGTGTCTTTCTGAAAGAAACCTTTTAACTGTTGTTAAAGGGTTAAGCATTAAAGAAAGCAAATGTTTGGATACTTTTGTGTTGGCTTGCTTCTTTTATGAGGGGTCAGTCAGCAGAGATATAAAAGCCTGCATAGACACTTTGATTTTGAATAGCATGGTTCAGGTTTGCTTAACTGCCTGTCAAAGATCAACTGAATCAATGCTGAAATAATCAGGAACCAAACTACCAAGAAACCATTTCAGTGTGCAGATAATTCCTGTTAAAAGTTGTGTACAATGTTTTGTAGAAAGTATGTCCTATAAATAACTTATTTTATTTTTTGAACAGCTTTTTAACACTGGCATCTAGAATAAATACTGGAATGTATTTTGTATGAGAAAGACTTCTTTCTTTAAATTCTGTGTTCAGGTTTCACCTACTGCAGGAAATTATTTATTCTCCTTGTGACAATCTACTTGCATCCTATTTCATTTTTCTCCTGAAAAATCAGGAATTTCTCTCTTCTTTATTTCATGTAAACTATATATAAAACCATTTTCTTTCTTTCCCCTTAATGTGCACCCCTTCCAGCTTTGCAATACTGCAAGGTTCAAAGGGATTCAGATTCTCACTTCAATTCATATGCCCAGTGTGGTTTTGGAAGGTGGGCTTTTTCTTTTTTTTCTGGCAAGATATTTATAATAATTTACTGTGTCGTTTCTATAATTGCAAGAATATGAACCAATCTGTTAAAGAGTATGTGTCACATCATAGTCTGCACCTGCATGGACTGCAGCAATGTACTCACCAGGGTCAAGCTCTTTCTGGCAAGAAGTACTTCTTATGAAACCAAGGCCAAAGCTGAGAGATATTTAGCAACCTAAACTTGTAAACTGGACAGCCTTTTTGATTTTTTGAAAGCATACAAACATAAATATTCTGCTAGATTCTTATCTGCATCATTAAGACTTTAAATTACATCAAAAACTTGTTGTTTAGTCTTCTTCTCTAGCAAATTACTTACAGACCAGTCTTGCCTTTCCCCGAATGAATTAGTTGTAAGTATGCACCAAATGCTTTGGCAGAACTATATTTATGCTTCAAGCTATTTGGAAAATGTTAATTTAATTTGCTCCTTTCTTGTTATTCATGTGGGCAGCCAGTCACCTAAATCACATGTTACAACTTCTGCCTTCTTACTTGCTACATAAATATTTTTACCAGGACAATTAAAAGCACAAAAGGCAATAAGCTGCAACACCCAGGTGACTTGCGGCTGATAAGAACTTGAGGTCAATAGTTATTCTTGATAAAATCCACTAAACTCATTGTTTATCTTAGTATATTTGTGACTTCCATTTCTTTGCATCCAGTATGCCCTCTGTCACCATAAATCATGGCTACTGCAAGGGAATGTTTGCCAGACATTTATTTTACTATTTATTTTACTATTAGGTGCTATTAGATGGTCCAATCAAGTTGACAAATCAGAATATTTAAAATTAGTGCCTTTTCTTGTTCTTTGAAATTTAAGGAAATATTTTGATGCCTTTGTATATTCTTAGGGGTTCAATGACTGACTTAAAATCCTACTAATAATTCAGTGCTGAAGACACTGGAACAGGCTGCCCAGAGAGGTTGTGGAGTCTCCTTCTCTGGAGACTCTGTCTGTATGTGCTCCTGTATGACTTGGTCTAGGTGTTCCTGCTCTAGCAGGGGGATTAGAGTAGTTGATCTCTTGAGGTCCCTTCCAATCCCTTGATATCCTTGCTATTAGTTCTCTGTGTGTGTTGTGTGGACATGTACATCAATTAACTACCTGTTATTACCAGATTAAATTTCAAATTTTAGTCATTTCTTATTTTTGAAATTGAAAAAGAGAACAAAAACTAACTAACATCTATGTAGGTTAGACCCAAAGCAGTATTGAGACTTTTTGTCAAGAAAGGTGAGTACTTAGTTCATGTAAGACCTGCCACGCTCACAATTTCTGTGAAAAGATGAGATTTTTAGTAAAGTTAGCAATAGGCTTTCTTTCACAGAAAGCCTTGATGTCCATGGGTCTCCTTTTCACCAGAACTGAAGTATTTACAGAGAAAAACAGTACTCTTGAAGAAGCGGAATGACTTGTCTCTTTTGACCAGATTGGAAGATGGGCACATATATATTTTCTGTTCTGAGGTTTTTCCAAAGACTGCATCTGTTCTTCAAACATTCCAGACTATCTTATCATTAAGATAATGAGCACTCAGCTCTCTGCCTTCTATGGCATGGTAACTCCCCACAAAAGCATCTCAAGGCCTGTTCCTGTGGATAAGGAAGCTTGGCCAAGAAGAGAGGTGCTACTCTTTTTACACTTCTCCACTGCAAACCCACACAGGATTTTGCATCCTTTTGCTTTGTTTACTCTCTGCAGACTTTTCATTGATATTTGAATTGGTTGGAAATTTTTATGTTTTATGACTTTTTTTACCTTCTACAGCATGACTGAGCTCCCTTATAGCAGGGAATTGCTTTATTTGAGCAGATGAACTTAAGGAAGGGAAGAAAACACAGATTTCTCTTATCCACTTGCAATTGTCTAGTTGAACACATCATCTTCTTTCTGAAAGAATAACGTCATTTACAGAGAAAGTCAAGGGCAGTCATAAAGAGGTAAAACAGAGCCATTAAAGAAAGCCAGGGCAGCAGAGGGGAATTTCCCTTGTGCATATTCCTCATTTCCTGTTCCAAACATATTTCTAGTTCTACCAGCAGACTGGCTCTGCAGATTGGTCAGCTCAGAGCCCCCTATAAATTACAAAATTCCATGACCACAGCACAGAAATCCCTCTTCAGCATAATTCAACAGCAGAAGATTTGGCAATGCAAAGGCACTCCCGCTTAAAAGACAGCTGTGTCTGAAGAGTCCAGGATGCACTTCTAACCCAAGACTGGTCAGGCCGGAAATTGAGGAGTGGAACAGTGTAGGTCTCCACTACTGCAGCAACTTCTGCTGTGGTTTGGGGCTTTAAAGGGGGCTGCCCTATCCCACATTACAGGCTCTAATGTTACCACTAGGTAAAGATAAGGAACATTTAGATGATGGTGCAGTGAGTGCAGAAAAGGAAAAAGAAACTCTGCAGTTCTGTGTGTTCTAATACAGGTACAGACGTCTGCTATCTTCACTGGACCTCACTAGCCCTAAAGAAGGACAACCCTCTGTCCCTTAAAAATGGTGCTCTTGCCAGAGCAGATAAGTATCTCAAAATGCTACATTTGGAGGAAAAGTTGGAACTTAAGATTGCTCCAACTGCCTGAAGGTACCTTAATAAGGCTGACCAGATTGACAGCCTCATGGTGAATGTAAAGTACTTGTGCCCTTTTTGCCTGAGGAGTAAAATTACAGAGGGATAACAGAGGTAGCAAGACAAAGAGCGCAGCTCTGTTCATGAGCCTGCATGCTAAGCACAGAGTAGTCAACAAAATTTGGCTACATTTATGTCCTAACATAAGATCCCTTCAATATGGCTGCACACTGCATTGTAAAGCACAAAGCAGTAGAAAAACAAACCGCTTGCAACAGACATATAAAAGGTTTGGTAGTATTTCCCTGTTTTCTTTTTTACCTGCCTCAGTTCAAGTTAGATGATCTCTACATTTACTGGCTTCACTCCATACCATACTACTGAACTGCTCTCTTGAGATATTTGTTTCCAAACCTCAAGCTATTTCCTCTAAATATAACTTAAATGAAGAAGGCAGTAGAGGGAGAAGTGAATGATATTCTCTTAGCAGAATAACTGTCCATGTTCCAAATTTCCCAATAGGTCATTTTTTAATTAAAAAACAGCAGTTGTGGGGAGGAGCACAAAAGTGCATGACGAAAGCTCTTTCCCAAGCCAGTACCTCATTTCTTTTGCCTCTTTATGCCTCTGCAACTCTAGAAAAGCCTCTGTTGCATGCTAACTGTCCTGGCTGTAACATCTGCACAGTGGGTTTAGTTTTTTATCTCTAAAGCCAGACTTTTGGAGAATAACCAGGCCAGCTAAAATGGACAAAGCAACTCAGGAATAAGACTTCATAGAAATCTTGGCAGAAGGTAAGTGTGGTCTTGCCAGGTTCCTTACAGACTGGATGCCTGCAGCAGATGCAGAAGGAGCCCAGAAAGCCAGCCAGATCCTTCCTTTCAGTCCCACACAAAGGCAGCCCAGCCTCCTTCTGGGCTTTCCACCCACAGCTCCAACCCAATATGTCACCTCAAGAACAGCCAGTGAAAGCTGCCCACCTTCCCTGCCACAGCATGGATCAGTGTGAATGAAGAGAAATTAAGGTGGCCTGCTCCTGCCCACCATATCCACATTGGGCAGGTCTCTGAAGTCCCCTCAAGAAATGCTCCCTGCCCTGTTAATGTGCTATCTAGAAGGCACCTTTATAGTATCTTTTCTCAGTCGCCCACTGAAAACTTTCCCTCCGGCTTCTCATCGGCATGTTTTGCCATCAGTGTAGAAGTTCTTCTCTGGAGAACTACTGTTGGTATCTACAGACCTCCTTCTTCAATTTCAGATAAATATATATTTATATCTTCATATTTGGTCCATGTAGTGACTGCAGCCTTCATTTTTACCCTGCTTTAATTCCACTCCATTGTTCAAATGTTTACCATGTAAATGTTTTTAAATAACAACTTCCACTGCCCAATGCACACTGTGATTATTTCCTCCCTCCCCAACATGCTTTAAGGCCACTTCCATCAGTTCAAATAGTGATTATTCATTGTATCAAGTATCCAAGCTGCTAGCTGATGACAGCCGGCAAACCCTAAGCTGCCTTGAGGCTTGTCTTCCTATCAGCTCCTGCAGCTGTGTGATGTGGGTTGTTTTTTTTCTGCCATTGAAACTATTAGGTTGCTGCAGTTTGTTTGGTTTCAGCTTACCATAATTGCTGCCATTTCCACGGCTGATTTGGGCTGTGTTTGAAGTTGACATACAATACAAAGTGTGCTGCATGTGTAGCTGCTCTCTATGTGTCAAGAAATTAGAGAGGAAGAGTGTATGTATATGCGTGTGTGTGTGTATATATAAACATCTGCCATGTAGCTGTCTACTACTTACTCACATCTCTGAGGAGTTTACCCTACCAAAGGCAACTGAGTGTCTTAACTGCTCATTCAGTGATAATTATTCAGGTTCCTGCTACTGAGAAGATGAATTTTGGTTGGGTGGGAGCAGATACCACAGGGAGGGGAGAAGTGGGATGACTAGCAGATGATGTTTAATGTAGATATAGTGACAGGCCACAAATCTCAAAGATGTTTGATATGAAGGTGTACATGGATGTGAAGCCGTCAAAATAACATTTGTTCATGGTCCTTGTACCTCCTTGATGAACTGTAAGAATGCAGTCCCAGAGCAGCTCTTACCAGAGGCATTGAGTCCACCAGATATTTATGGCCCAGGGACCTGGAGAAAACCCAAGGGAGGAAAGGCAATGACTGGCACAGGGTAGCCCTTTGTTGTAGCTGCTGGCATGGATCCTCAGGACAAAGGGATAAAAGCCCTTTCTTGGATGAATCGGACTGCGTCTCAGGTCCCCATCTATACCTGAAGGATCACAATGCTGCTAGCAACCACCTGCTGCCCCATTCATGTTGCAGGATCCTTTGGGAGAGGACACCTTTCCTTTTGTCAATGCATTACCAAGTATGATAGGAAAAAGACACTAATTATGGCTATGTTACGGATGCACCTGAAGAGTATATGATGAAAAGGCAAACGGTGAAACCTACCGACAAGGTAGATCAACTGTCTTATTTTCATGAGTAAAAACATTTATAGTCTTTCAGTGAGTCTTATCTTCCCTATGTTGACCTATGCTTGTGCCCATCAGTTTGTCCCTTTGAATCTCCAGGAGATACTCATGTGAGGCAAAGAGGATGGAGGATGCCTGGGGCTTTATTGAAACCATATGAGGAAAGGGGGAGAAGCGAAGAAGGCACATGAGTGAAAAGATACTTCCTATCTTGGAATCTCTCTTTTTTTTTTTATGCTGTCCCCAACTTGCACACTTGGAAGCCAGCATCAGAACATCTGGCAAAAGTTAATATAAAAAACAGGAGATAGGACAGAAGTGTAGAAACATGGTATGTTGGACTAGCTATAGTAGGTGGCCTGGTGGACTCCTGTTTGTCTGAAAAGCCTGTCCAAGTTAGCAGTGCGGTGCAAGTTCTTGTTCTGCTTCACACTTCAGTTTTTTCTTGGTGGGAAGACACAATTATTTCACAACAAGTAAGTTTGCTAGAGATGGATAGAGACGGACACCATCCCAGTGTCATTTGCAGATGCACTGAGTGTAAACTCTTGTGCCTGGCATCTCCAGCCTCCACCTCCAGAATGGTCCAGGACTTCTGGCAGTGGACGTGGCAATCAGTAGACCTGCATAAGTTGACAGTTGCTGTATGTATGGCTCTTTGGTGAGCATAACATCACTCAAAGCAGAGGGACCTGAAGATACATCTCTCAGGTGTGTGCTGAACTGGCCCAAAATCCCTTCTTCAGTCCTGAACAAGAAGAGCCAGCGGAGGAGTGAAGGAAGAGGACACAATCATAGAATCATAGAATCATAGAATAGTTTGGGTTGGAAGGGACCTCAAAGATCATCGAGCTCCAACCCCCCTGCCATAGGCAGGGACACCTCCCACTAGACCAGGCTGCCCAGTGCCCTGTCCAGCCTAGTCTTGAACACCTCCAGAGATGGGGCATCCACAACCTCCCTGGGCAACCTGTTCCAGAATACAAGAAACAATACAAGAAACAAGTAGTTCTGCCTCTGAGGACTGGTCCTGGGCCTTTGCATAGTCATGGCCACAGAGCTATGCCTTGCTGTGGCTCATGCAGAAGGAGGCTAGAGGATGAACTCATGCCCCAGAGGTGAGATATTTTGCCTCTTTTCATTTTGATAATTGTAAAAATCTGGATTTGGTCAAATAAACCCTGAATATAGCCTGCTTTTTTTTTGGTCTGGGACCTGAACAATGTCTAAGCACCAGCTATTGAGCATATTTTTTTTTCATCTGTCCTCTTCCACACTGTTTGTCAGTACTTGCCGGGCTGGAAAAGCTCTGCTGATGGAATTATGTCTTTGGTATAGTTTAATCCCAAATCTACCAGGATGACAATGTTCCACCAGGATGACAGTGACACCAAGGACAAGTGTTCCTCTGCCAGCAGACACCCACTCCCAGATCTCTGCCAACACAGAAGGGATTGGCACCACTTTCCAGTTCAAAAACACCATGAGAGCCAAATGCAGATGATACCTACAACTCTGCAAAAAATAGCTGGTGGCTGTCTAACATGAATTCTCCTTGATGGCATCACCATTGCCAGATCTTCCTTTCCCCCCGTTCAGTGAAAGGTTTATTTTAGCACCTTGTGGCACCCCACCTGAAGCCCTACCTTACTTACTACCTCAGTAGTGGGAGCCTGGGAGGAGTGTGATCCATTGTTAAGGATGTGCTTTTGAGTAAAGTAGTTCACCCTGAGCAGGGAAATACTGCAAGTTGCTTTTTGCTGAGCAGAATGAAACAACAGGTTGCAAAGCCTTTTGATTTTCAGACTGACATTAAGACCATTTTTGCATTTTTGACCTGTTACTACTTCATCCAGGCTAACACTACAGAGAGGCTGCATTTACTGATGTCAAACATAATGAGAAGCATTTCACAGGAACGACTGCTGGCAGGCACAGTGCTGTCTGTGCAAAAGCACAGTGAATGAAAAGAAGTTGCAGTAACAAAAGCCAAATTAGAACAATGACAAATTTGCATTTGCAATCTTTTTGCCATTCACATCCAGAGAAGGGCCACGAAGATGGAGCAACTGCCCTATGAAGACAGGCTGAGGGAATTGGGGTTGCTCAGCCTGGAGAAGAGAAGGCTCAGAGGGGACCTCATAGTAATTTCTCAGTACCTGAGGGGGTCCTACAGAAAGGCAGGGGAAGGAATTTTTAACATAATATTGGATGGGAGGACTAGAAACAATGGCTGTAAATTGGAGGGGGGTAGATTTAGACTAGACATAAGAAAGAAATTCTTTACAGTGAGGGTGATGAAGCACTGGAACAGGTTGCCCCGAGAAGTTGTGGATGCCCCCTCTCTGGAGGTGTTCAAGAATAGGCTGGACATGGCACTGAGCAGCCCGATCTAGTGGGAGGTGTACCTGCCTATGGCAGGGGGGTTGGAACTCTATGATCTTTAAGGTCCCTTCCAACCCAAACTATTCTATGATTCTATGACATCTACTTTCAGCAGCCCTCCTTCCCCACTATGTCTTCACAGTAGTGTCTCCAAGCCTCATGAAACCTCCGCTGGCCACTGGGGGCACCAGGCAGACCCAGAATCATATTCATAGAGGTTGGGGAGCTGTCACTCATCTGCTGTGTGGATGTCCTGTAACCAGTCATATAAACATTCCCCCTCATCACAGAGAAACAGCGATATCCAGAAGAATGTAATCTGAGGTTTTTTTGTTTTTTTCTTTTGCTGTTGTTGGCTGCACGCTCGTCCTCAGCCTGCAGTGGAGCATGTGGCTCTTTCTCCTCTGGCAGCAAGGAAGATGGTAGCCACAGCCAGACCAAGCTGCGCATAGCAGTGAGGTCTACAATAGCATTGTTATTTTGATTTCTTGTTAAAAAAACAAAACAAAACTAAACAAAACAAAATTAAAAGATTTTGAAAACATTAAACATTCTGTTTTATTGAGAGGGAACAATTCTTTTCTTTGACTGAGGAGGAAGTGGTTGGAAAAGTAAATTAAGGTTAAGGAGGTTAAACTGGTGAGGAATTTTTCAAGCCATGAAATATTTAAGAGTGCTTCTGCAACATTTTGTTACAGAATGAACAGAGCATAAGTAAGACAGTTCCTCACATAAATATACTGCACTATTTGTAACTCTAAAGTCTCTTCATTCAAGGGATGAAAAGAAGAAATAAAGAAATCTGTGTGACTGGGGGAAACAACTTTTGTAAAGTCCTATGTCTGAAGAAGGATAATCCCATGCATTGAATGGAGGTAAGGTATAAGTGCATTGATAAAGTTTTTTGAAAAAAAATTCATTATCTGTTCCTACATATAGCCACTAAGTGTTTTCTTCAAGTAGCAGAATCAGCATAAAATCCATCCAAACATTAGGATTTTGCAGCGAAACGTTGTTCAAAATAGCAGTCAGAACGGAGCATCTGAGTGGGACCTAAACATTTTTGTTGATTAAATAATGCATGCACAACGTTTTTTCACATCCATCTTTGTTAAGAATTAGCATAGTAAGCCAAAATTACTGCAAATACTATTAAGCACTCTGGAGTTTTATGTTAGAAGGGCTTACTTCAGGCTGATAACAGGTTACAAACACAATTCTACAATTGCAACATTGAGTTTGTATTACCTACAGTTTGCATAATTCTCCAAGCAGCCCTACATAGGGTGGAGAGCTTTTAATGACAAGAGATGGGATAGTGAAGTGATGACATATAATCACCACCAGAGTCCATAAATCCAAGAGTAAACTGATACGGGCAATGTTGTGGTTGATCCCTGCTATGGACAACTTGGTCATGAAGAGGCATATGAGACTCTATTTGGTCAACTCAAAGAAGCCTCTTGTCTTCAGCTTTCATCATGGGGAATTTTAATCACCTCAATATTATTCAAAAGAGTAATGCAGTGCAGCACAATCGAGCCACAAGTTTTCTGGAGCGAGTTGGTGTCAAATTCCTGGCAAAGGCTGGTAGATGGAGATTGCCTGATCAACCTCATATGAAGCAACAGCTGTTTGGGAATGTGAAGTTCAGCAGCAACTTTGGCTGCAGCAACTGTGAGATGATTCAGGTGATGTGCAGGACGCTGAGGGAGTTTTGCAAAAAGCCTGGGTAAGTGTTAGGTCAGGAAGTTTTAGCAATATACATAAACATTTGAGGTGAGGAATTTAAAGAGATGGAACTCAATGGTGCATAGGGGCAGAAATAGAGGCAATAGATGCAAATTGAAATGCAAGAAATTCCACTTAAAATAAAAAAATTAAAAGCTACCAAACCTCTTTACCATGAGGATGATCAAACACTGGCACAGGTTTCCCAGAGAAGCTGTGATCTCACAATTTTGTAAATACCAAAATCTGTCTGCAGAAGGCCCCTTTGGCTGACATCACGTAAGCAGAAGGGCCTGGACAACACACTCTCCAAAAGTGCTTGCCAGACTGTGTCTCTGTACTTCTGTAGGATATGAAGGAGACTTTTTCCATTGTAAGATCTGACTTCCTAGAAATCAAAAGTTGCCTTAAATAGTCTTACTAAAGTCCCTTTAAATATAATTTGTTAAAAGAGCAGAGAGCACATTTGTGCAGTTTTTCAGGATAACAGGAATGAAATATTTACTCACTAATAACCTCCAATGAATTCCCATAAACCAGCTTGCAAAATTGCTCCTTACAAACGACAGAACTGTAAACACCTGAAACAAGAATGTTATTCTCTCAGCAGAGTGGTTAGAAATTACTGATGGAGGGATCCCCAAATGGCCCCAGCCCCAACCTCTCTCATTTATACCAGGCTGCACAAACCCCCTTGAGTAAAGTCTACTGGCATAACCTGGGCTGTTGAATAAAACGCATTTTCGTTATGAACAACTCAACATTAACATAATTCAGAGTTTCTGACTTCAGCATGAAAACACATCAGATCAGGTGACAAATCCTACTTCTCTGACTTCAGGTGGTTTGAGTAATGGCTGGAACTACTCATTCTAAAACTAGTGTCTGGACATGTCAAAATAGTTTAAATATCCTTTCCAGAGTGTGCAAAATTGAAGTTAACTATTCACTTCATTTAAAATATTCTTCATGCTTCAATGAAGCTATTACTTACAGTACTGTAAACCTTTCCATTTTTTAATAAAAAATGCTCCCATCAGACAAAGCTTATTTCATGTAACAATAATTTGAAGAAAAGGAAACAGAGCTGACAGATCTTCAAAGACACTTTCCATGCAGCACAAAAGCTGTATCCATTCCCAGGAACAAGAAATCCAGCAAGAAAGGGAAAAGACCAAGGTGGCTGATTCGGGACCTGCAGGACAAACTTCTAGGCAAGAAGGAGCTGCACAGACAGTTCAAGCAGGGACAGGTTTCCTAGTGAGCATACAGAGATGCTGCCTACTTATGTAGGGAGGAGGTCAAGAAGACCAAGGTGCAGCAGGAGCTCAGTTTGTCAAAAGATACTAAAAATAACAAGAAGGGCTTCTACAAGTATATAAACCAGAAATGAAAGCTTAAAGTGTATTCTCTTTGAATGTAAGAATGGTGGACTCTCAAGTGTGCATGAGGAGAAGACTGAAGTACTCAGTGACCTCTTTTCTTTGGTCTTCACTGGCATGGCCTCTCTTCATGCCTCCCAAGATGAAGGAATACAAGATCAGGGGAGAAAGTTCCACTTGCCATCAGGAAAAACAAGGTTTAGGACCATCTGAGGAACCTGAATGTCCACAAGTCCATGGGACCTAAGGAAATGGTCTGATGTAGTTGCCAAGCCACTTTCCATGATATTTGAGAAAGTCATGGTGGTCAGATGAAGTCCCTAGTGGCTGGATGAAGGCAAATATTACACCCATTTTCAAAAACAGTAGAAAGGAGGATGATGAGAACTGGCAACCTGTCAGCCTCCCCTCTGTGCCTGTGAAGATTCTCCTAGAAGCTATGCTACAGCACATGAGGCAGACAGCACAGCTTGACCATGGGCAAGTCTCACCTGACAAACCTTGTGGCTTTCTACAATGGAATGACTACATCAATGGATATGAAAAGACCAATTGATACTATCGATCCAACTTCCCAAGGCCTTTGGCATGGTCTCCCACAACATCCTTCTCTGTAAGTTGGAGAGATGCAGATTTGATGGGTGGACTCTTCAGTAAATAAGGAACTGGCTGTATGGAGGGTGGCTGTTGATGGCTCAATATCCAGGTGGAGATCCCACTAGGGATCTGTGCTGTGACTGGTGCTGTTTAATATCTTCATCAATGAAATAAACAGTGGAATTGAGTGTACCCTCAGAAAGTTTGCAGACCAAACCAAGCTGAGTAGAGCAGTTGAAAAACCAGAGGGATGGGAGTTTTCAACTCAGAGTAACAACAAAAAGCAGGCGTTATTAAATGTACATGAAACACTGGCTCATAGGAAGAAATTATGTAAAGAGCTTCTGTTCTTTATCTGTCCTCACAGTAAAGTTTATATGAAATTGAATGGTCAGAACAGCAGCAATTAAAAATGTTCACACAAGATGATATTAAACCATGGGATCTGTTTCGTAATGCAAAACCAAACAAGTTTCAGAAAGGGAGCTTAGGCANACCTGAAACAAGAATGTTATTCTCTCAGCAGAGTGGTTAGAAATTACTGATGGAGGGATCCCCAAATGGCCCCAGCCCCAACCTCTCTCATTTATACCAGGCTGCACAAACCCCCTTGAGTAAAGTCTACTGGCATAACCTGGGCTGTTGAATAAAACGCATTTTCGTTATGAACAACTCAACATTAACATAATTCAGAGTTTCTGACTTCAGCATGAAAACACATCAGATCAGGTGACAAATCCTACTTCTCTGACTTCAGGTGGTTTGAGTAATGGCTGGAACTACTCATTCTAAAACTAGTGTCTGGACATGTCAAAATAGTTTAAATATCCTTTCCAGAGTGTGCAAAATTGAAGTTAACTATTCACTTCATTTAAAATATTCTTCATGCTTCAATGAAGCTATTACTTACAGTACTGTAAACCTTTCCATTTTTTAATAAAAAATGCTCCCATCAGACAAAGCTTATTTCATGTAACAATAATTTGAAGAAAAGGAAACAGAGCTGACAGATCTTCAAAGACACTTTCCATGCAGCACAAAAGCTGTATCCATTCCCAGGAACAAGAAATCCAGCAAGAAAGGGAAAAGACCAAGGTGGCTGATTCGGGACCTGCAGGACAAACTTCTAGGCAAGAAGGAGCTGCACAGACAGTTCAAGCAGGGACAGGTTTCCTAGTGAGCATACAGAGATGCTGCCTACTTATGTAGGGAGGAGGTCAAGAAGACCAAGGTGCAGCAGGAGCTCAGTTTGTCAAAAGATACTAAAAATAACAAGAAGGGCTTCTACAAGTATATAAACCAGAAATGAAAGCTTAAAGTGTATTCTCTTTGAATGTAAGAATGGTGGACTCTCAAGTGTGCATGAGGAGAAGACTGAAGTACTCAGTGACCTCTTTTCTTTGGTCTTCACTGGCATGGCCTCTCTTCATGCCTCCCAAGATGAAGGAATACAAGATCAGGGGAGAAAGTTCCACTTGCCATCAGGAAAAACAAGGTTTAGGACCATCTGAGGAACCTGAATGTCCACAAGTCCATGGGACCTAAGGAAATGGTCTGATGTAGTTGCCAAGCCACTTTCCATGATATTTGAGAAAGTCATGGTGGTCAGATGAAGTCCCTAGTGGCTGGATGAAGGCAAATATTACACCCATTTTCAAAAACAGTAGAAAGGAGGATGATGAGAACTGGCAACCTGTCAGCCTCCCCTCTGTGCCTGTGAAGATTCTCCTAGAAGCTATGCTACAGCACATGAGGCAGACAGCACAGCTTGACCATGGGCAAGTCTCACCTGACAAACCTTGTGGCTTTCTACAATGGAATGACTACATCAATGGATATGAAAAGACCAATTGATACTATCGATCCAACTTCCCAAGGCCTTTGGCATGGTCTCCCACAACATCCTTCTCTGTAAGTTGGAGAGATGCAGATTTGATGGGTGGACTCTTCAGTAAATAAGGAACTGGCTGTATGGTTACATCTGGAGGGTGGCTGTTGATGGCTCAATATCCAGGTGGAGATCCCACTAGGGATCTGTGCTGTGACTGGTGCTGTTTAATATCTTCATCAATGAAATAAACAGTGGAATTGAGTGTACCCTCAGAAAGTTTGCAGACCAAACCAAGCTGAGTAGAGCAGTTGAAAAACCAGAGGGATGGGAGTTTTCAACTCAGAGTAACAACAAAAAGCAGGCGTTATTAAATGTACATGAAACACTGGCTCATAGGAAGAAATTATGTAAAGAGCTTCTGTTCTTTATCTGTCCTCACAGTAAAGTTTATATGAAATTGAATGGTCAGAACAGCAGCAATTAAAAATGTTCACACAGGATGATATTAAACCATGGGATCTGTTTCGTAATGCAAAACCAAACAAGTTTCAGAAAGGGAGCTTAGGCAAAACTGTAGCCATCAGTTATCAAAATGGCCCCTTTCCTGCAACTTACTGCAAGTTGTCAGTCCTGATTTTATGTAAAATAGAGCAAATTTTGTAGTTAACTTTTCAGCTAGGCCTATTCTGTTCTGACAAACTGAAATTAACAGCATATTGTTCACAAACAGTTAGCTCTCAGACTGATAAAACCTGATTATACCAAGGAATGGTATGCAAGAGGCTTTCATTTTCATTTATTGCTATTGCAATTGAGGTCAGCAAATTTGTTATTTGCCCCGCCAGAGGCTGGAAGCGGAAAGATGTAGAGGGGTCCCACCTGCAAATAGGGGCAGACAGGGAAGGTGACCAAGCATTGACCAACAGGAGTATTCCATCCCATCTGCCCCATGTTCAGTATA
>VZTY01000329.1:53529-70609 GCA_013400935.1 Turnix velox
TGGAGGGTGGCTGTTGATGGCTCAATATCCAGGTGGAGATCCCACTAGGGATCTGTGCTGTGACTGGTGCTGTTTAATATCTTCATCAATGAAATAAACAGTGGAATTGAGTGTACCCTCAGAAAGTTTGCAGACCAAACCAAGCTGAGTAGAGCAGTTGAAAAACCAGAGGGATGGGAGTTTTCAACTCAGAGTAACAACAAAAAGCAGGCGTTATTAAATGTACATGAAACACTGGCTCATAGGAAGAAATTATGCAAAGAGCTTCTGTTCTTTATCTGTCCTCACAGTAAAGTTTATATGAAATTGAATGGTCAGAACAGCAGCAATTAAAAATGTTCACACAAGATGATATTAAACCATGGGATCTGTTTCGTAATGCAAAACCAAACAAGTTTCAGAAAGGGAGCTTAGGCAAAACTGTAGCCATCAGTTATCAAAATGGCCCCTTTCCTGCAACTTACTGCAAGTTGTCAGTCCTGATTTTATGTAAAATAGAGCAAATTTTGTAGTTAACTTTTCAGCTAGGCCTATTCTGTTCTGACAAACTGAAATTAACAGCATATTGTTCACAAACAGTTAGCTCTCAGACTGATAAAACCTGATTATACCAAGGAATGGTATGCAAGAGGCTCTCATTTTCATTTATTGCTATTGCAATTGAGGTCAGCAAATATGTTATTTGCCCCACCAGAGGCTGGAAGCGGAAAGATGTAGAGGGGTCCCACCTGCAAATAGGGGCAGACTGGGCAGGTGACCCAAAATTGACCAACAGGAGTATTCTATCCCAGCTGCCCCATGCTCAGTATAATAGCTGAGGGATCAAAGGCTCATTCCTTCTTCTTCAATGGCCAATGTCAAATACTCTCTCTGCTCATCTGCCTTTGATCCCAATCTGAGCAATCCTGTCTCCAGATCCAGCATCCAGCTACTGACCATCGCTGACCCCAGTCTGGGACCTTTCCTGTGTCTGCTGGGGACAAGACCATCATCCTGGGAGATTGGTACAGTTTTGTATACATAGTATACCTTTTTATCTTTTTCCTTTTGATTGTATTTATTATTTCATTATCTCTTAAAGTAGTTTAGAATTTTTCTAAGCTCACAAATCTCTTTATTTCTTCCTCTCCTCTCCCTTGAGAGATGAGTGGGAGTGGAATCTGTCATTCAGAGTGACCTATTGGGCCTAACCTGACACACAGCTGAAGCATTTGGTACTGACAGTTCTCAGATGTGGGAAACTAGACTAGGCAGATGATGGACGTAATCCTATATAACAGTCTCAACATTCCAGTTGCAGTATATAGAGGTTACTAGGGCTTTTTTTTTTGTGTCCATGAATAACACCAAACTTTCCGTGACAACCTTCTGCACCACCCTAGACCTAAACAATTACAACAAACAACAGATTTGTGTAAGCATAACCCTATGAACCACAAAGGTGCAATACTATCAGTTAAGTCAATCTTTAAACTCTTTATACCTTTCTTTAAAATAGATATTTATTATGAAAAGCAGTTGTGAAAAGTAAGAGTTAATTCATTAAGTTTTATTCACAAGTACTGTATTGAATAGAAAGACAAAATTTTCTAGAGTTCTTAGATTTGGAATCTCTGCTAGCAGCAGAAATTCTTTCACAAGAAATCTTTTTCCTTTTGTTATCAATAAATACTTTTAACCCAGCATCAATTTTTAAACTTTAAGCCCCGATTTTCAGCTAATGTCTGTGTTTCAGCATGTCTGTGTTTAACTCCCTATAGCCATCACAAACCCAAAGTATCACTAGGAAACACCAGAGGTTCCTGGTCTCTGTCCCACCTGAATAGTAAGAATGACTAGATATCACTCCCAATATGTGTCTCTCTAAACTCTTACAAAGGGACACATCAGCCTATGATTTCACTCTCACTTGGTGACCATCTTGATGACTCTTCTATTGCTTCATGGTCTTTACCATCCACCTGAGTTACTGGAAAACAGGGTCTGGGGCAGAGTAACAGTGGATTTATCTGAAGCTGCAATGCTTTCTGACAGCCTAATAAATGTTTCATTGCCTGCTTTAACAATGACAGTATTTCCTAATTCCTCAGTAGAGCTGCATAAAAACCCTAAATATTCAGGTTTTTAAAGCACAGCTGGTATGATCCTAAAATTTAAATGTACATTTGGCAAACTTGCCCAATGACAAACACTTCTTGTCTGCTGCACAAGAAAAGGTGGAAGTCTCTAACAATGCACTATTGTCCACAGACCTCCAGATCTGGCTTATCCTGTCTTCAGTAATATTACACAAATTGGGATGCAGATCAACTATAAAGCATTCCTTAGGACAATTACTGCAACCAACAGCTGCTTTTTAAATAAAAAAATTAAGGTTCTTCCAGACTTTTCCTCACATACAGAAACAAGTTCCTTAGTACTGCATGGCAGGGAGGCATGCCGTTATGTGAGATGCCTGGGATAGCAAGAGAGCATGCTACACTGGGAATTTCAAAAATATGCCTCAGAGATAATATGGAGGCTGTGCACATTCAGAAACAGGCAGTTGTGAAGAACTATTTTGTCACTAGTGGTGACACTATTTTTTACCAGTGGTGTGCAACATACATCCACAGTGCTCTGAGGATAGGCCCTACACCTTGTGAAAGCTGGGGACTAACGGGGACCCTTCTGCCCTTGATCTGTTTATTCAGATTCTCTGAAGTTGAATATTTTGTTGTACTTTACATCAGTGCTTTAGGAGAGCACCAACAATTCACACCCCTTGATTCACCATGGCAAGAGCAGTCCCACAGGGCACCAACTGGTTACTTTTTCAGTAAAACTAAAGCTGCAGTAGTACCCGAGATAGCCTCCTAAAGCACTCCAGCCATTCATTCCTCCGCACCTTGACCAAAGCAAAATCTGCCAGACAAGTAGTCAGTGGGCCTCTGCATCCACAGTTTTACTCTGGTCTGCTGGTCTTCTCTGCTGATGTTGCTGATGAGTTCGGGAAGCTAATGTCAATTTACAGAGGACTTTGGTGGACAAAGGATTAGTCTTCACTCACCATTGTCTGCACTGATTGCTACATCTTAGGCAGCACAAGCAACTGAGACACAAAAAAGATCAACCATGACATATTTTTGCAGCTTAAGAATGGTCCATACCTGCCTATTGATTGATCTCCCAGGGCAGCTAGGGCTGCTTCACAGCCTGCAGCTTAGCACAGCTTAAAAGCACATTTTAGCTATTACTCAAAAAAGTACCCTTTGCTTTTCTCATCTGGAGGATGTGATTGAACCAGATGAATGTAGCTGCTCTTGCTCTGACTAGAGGCTGCACTGTGCTACAAACTGCCATTCCCATCCCCCTTATGCAGGACACCACAAAGAATAAGTTGCTTCTGTTTCTCCTTGGCAGCTTTTCAGTATATTTTGTGCAACAGCATGATGTTGTTGCTACAGATTTCCAGCATTGCAAGGAGATGTTTAAATTTTGAAACCATGTGGTCATTTATGAAAGCACAATAATAATATCTTATGTCCCTTGAAAAACAATACCAAGCATAAATCAGCTGTCAGTATCCATTTAAAGACATCCTGCTTGACAACATCAGGATGTGCATAGTACAGTATATTTAGACAAAAAACATCTATATCCTTTACGCAGGAATAATTTTTAGCATCCCGTTTGTCCCCCTCTTCCTTTTCCCTTCTAAAGCATGGACAATAGGGTGCATATCTTGTTACTCAGTTGTCCATGAAGCTAAAATCTGCATTTCCTCTCCAAGCACCTAGAAACTGGCTAGGCTGACTGGGTTTTCAGCTGAAACCAACTGGGGAAAAGCTAAATGAACCAATTAGGACAGGAAATAATGCAGTTGAAGCTTGCATCTGTCAGTATTAATTGTCAGATTGTTGTTTTTAGGACAGGAAACTGATGAACTGGACAAAGAGCAGCACAGGCATCTGCCAAGGCCCTGGAAAGGTCTAGAATAGGAAAGTAGAGTGTGGGGAAGTAGGGACTCTGCTCTGAGTAAGCATAGTTCAGTGACTGTTGATGCCATTCTTATTCATTCCTGTCAACTGTTAATACTGTCCCACTCCACCACCTAAATCAGAGCAGCTGGTGTATATATCTCTGGCTTTTATCAGTAAGGTGAAAACACATGACTCTATGAAATTATTTAGAATGGAAGGGACCTTTAAGTTCCTCAGGTCCAACTGTCAGCCTAACAATGCCGTGATCACCACTAAACCATACATCCTAAAGCACTGCACCTATCTGTCTTTTAAATACTTGCAGGGATGGTGATTCAGCCACTTTCCTGGTTCAAGCGAATTCCAGTAGTTGATAAACCTTACAGTGAAGATATTTTTTTCTAATACCAATCCAGATCTCCTTCCCTTATAGCTTGAGGCCATTTCCTCTTGTTCTGTCTCTTCTTATCTACCAAAAGAGATTAACCTCCACCTCTGCCTATGGCAAGGGGGTTGGAACTGGATGATCTTTAAGGCCTCTTCCAACACAAACTATTATATGACTCTATTCTATGATTCTCTTTACAACCTCCTTCCAGGTAGCTGCAGAGACCAGTAATGTTTCCCCTCAGGCTCTATTCCTCAGACTAAACAATCCCAGATCCCTCAGCCACTCTTCATAAGCCACTCCTGATCACCCACCACCTATGATTCCCTTCCCAGCACCTCAATATCCTTTTTTACGTTGAGGGACCCAAAACTGGATACACTACTCAAGATGGGGCCTCACCACTGACAAGTACAAGGAAACAATCACTTCCCCCAGGCCTACTGGCCACACTATTCTGATACAGGCCAGGATGCTACTGGCCTTCTTGGCCACCTGGGCATTCTGCTGGCTCATATTCAGCCAGCAGTAAGTAAATACCTCCAGGTTATTTTATGCCACAATGCTGTCCAAGTGCTTTTCCCCAAGTTTGTAACACTGCATGGGGTTGTCACCAAAGTGCAGCACTCAGCATTTGGCTTTGTTGAATCTCATCCCATCCACCTCAGACCATTGATTCAGCTTGTCCAGATGCCTCTGCTGATGGAGATCTCTTCCTCAAGCAGATACACACTGCTGCACAACTGCCATTGGCGTACTAACTGAGAGTACACTCAGTTCCCTTTTCCAGGTCATTATAAAGGTATTAAAAAGAACTAAACCAAATACTGAGCCATAATACTCACGTCAAAGGTCTCACTAGGGAAACAGAAACAATGACCAAAATTAACTCCACTTTCACATGGCAATCTACATCTAGCCTTTTCAAATGCATAGCTATCCTTTTCAAATTTTCATGGAGACACAGACCTTGAAAGGGGATTCTAGAATTTTTGTTTACTCTGCATCCTCTGGAGAATAGTGCCACAAGAACCTACAGCAATCTCTGTCTTGCTGAAAATTGTCACAGAGCTGTTGCTCAGCCAGTGACAAGGATGGCAACAAGTGTAAGAAATGCCAGGGAAGTGGGCAGAGAGTGGCTGTCCCAATTCCAGCTGACCCATAGCAGAGGAGACAATAATGAAAAATAGGTAGAGATCTGACCCATATTGCTGTTAGTGATGACACAATCCTGATGGCAGATCATGTGGGGGCAAGATGAGGATCATGTGCCCTTTCCTCAGCATCTGGGAAACTGTTCAACCCAAAATTAGAAGAATCTTTCCTCTGCTTTAATATAATTGTATTTCATGGTTGCATCATTTTAAATATAAACACTTCATGCTTTAAAGTTTTAAACAATGATCATGTTACACTGACAGCCTTATTTTGAGGAAATCTTATAAATACCAATATGTTTGGTTCTGCATTGCAGTCCTCTTGCTACTTTGAAATAGCCAGTAATCTCTACTGAATGATCATATTCTTCTCTCCCAGAGGGATCTAACATAGAAATGGACTTATCACAAAAATAAAAGATTACTTTTCCATTAAAAAATCTTAGTTATGCATGTTTAGGATCAGTTCCATGAGGTTTCCATACTCACTCTACCTCTTGCTTTTTCCCTGCCTCCCTCCCTCTTTTTGAGAGAAATTTTTAAAGCAGTAAATGGCAGGATTCCAGGGATTGTGTTACTGTCAGAAATTAATTTAAAATTAAAAAAAAAAAAAAGAAGGAGAGGCCACTAACTTTAAAGGGAAAAAAAGGTGGGGGTAGGGGGAGTGCATTCCCTCTGCATCTGGGGCCTTAGATCTTGTATGTGTAACAAATGACATTTTACCTTGAAAATGGTTCCCCCTTCTCTGCTTTTCCTCCTGTCCACCAAACATGGGTAATTGCACAGAGCTTTTCCCTTTTTCTACTCCATTAAGAGACATAAAATATAACTTCTGCAATTGCATCTTCCTGTTTTATAAGGAAGTGATAGAGACTAGTAAAAAATCTGGTTCACACAGTCTTCCTAGGTTTTACATTTAAGAAAGTGAAATGGTGGCTGAGAAGTGATGTGGAAAACTAGCTTTGTAGAGGAAGATTTTGGAAAAAGGAAACTGGATCTGTTTTCAGGAGGGTTGATTCTGCCACTACCTAATGAATTGGACATTTTCAACGTAACTACTTCTGTTTATTTTTACAACCTTGTCCTCACATCCACTACAAAAACAGTGTCTTTCACAGCAGCTTTCTGGGACTAGTCTAAAACAAATAGCCAAGAAGCCTCAGCTAAGCCTGGGAAAGGCTCAGCATGCCTGAGATGACCTGCTTGTGGGGCATCCTTAACATAATTTCTTACAACTCATTAGAAAGATGCTGACCTTCTCTGGCTATTTTTCAGTTAAATTATGCTTTACATTTTATTTTCTTCCCTAATAACATCTAATTATTTACGCTTCTTTAAACTCTGTTGAGTACTGAGCTCATATTTTCATCTCAATCCCAAATTGTAATGGTTAGCTCAGAAACTGCTGTTCAGCAAGGAGAACTTATAACCCCTTTCTCTCCATTTGTATCGCTTTAATTTTATCTACCTTGAATGGTCTGTAAAGCTAACAATATGCCAGCATGTGTCTCTAAGCCTCTTTTGAGAATGCTATGAAGTTTGGAGGGTCAAGATACTTTTTACCAAGGCCATGTGGACGCTATCCATCCACCAGTTCTATTGAGTGTATCCTACTGGCAAATCTTTCTACACTCACAAAAGGCTAAGAAACCAGCACACCTTTGAACATGCATTTCAGTTCAATAAATTAGAGTTTTACAAATCCAGTGCTGGGAACAAGGGTCAAGGCTGGTATCCTCATAGGAAAATCCTCTAGGTTTCACCTCTTCTGTACTTCCCTCTGAGTATCTAAATCTATCCTACATTTGCCATAGTACTCCAGCACAGAAAGGAGGGGTGGCTGGCAAAGAGATAGTATAAAGCTATTTAAAGGACAAACTCTACCTGGCCATTTGCTGAATGAAGAGCAAAGCATTTACATCAAGAGTTCCTTGAAAAGCGCATCCTCAAAACAAAATCAAAACCAAGATCCCAAATTTTGCATTGGTACTTTCCAGAAAAATCCAAATGTATCCTCATATTGCAGTATTGAAATAGTATTGCAATAGTCTGATTCAGTGACTCTTGAAAAAGTTGCAGCACAATGCACTCTTTATAACTTTTTAGCAGTAATTAAATGCAAAACAGATCACTTGGCTTTCTACTCAATCTTCTTGGAGCACACCCAGATTGTCCACAGATGGTCAGCAAACCTTTTCAGAAGCTAGCAATGCTTCTGCTATGATCAAGGGCTCCAGATTTACATTGAGGAGTTATTACTATAACTCATTATTTACATAATGAGGATCCTACCTCATCACTTTTGCCTTTTGAAAACAAAGTAAGAGTTGGCCCTTGCTTTGAAGAGTTCAAATACCCATCCTATGGTGACAAATTTTCTTCATGTCTCTGAGAAGTATTTTATGCACTGTGTTTTCATATTTCTTCCTGACACGCCACAATTTTCCTTCCCCATGACAATTCCTTGTGTCTATGTTTTCCCTCAGGATCTTAACAATATAAAAACTTTTTAGGTGTGTTTGGATTTTATCCAAATTTTTTTCCTTTATTGCTTTTTTTCCTACTCTCAGATCCATAATTAAAACCACATTATTAATAAAAGTCACTCATTCCTTTTTTAGCTGAAGCATACAAACCAAGGGTTTAACTCTTCAGCTGCAAACTTGGCTTCTTGACTCTGTTTCTGCAATGCATAAGCTTTCCAACTCTAAAAGGACAGGCTCAAATTTCTCTGTAATAGGTCTTCACATAGCAACAAGCAAATATTTTCCATCCGTAGAAGAAAATTGGGTACAAGGAAAAGGAATGAAAACTGAGCCCTAAATCCACCAACTTGAGGATTTCTTCCCAGAATCTACCTACTAATAAAAAGGAACCAGAGCAGCCAAATGCCTCCAAAAAGAAAAACTGCTGCAAATAGCATTTTCTGGCTGAGCTACAGAATTAGAGTAATACTGAGCTCTTACAAAGGGTGTGCCTGATGTTAAACTCTGAAGGTTTGTGGTCATTGTATCGATCCTATGCTTCTAGCACTTTCTAAAAACAAGAAACTTTTCTAAATATCAAAATACAGAGAAGTAACATAGTACATGAACATCCATCTTCCAAATGAGCTACATGGATTACACATATTTTGCAAATATTTAAATTCCTTTCCTTGTCCTCAAATTCTCTAGGTGCCACTCTTCCTTTCGCTTCTGTCTCCATCGGGCCCCTTTCCACAGGGAGCTGTGCCCAAGAGCCAGAAGTCTGCACTGTGCTGTGTACCAAGAGATCACAGCCTTTCTAACCTTCCTACTTGTGAGCTGGGATGTCTTGAAAATTCAAAGGTTTCTCTAACCCTCATTTCCAACATCAGCCTCAAAAGTGACATCCTCATAGCTGCTGGGGAATGCAGCTGTCCTAGGACATCAGTGCCATGAGGGAGGCGCTGCCTTGGGCAGTTTGGCCAAGTCCTTTGAGGATCCTGGATATTAACACTGAAACACTGACTGTGACTGCGTGTTTCACCATGAACCAACATAATGACTAACAAAGTGAGTGACACTCACTTGACCACTAATGTTGCCCAAATGGAGGGCTCTTCCACATGAAAGCTTGCTCCATGCAGCAATCAATGCTTAATTCTAAGCATAATTCATACCACTACCTGGAGACACAGACTGGGGTAAGAGCAGGCACCAGCAATCACAGCTGTAAGGAAACCTGGTGGAATTTCCCGCTATTGCTGTCCTGAATCCCTTGGCAGATTGCAGGAGATGGGTACAGCCCAAAGAAAGAAATGGTGAAAAAAAGTAAGTGAGATCATCATTTCTGGTATGTCTTCCCAGTGGTTTGCTTTTTTTTTTTCCATATGTATTACCTTCCTTTCTCCACCACTATCCACAGCCAGGTGCTGGTCCCAACTGGGTGAGAGGAAAAAATTGTATGTCCTCTATTTTAAGAACATGGTCAGCCAGACATGGCAAAGAATTTTCCTAAATGTAATTGCAGTGGAACACACCAGTTTTTAGCTATTCCTCCAGTTGTATGTGAAGAACATTTGGGCTACATTCTCAGCTCCAACTACTTATTACTGAGTATTTTAAGATACAGTGATTACATTACACAGCATTTTATGTAGATGTGCCCATGCTTACAGAGTGACAAGACCCTTGAAATTTATTTCCCCTGCTGTCCCCTTCCTGAATTCTGCAGCATTTTTCTTTCAAATGAGTAACAAAACAATTTACTCATGGTCACAGTGATGCACTGAGGAGAAAAATTATCTTCAGCATAGCTGGTTTCCTTTGAAATTTGCTTTGGCAGTATTCATATTACCTGTATACAAAAAAAGAATCATGCAAAATAGGAGACTCATAGTATCCCTACCAAAATCTTTCTGGGATATATCAAACCAGAAATATGAGATTCTCATATATTTTTTCTTCTGTACTACACATCACAAAGTGGAGTTTTTCCCTGTAAATTCACAAAGGAAGGGTGGATAATTAAATATACAAAAAGTGACAAAAAACAGTGCAAACAGTGTGCAAACAGTGATGCCACCTACTACCATGATGCTGAAAGCAATGTCTCTAGCCCCGATCTAAAAATGTCACCACTTTTATTCAAAGAACTGGCCTGTTCCTCTATAGGAGTGTACAGAATCCTCAGAAATACGTAAAAGAAAAGGGCTTCAGCACATAGAAGAAAAAGAAAGCAGACAGACTGATAGTCTGCTCAGGACTGTCTGGCTATCCTGAGCACAATACATTGGAAGGGAGAAGCACTTCTAAAGAGAAGATGACCTGGTATGAGAGAGGTTTCATTTTATATGTCTGAATCCTTAGGTACTTCTAAACAACCTTGATGCTGCTACCAGCATGTTTTTAATCCTGTCAGCAATGATTTTGCCTGCTTACCATTTACTTTCATAGAAAATTAAGCATGTTGATTCTATGATTCTATGAAACTCATTTGATTCTATGAGTTTTCTTTTTAATGCCAAAAGTACCTCCTGCAGATCTGTAGCACAAGCAGATAGAGATAAAATTGAAGTGTGGTAGAACCAACTTAAAAGTGCTTTCTGTTCATATAGCTATTTGCTATTTGAGAAACCTCTTTGCCTATCCCTTTCAGCCCTTCAAACACTAAACTTAGTATAGAATTATATCCACTGGTCCTCTTATGTTGACTGATGTAGTTACCCCACTGTAGAAAGCCATTAGGTTGGTCAGGCAGGACTTGCCCTCGGTGAAGCCAAATCACCTCCCTGTTCGCCACATGTCACAGCATAGCTTCCAGGAGAATCTGCTGGAGATCAACGGGAAGGCACTGCTGAGCATCAGCTGAACCCAAGGCATGGCAATACTTCAAATGAAGAATACCATTACTGATCCTTGCTTTCTTTCATATGCATATACAAGTATACAGAAGCATTCATGCCTCTACTTTTTGTGGAATCCTAGCACTACAGAGTTGGAAGGGACCTCCAAAGGAAGGGGACCGTCAGCACACTGCAGTCTCACATGGAATGAGGCAGATTTCCTTTGGTGTAAAAACTTGCTTTGCTGATCTTAATAGACATGATTTCATTCCAGACAAGATTTTCTCCTTCATGGTCAAATTGAGATGATATTCAAATGATTAACACAAAGTAATTGCATGTGTCTTCTTAAATCTCACCACCAGCATAAATAAAAATTAATTAGGGCAAATCTGGGTTGTTTTTCTCTAACATGAACTGATAATTCATTAAGTTTTCAGGGTCAGCTTCAAGTTTTTCCTGTCTGCACAGAGACCCTGGCCAGATTTCCAAACCAAGAGTGCATTTTTTAGCTGGGTGAGGCTAAGGCAAATGCAAATGTATGAAGAAATCATGAAGATGTCCAGATGCAGCTGTGCTGTTGAATGGTATCTATACTGCACTACCAGGAAAATACATACAAAACCAGCATACAAATACACAGAAACTATGTGAAAATGTCAAGGGGTACATTTCAAAGACTGTCTGCTCTGGGTAGGCAACCAATGTAACCAAGAACTGAATACTGTATTTGTTAAACAAAATGAACCACAAGTGATAAATAGGGAGAAATCCACAATTTTATTGAATCATACTCAACTGTACTCAAAGTGTTTTACTGTAATGCAATCCCCTTTAATTCTGACATCTATGTTTTATTCATTAAAGGCATGAACTGTAGATTCAAATGGTGAACTCTGTTGTGACAAAGTATTTCTGACTTTGCATCTGTTGCACAGAAATCACAGCCACTTGCATGGCAGTTCTGCTATTTAATTTTCTAACTTCAGGAAGAGAGGAGCTGTAAAACCAGAGTGTGGATTCCTGTAAAATGCAAAGACTGTGCAAAAACTACACAGTGAATTTTGCAGAGGGGAATAATTTGTTTTGCAAATAAATAAACAAATAACATTTGGTTTCTAGCTTTCTTATGAAAGTCCAAAAACAACAGTAACACTATTTACCATAAAATTATAAGGCAAGAAAAACAATTTAGATAACAGTAAAGGTCTTAGTTGTATTTTTGTAAACCTACAGGCAAGCTTTTATTCAACTACAGCTTGGTTCAAATACCACAGCCCATACAAAACCCACATTCTTTTCCCTTGTCTCTTTCCTTCTATTCCTCTCCAAGTCACATACGGTCAGATCATGCATTGTGTGTCAGGAAGGCTGAAACACAGAACAAAATTTACATAAGATACCACTCCACATGAATTTCAAAACCCAGATAACTTACTAGGGTGATAAAGTGTCCAGGTATCAGCACTGTCCTCATAGTCATGAGATTTACAGTAACAAAGCTTCTTCAAACTTCTTTTTTAAGAAGGAGCCATATTAGAGAAGTAATTTAGGCAATTCTTGTGATTGCCACTTCACATCCTCAACTTCTTTAATTTAATTGTATTTCTGCAGTTGGTTATCTCTGTGAAACCTAATAGATCTTCTTCATCTGACATTTCAAAGGAAGACAAAACTTGCCTGTCTCATTTAAAAACCAAACCAAACAAAACAAACACCCAAAATGCAACAAAAATCCACAAAAAAATATGGATAAAAAAGATTCCTTCAACTTGACAACTTGTTTAAGTATTGTCAGTTCCTGATACATTACCTGCATTTCAATTCCTTTGAAAACTTAAAAAGTTATGTGTGTCAACAGAAATATAAACTTCAGTGGGACAAGCAGCTTTCCACCCTCCACAATGTCCAACACCTGTATGTATCATCTGTAGTATATCACTTCTTAATGTGTTTTTTTCATGCACCCAGATACTGACACGATGCCTCTTCCTTTGTTACACTTCTGAACTACGTGGATTTTCAGAGAAAGCAGCATGACAGCACAACTTATGATTAAAAAAAAGCATGTTTTAATAGAGCAGACTACAGAAGGTAAACGATTTCATATTTAGTTGATATCTAGATGTCAGTGTTAGTTTGATTCAAGTTGCCTTTCACCATTTAGATGAAAACAGAAAATATTAAATATAAATAAGTGCCTATGTTGGACATCAGCAGTTCAGTAGTGATCAAAAAGCATTTAATCTACCAACAAGACAAAAAAATGGAGAAAGAAAAAGAATTACTACAGCACATGAAGAGGAGAAAGAGGAGAAGGTAGAAGTGGGACTGAAGTACTCACCTTCACATTTATATTAAGTAGTATTGGTCAGATTTCTCTTATCCCATCATGCATCACAAGGGTCTTTTTCTATTAAGGTAGTGAATGGAAATTTTGAATTCTTATCCAAGAGCTGGAGAAGACACAGGAGTCCCTTATGTTTCAAGAACGTTCATCTGTATATTCTCAAATAATATAGGACATTCAACAAGGTGAATGGTAAGCAATAACTACTCAGACAAAGGTTTCCAGTTGGCACCCAGAATAATCTGGTGTTTTGCATAAATACAAAATGTTCCCTCTGAATTAATCTCTAAAACACTGGAAGCTTTCCATGAAAGCATATTTCTTGAAATATTGGGCTAGTGGGCTCAAAAGTAAGCTCCAGGAGCAAATTTTATACTGAAATGAGAATGATGCTTTGAGTTTGCAACTCAGTAAAGCACTCTGAAATTTTATATTATTTATGATCAGAAAGTTACTCAGAGAATTTCCTGTTCCTGGTAAGCTAAATGATCTGGGGAAAACTAGAGAAAATTGGTGATACCATTTTCTTGGAGTGAAAGATTAAATATATAACTATTATGTACAGTTGCAGTATTTTGCACTTCCTGTGACTGGCCAGAAGTCACGACTAGGCTAGCCTAGTCAAAACAGAAAAATAAGTCAGATTTTATCACAATAATTTAAATTCTTTGCTCCACATACTTGTATCCTAGATGTTGCCTACTGCCATTTCTAACTACATGTGAACCTCCTAAATGTGGCTCATTTATGAGAAAAGTTTGTCTCATCCATCTACAACACAGAAACCTACTGTTTGCTTGCTGCCAGACCCAGCTACTCCCTGATCTTGGTGGAGGGAAGAAGTGACTCATCTTCCACTCCTCCTAGGTTTTGGATCCAGGCTTTAAGGATAGCTTTAGAGGAGCAAATGCACGTAGCTGTGACAGCCTGATTTGGATCCAGGTTTCTTATCTTACTTTCACACACATTTGTGGCCACATACACACACCAAGATACACACACACCTGCCAAAGACTCAAGGATAAACACAGGCACACAACTGCACAATGCATCTCCTAGTTATCTTCAGTCAGCATGGTAGCCTGTCCTTCTGATATCAGTATGACCAAATCTATGACCTCAACTCTGGAAACCTTTGTGACTCCATTCCTATAGGATAGAATACCACTTGAGCCAAGGAGACCACTTAAGCAAGTAGTAGCCTCAGGACAAAAGTTTTTAAGTAAAACAATTCAATTCCTCAAAATCATGATTTTTTTTTCCCCCACTTCATGGCAACCTCTGACCTCACGTCTGGGGGTGATGGATGAGGTGAGAGAGAGCCATGGGAGGAGACCTGAGGATAGTTGCTGGCATGTTACAGCTAGAAGTCATTAACAGACTTATTTTCCTCAGAGGGAAATAAGAATTACTTCAAATCAAGAAAAATAAACACCAGAAGAATCAGCTGCGCTGAGTGGGTCACGTAAAATATGAATGTGGCCAAGGTTTGCAAGTCCAAGGGGAATCCAACTTTGTGAGCTTACCGCAGAAAAATGCACGCCCCAGCCCTGCGCTCCTATAAAAATGCTGAAATGAAAGAGCAAAGCCCTTCCTGAACATATAGAGAAAACTACATAAATTATTGCAGTCCACAGCTTGTCAGGCAGTTCTTCCGTACTGAGATGCTGACCGATAGTTTATCTGTAGTGCATTTTTTATTTGCCCAGCATAGGCCAAAGAGTAGACAGAAAAAGTAAAATGTGTTCCCTGGCAAATGCCAAAGCAAAACTTTGGTACATGGAAAAGAAATCTCTCCTGATGTTTGTTTTGGCAGGAATAGTTTCAGCAGACGCTATTACAATCCTGTCCCCTTGCAAAGCAAAGCAAAGCTCCACATATTAAAACTGCTGGATTGATCCCTTCCCACATGGCAATGTTACTAGAGATGGAAGAACACAGGCAAACCTGTTTTGCCATTAAAGACTTTTTGTCATTAAATTATACAATAACATTTTCTCTGAAGCAAACTGGCTGGCTTCATGGAAGGGGAAGAACAAGATTCTTCTGCATGTCAGTGCTGGGCATTCAAAGTTGAAGCCTCAAAGCTTTCCTCCTGGAGTATCAGCCACACTGCCTCACTGCCAGACCTTGCACAAGTGAGCAGGAGGCTGACAAGGGAGAGACGCAGTCAGCCCTGGCCTAATTATTCAGCTACACTTCATAACAAGGCTACTTGAAAAAGCTGCTGAGCTATAGGCACATAATTCCTTACACATCAAAGGGATCTACAGTGGAAAGAGCACCTTGTCTAGACACTCCACCTCATTTTTGTGCCTATTAGAGTTATGTGGCCACTGCATCTTCCCAGTGGCTGGGATCTCTGACTTTCAATACCAAGTGCCATATTATGGACACTGATTTAGGCTATTCATGTATCCCAACTTCAGGCTTGGGTAATTCTTGGCAGAACCCTTTGGGATCTCACCCTGGACTACTAAGTCTTCCCTGGCCGAGAGGGAGATAGGGCAGACAATTTCCCAGAAACAGAGAAAGTCTCTTTTCAGCTTTGTACAATCTACCTGCATCAGCTTTCAGATCAGATAGCAGTCCTAGGACACAGCAGTTTTGCCTCCAAGTCCTCTGCTCCAAGAGCTGGTGACCTCAAACCCCAGAAACAGCCACAGCTCACATACAAGCTCAGGTATTTAGACCACCACACTGTCTTGCTTTCATCTCATTTTAAATGTACCTTGTTGGCTGATTATCCTGGCGTATCATACAAGGCGCAAGTGTTAGTGAAACAGTGGCATAAAAGAGTAACACTCATCACATATGAATTAAAAAATCACAGTCTTGGTCAAAGTTACCACAATGTTTATTTACCAGTGTCAAATATTAAAGTGCTGCCTTTGTCCTGAAACACTTTCTTCACTCTATATATATGGGACCGGGAACATATTTTATTTTACATGCCTTGAAGCCAGAATGTGTTATTTTACTTTTTGATAGCCTGTAGAATGAGAGCAAATAACTGGTCTCCATGTGTTAGCATATCCTCAGAGAGGATATATATACCTGTGCAAACCATTCTCTTACTATGGAAAGGTCAAAATCAGGACCTGTAATTGATGTGAACTCAAAGTACTCATTTCTCACTTATGCCAATAAAAGCTGCTTTTGGAAAGTGTATTTTCCTTCTTCTGTTTCAATCAGTGACAGGCCAAACTATCTCCTCAGCAGGTGTTCAACTTGACTTAATGAGCTGGTAAAATCTGTGTTACTTCTCAGTAGATCGCCATAGAATACTTTTTTGATCTCCACTAAATGAGCAGCTACCTTATAAACTAAAACAAATGCAAAATCCCAGGCATAACACTTACTTCCACAAAGGTGCAGCCACTCACCACATTGTTTTTGTCTGATATAAAAAATATATTTTTTATGTCACACAGACTGTGAATGCTAACTCTCCCTCCCAAGTGCAACCCAGAACATTTGAGAACATTTGAGGAAATTTGAGGACCACAGAATATTGATGTATACTTTAAACATGAAGCCATCAGGGTGACAGGTCCAATGACTAATGACTTCTCTAAGTTAACATTCTGCTCTGGTGCGACTGTACATTGTCTTTTGTATCAATGTCAAATAAGCAAAGAATGCAGCATATGAGACTTGAGAACACTAACATCACTCTTGATATGTTGTTACTGTGACACTCTGGCTGTAAAAGCCTCTAGGAATACTTTTAGGAGTAATTGAATTGTTGTTATGAGGACAGTTCTGGAGTCCTCAACATAAGAAGGACACTGACCTGTTGGAGCGGGTCCAGAGGAGGCCACAAAGATGGTCAAAGGGCTGGAGCAACTGCCTTATGAAGACAGGCTGAAGGAGTTGGGGTTCTACAGCTTGGAGAAGAGAAGGCTCAGGGGC